>CAJQUW010004297.1:0-40213 GCA_907163375.1 Prostheceraeus crozeri | reverse complement strand
CTAATATGCGCATTGGTGTGAGACATGATCACTGCATGTTGCATTTTGACTATGTTTCAAGAAGATAAAAATGTGTGAATACGAATTATACATAAACAAATGATGCAAAATTGCCTGGTCGACTATGACTTGTCTACAAAGGACCTCAATGCTCTGAAAGAAACAAAAGAAGCAAATTAATTAAAACGAAACGGAAGAATTCAGATGGGAGTCCGAAATCGCGAAGATCTTTGTCAGCTATTTCGACCCATGTATGCAGAAGCAAAACGCGGGCGTTGGCACGGTGTGAACATAGATTTTGTTAATGTTGTTAATGCTACATTTTGAATGATATAGGGCTTCTATTATCACTTGAATAACTGCATTGTCAAAGGAACCATCTTTTAGCGCATTGTTCCATTTAAAACTGCCTCTAAAACCATGTTTTTAAGTTTCATACTCTGTTGTAAGCATGGTTGCAAATCTTGTATAAATTTTATTGTAGAACCTTGCATTTAAGCATGTTTTTCAAGCAGTGTTTTAAAACATACTTTTAAATAAGGTAATGTTTTTAAACCGTATTTGAGATCTCGGTAATTGGCGTCAGTATCGGTAGGCGCCTTAATTTTTTATTCATGGCGAGAGCAGATTTAAACGAAGGAAGCAGCAATAGCCTTGTCAATCATTGTTTCACTGAAGAAACAAGTGTGAAGATTTAGAGTGCTTTCAGGAAATTGAACAGCTATGAGTTGAGTAGTATGACATCAGGGATGCAGAGTCCTATCACTTTGATAGGACTCCGACTCCCGGGGTTGATAGGACTACGGCTTTTGATAGGACTCCGACTCCGGGTGGCAAGTACAGTATATATAGCCCAGTTTTTTTTAAAAAAACTGGTAACTTACATCATAGATCACTACAGGCTTACCTGAACCTATCTTTAGTGATCATTGTTGTATCAGTTATCAATCATTTTCGATGAAAGTTTATCAAATGTCGCTTTAAGTTCGATGCATACGACTTGGCTCCTCCTATCTTGTTGTTGTGTGCTTCACACGGCTTTTCTCCAGTCTCTACCAGGCAGGAAAATCCCCCATCCTTCTCCAAAAAAAATGAGTGCGCTATTGAATTTAATATGCATTCGGACTCCCATCTGAATTCTTACGTTTCGTTTTAATTAATTTGCTTCTTTTGTTTCTTTCAGAGCATTGAGGTCCTTTGTAGACAAGTCATAGTCGACCAGGCAATTTTGCATCATTTGTTTATGTATAATTCGTATTCACACATTTTTATCTTCTTGAAACATACTTAGTCAAAATGCAACATGCAGTGATCATGTCTCACACCAATGCGCATATTAGGCATTGAGCATTATTGCACAAAATGTTCAATTGGTGACTATCAAATCAATCAAAACACCGAAAAGACATTAGCTTGCATAAGTAAATCAGACATCGAATGTCATGTTTTGAGCATTTCTAAAATTTAATCAAAAAGAATCATTTTTAACAAAAATTTGTTTCGAAGCACTTGTAATTTTGAAGCTAGTATCAACTATCCACGACGGGAGATTTTGATGTGGATCTTTAGAAGCAAAACCGCGTAATCCACACTTTAGTGCCTTGTGTTTTAGCGCACATGTATCAGCATATATTCTATGTCTTGACATTTCTCCAATTAGCGCCAGATTTGCCTCCTTTGAAAATCAAACTCCTGAGAAAATCATTGTGCAAATTGTGTAATTCGCGTATCTAGGTATCTTGCTACACATTTTCACCCATGGAACACACCATTGCGCGTAAAATTTACATGAAGACATCAAAGACATTGTTCAAAGACGTTGTTATCTTTGGAAGACATTGTTTTGGAAATGCGTACAAAGATTTCCATGGACACTTAGAAGGTTTTACTGACAACATATCACGTGTAGTTTGACACTTGACTCAATCAACTTAAAACTCAAAATTCTCATTGATAGAGGTGAAAATCCAAAATGTCGAAAAAATGTGGTCGTAAATTTTTTTCATGTGACTCCAGAGACTAAGATATTGGATCTACAGAAGAACAGCTACAACTCAGAGAAAGCCAACACAAAGTTAGGAAAAGTATACTTAAGCAATTAGTCCTTCCGGCGTGAGATAGAAAAACAAGGTGGTCATAATGGTCACCTAAGGCAAATAGGGTTAAGACAATGTTGGGAGCATGCTTGATTGCATTAAGATAGTCCAGTGGCACTGAGTATCACTCTAGCAGACATGTTTGAAAGCACATGTAAATCTTGCGACTATCTCAGTTATACATCCAGCAGAAAAATACATCAGATGCATCGAAAATGATTGAAGTCACCAAGAATGCTGCCAAGCATGAGAATCGTGTCATTTTGGTGCTTGAGATCCACCATTTGTAGCATAAAACTGGCAGAATTACTTATAAAGCTATTGTAAGTAATATGGAAAATATATTGACATTATTCATACAATAATTACATCGATGCGTTCATGGATGAATGAGCATGTAATCTATAGCATCACTTGTAGCTTATCAATGGTCTACAAATGATTTGAATTGATCAAGATAATTTACTTCTTAAGAAACTGACAAAAATTATCGCTTTTTATAAAGGACTTTTTTTAAGGTGAAATTTTCCCAATATGTTCCCATGGGCCAAATTTCGCATCATTAATATTGTTTATCAGAAGTGCGTTATAGCAAAAAGTCACGAAAATTAGAGTTACAGGTATGTTATTGCCTTGGAGCAATATCAAAATGTGTGTAGGGAGAGGTAGCTCCTCCAGGAATATAAGGTAAGAACATTAAGAAAACATGAGAATTATGCGTGTTCACCCAATTAATTATATCATTGAGTTTCTGAGAAATAGCATACAAACGCTAGCCATCGAGCGAAAAAATCCTCGGAAAATCAATTTCATCTATATTAGAAAGAGCCTCGAAATTTCGCCTATGAAAAAAAGAGGAATTTAAAGTCTAACTAAGATGACATGCACATTGTTCGAAATGATGAAAGCGCCATTTGTATATTAGCCTGAAGCAATCATTTAAGGAATTTACATGTACACCGAAAATACATGCAAAAATCCACGACTTGCAATACAGTAAAAGCATTAAAAACAGATAATCTAATCGCCAAACTTTGGTGTGGGGTGTTTTCATGTAAATTTGAGTATTGCTTTAAGAATTCGCTCTCCCTCGACATCTCGAACGCTTCATAGTCCAGTTTAGAGATGAAAGTCGCGATATTGGAGTGCATCATGCAGACATGTAATCAAGCATCTGAAAGTAGGTAATATTATGTTAAATGATACTCAGATACCTTTTACCTCAGCATGTAGACTAATATTACGTAAGTTCTATACATACTATTTACAAGTGCGAAATATTAAAAAATTATTGTTCGAATTTCAAAATGTTATTTATAGTATCAAGAACCGCTCAAAATGCAAAATCAGCAGCACTACCAGAAAGAGCATGTTCAAATAGGTTCTACTGAAATTTTCATAAAATTCTGTCGACTATTACGAAATAACGAAATTTTAAAAGTGATTGCTTGAATTTTTAAGTGCTATCTATCAAGTGCTATCTAACAAGATCAACTTGGAATGAAAAACTGTCGGATAGAGCATTACCAAAATATACTCATTGACATAATTGATGAAACAAACTATCATTGGCTTGAATTGAAGTTTGTTTCATTTTTTTTTCTCAGTATGATGCAATATCTCGCTTTCTATGTATTACCATTCAACACATTAGAGAATGGAGAAAGATCTATGGTGGTCAAATTTCAAATTTTGATATCGATACAACTGTCACAATTGCTTTTACAAATTGAACATAAACGTGAACTGAAATCCAGCGTTGTTTTTCTGTGCTGGTGACTTGGTGGAGACTGTGACTAAATTATCAAGGTATCATACATACATGTATATATACCAGTCAAAAAGAAAGAAGTTAAAGAAGTAAATGTTTCAAAGATTTTGTCAATGAGTATAGAATAGATACACCCTTCTATATTAAACCAAGTAAGTTAATGGCATGCATTGATTTGCATGATTGTTAAGTAAAGAAATTGTTTTGATGCCTATTTTATATTTATGCACAAAATTGTTCGTGATCTGATTGCTTGGTTTGTGACACGCTCGTGACATGCTCTATGACACGTTTGTTGACAGTGAAGTCGTTGACCGCTCGTAATTATCAATCGCCTAACGATGACCTCTGATAGCAGTTGAAAGATCTCGCAATAAACGAGTGGGAAAATTCAAGTTTTTGGAATTTCTTTACATTATCTGATTTGTGTCTATTTGTCGCAATGAAGTCACATGAATGACAGTCTGAGAGGAAAAGGCTTAGTGCCTGCATTCAGAAACTGCCAACCGCCTGCCAACCACAATAAAGGAGTGGTTGTCACGTAGCATCAAGTACCGAGCATGGGAGGAAGCTGCTTCTGATCATCCTGTGAAGTCGCAGCCTCCCCTAATCACAGTGCTCGATTCCTCTGGGAGATCAATCGGATCAGTTGTGATCACTCACTCAGTCACTGTGCCTCAGCATTGATGAACGAGTAACCTAGACCTCAAGTTGTGTAGGAGTGGGAGTTAAAAGAAACGTGCAGCTAATTAAATGATTATTATTTCATTTAATGACCTTGAAAAGCTCTAGTTTGCGATAGACATACCCGTAGCATGCAAGCGTGTCTAACAAATGAAAAACACCACTACATGTGTCAAGAAGTTTCCAATACTCAATTGAAACATTGTAAGTACATGTACCTCTACATCAAAGGTCGATTTCGCATGACATTTGTCTGTTGTCGTTCCTCAAGAAGTATTGCCCTCTGATACACTTTTGATGAATCATTTTGCCAGACATGAACATAGAACTCAATGCACAATCTTGGTGAGAGAAAAGTATATTATGTTATTTCGTTATTAAGTAAACTAACTAATTCAAATCACATCAGTGAAGCTATGAGTGGATTGTCACAGGAATAACGGTTTCGGTCTTAGGAATGATCGAAGTACTGTGTATTACAATTATAGTAATAATAGGCACGAGTATGCATCACAATAACCTCTCATTCATTTGACATGATTAAGTTAATATACTTAAAATACGTACATGTAATACTTAATATGTACATGCTTAATATGCTTTCAATTGTGCGTCCCTCTAGAGGATCTAAAACAACATTTCTTAGTTATGTGTCAACAAAACTAATCGCATTCTTCTTCGTGCTCCATGACAGGGTCAAAGTGAAATTCATGTACTTTACCAAACGTCTGGAGATCATTCATATTGGCAACGCAAGAAAAAAGTAGCTCCCCTTGGTTTTACGGTCTAGATTCTATCAAGTTATTCAAGTTGTAAAGCAGGATGGTACTTCGGCGTCCCGTGCCTTCAAACGTGCAGATAATTAAATGATTATTATTATATTTAATGACCTTAAAAAGCTCTAGTTTGCGATAGATACAGCATGCATGTGTGTTTGACAAATGAAACACATCACCACATGTGTCAGGAAGTTTTTAATACTCAATTGAATAACATAATAGAATCTCGACTGTAAAACCAAGGGGATTTTATTTTTTCTCGGTTTGTCAATGCGATCTAAAACACCGACAAGGAGTTCAATGGAATGACAACTCCGACATACATGTAACTCTTAATAATTTCAAGCTGTGCACCATCTTGCGAGAGCCACTTGTGTGTGATGTCAGAGCATTTGCTTTCACTGTATCACTATTTGCTTTCACTTGATCACTACCCATAAAATCAATTTGAAAAACTGCGTATTTGATAGTATTACTAGTCATAATTCGCTCGGTAAAAGATATCATAGTTATGAGTTCGTTTCATCGAAACAATAAAATAGATGTTTTCAGGAGTATTTCCTGACAGTGATGAATATCTGGCTGATGTCAAGGTTACCTGCATTTGTGGCCATCTGATTTCCGATCGCTATGCGCTTGTTTGTTGCTGAGACGCAACTGACAATCAGATATCTTCACTTTTGCTGAGTTCAGAGTTTCATGAGTATTACGTCGTTTCAATCAAGCAAGCTCGATCTATCGGCGTCTGTAACTTCAATGAGTACAAAATAACCCTTCACTTACTACCCCATTGACAGGAAAAAGGAAAAATTGAACGCCAAGTTAGTGACATTAAAACCAATTTGATACTAATATACTAGCATCAATGTATCTTGAAATGACCTAAGATCAAGACTATATTTTCAAACTTCTCTTATTAGATATTGCCAATGACTGCCATGTACACGATCCTTTTAGTTTCATCTATATTTTATGTCATGTGCATAGAAGATGCAAATGCGTCACCTCCTCAAAACAGAAGTTTGAATATAACTTTGAAGAATAGGACTTTAGATAGGCTATAACGATGACAATGCTCCGCATAATGTGTTAAAGAAAAGTTGAAATTGCAATACTTGCTGCGGAAGTCTTGCAATGCTCGATGAAAAGATGCTGAAAGCAGTTAAAAGGTCAAGAAATTATTTCAAATTAAATTTTAACCCGTTGAAGTTGAAGCTCAAATGTTTTATATGAAATTCACTTTTGCATTGTATCTGCTGTAAAATGTTACAGAAAACTATTATCAAGAGATAAGTACAATAACACGGTTTGAATATTGTTTACTAAAGTAGTAAACTTTGACCCTGTCATGGAGCACGAAGAAGAATGCGATTAGTTTTGTTGACACATAACTAAGAAATGTGGTTTTAGATCCTCTAGAGGGACGCACAATTGAAAGCATATTAAGCATGTACATATTAAGTATTACATGTACGCATTAAGTATATAACTTAATCATGTCAAATGAATGAGAGGTTATTGTGATGCATACTCGTGCCTATCATTACTATCATTATAATACACAGTACTTCGATCATTCCTAAGACCGAAACCGTTGTTCCCGTGACAATCCACTCATAGCTTCACTGATGTGATTTGAATTAGTTAGTTTACTTAATAACGAAATAACATAATATACTTTTCTCTCACCAAGATTGTGCATTGAGTTCTATGTTCATGTCTGGCAAAATGATTCATCAAAAGTGTATCAGAGGGCAATACTTCTTGAGGAACGACAACAGACAAATGTCATGCGAAATCGACCTTTGATGTAGAGGTACTTACAATGTTTCAATTGAGTATTAGAAACTTCTTGACACATGTAGTGGTGTTTTCATTTGTTAGACACGCTTGCATGCTACGGGTATGTCTATCGCAAACTAGAGCTTTTCAAGGTCATTAAATGAAATAATAATCATTTAATTAGCTGCACGTTTCTTTTAACTCCCACTCCTACACAACTTGAGGTCTAGGTTACTCGTTCATCAATGCTGAGGCACAGTGACTGAGTGAGTGATCACAACTGATCCGATTGATCTCCCAGAGGAATCGAGCACTGTGATCAGGGGAGGCTGCGACTTCACAGGATGATCAGAAGCAGCTTCCTCCCATGCTCGGTACTTGATGCTACGTGACAACCACTCCTTTATTGTGGTTGGCAGGCGGTTGGCAGTTTCTTAATGCATGTGACAAATATTTAAAGGTAATGAGGAAGCCTAGACATGTACAAATCATGTATATTTTTGCAAATTAAAATACAGGCACTAAGCCTTTTCCTCTCAGACTGTCATTCATGTGACTTCATTGCGACAAATAGACACAAATCAGATAATGTAAAGAAATTCCAAAAACTTGAATTTTCCCACTCGTTTATTGCGAGATCTTTCAACTGCTATCAGAGGTCATCGTTAGGCGATTGATAATTACGAGCCGGTCAACGACTTCACTGTCAACAAACGTGTCATAGAGCATGTCACGAGCGTGTCACAAACCAAGCAATCAGATCACGAACAATTTTGTGCATAAATATAAAATAGGCATCAAAACAATTTCTTTACTTAACAATCATGCAAATCAATGCATGCCATTAACTTACTTGGTTTAATATAGAAGGGTGTATCTATTCTATACTCATTGACAAAATCTTTGAAACATTTACTTCTTTAACTTCTTTCTTTTTGACTGGTATATATACATGTATATATGATACCTTGATAATTTAGTCACAGTCTCCACCAAGTCACCAGCACAGAAAAACAACGTTGGATTTCAGTTCACGTTTATGTTCAATTTGTAAAAGCAATTGTGACAGTTGTATCGATATCAAAATTTGAAATTTGACCACCATAGATCTTTCTCCATTCTCTAATGTGTTGAATGGTAATACATAGAAAGCGAGATATTGCATTATACCTGATAAAAAAATGAAACAAACTTCAATTCAAGCCAATGATAGTTTGTTTCATCAATTATGTCAATGAGTATATTTTGGTAATGCTCTATCC
Organism: Prostheceraeus crozeri; assembly: GCA_907163375.1. Taxonomy (NCBI): domain Eukaryota; kingdom Metazoa; phylum Platyhelminthes; order Polycladida; family Euryleptidae; genus Prostheceraeus; species Prostheceraeus crozeri. The sequence goes on along the minus strand of CAJQUW010004297.1, from coordinate 31,839 downwards.
GACAGTTTTTCATTCCAAGTTGATCTTGTTAGATAGCACTTGATAGATAGCACTTAAAAATTCAAGCAATCACTTTTAAAATTTCGTTATTTCGTAATAGTCGACAGAATTTTATGAAAATTTCAGTAGAACCTATTTGAACATGCTCTTTCTGGTAGTGCTGCGGATTTTGCATTTTGAGCGGTTCTTGATACTATAAATAACATTTTGAAATTCGAACAATAATTTTTTAATATTTCGCACTTGTAAATAGTATGTATAGAACTTACGTAATATTAGTCTACATGCTGAGGTAAAAGGTAAGTAATGGGAAGAAGACCGTTCCAGGACACCTAAAAATTCAGAAAAATTGGTATCTTTAAAAACGACATAAATTCATGAATTTTAACCTTTTTTCAGGTTTTTAAGACCTAAATTCATAAATTTAGACCATTTAAAAAGTACCATTTCTTAAAAATTGATATTTTTAAAAACGACTAAATTCATGAATTTTGGTCATTTTTTCAGGTTATGAAGACCTAAATTCATAAATTTAGGCGTTTTTAAAAATTCCCAATTTTTCAAATTTTTCAAAATCTCAAATTTGAGAATTACAATTTTTACCTTGAAAATCATGACCGTTCCAGGACACCGAAAAAATCAGAAAAGTCAAGAATCTCAAATTTGAGATTATGACATTTTACTCCCAAAATCATGACCGTTCCAGGACACACCATCAAAAAATTGGTATTTTTAAAAACGTCTAAATTCATGAATTTTATTCATTTTTCAGGTTTTAAAATATGAGATAACTAAAGTTATGTGTCTAAAAATATTTCTTTAAAAATGGAAGAAACCGCAAGAATATATCCTTCATTATCACATGAACGTAGTTCTACTTCAATGGACATTGAAAAAATGAATAAAGAAAAACACAAGGATAGAGTACGTTATATGAAAAATAAGGAATTTCAATTATTATTAAGATTAGAGCATTATGATAAATTAAGAAAGAGATAGACTAAAGTTAAGAATGTAACACAAGGAATTGGCATATTCTTAACAATAAGTTTAGGTGCTTTAACAATTTTTATGTCTTCTGGTGTTTTAGTAATTCCAGTAGTTGCTACTGCTTTAACAGGTACGGGTGTTTTTACAACTTCACTTGTTACAATGTTAGATAAATCTTTAATAACGAAGAAACGAAAATCATTAAAAAATAAACATTCTCATGTTAAAGAAGTTTATGATAAACTGCATTATTACTTTCAAGGAGTATGTGATGATAATGTTATTACGTTAGATGAGATTGAAAAATTTGATCAAATAGCTAATGAAGTAAATCAAATATCATTTCAATTTCAGTCAGAAAAAGTTGATGATAAGAATAAACAGGATGGCAAAATTTCTAATTAAGAAAATTATAAAGCTTTTTTAGAAGAGCTAAAAACTTTAAGCGAAAATTTAAGCAAAACTTTATTAAACAATACTTTATTAAACAAAACTTAAAACGAAAAGATGTCAGACAACAAAGCAATAAAAAATAATTTGTTCAGTAAAATGTTTTTGCTGTATTCCAATGTTACCACAAAATTCAAATATTATATTCTAAAAATGGATAAAATTAAAGCTGATAATCTAAAAAGAATTAAACAATTAGAAGAGTTAATAAAACAAAAAAATATTATGAAAGAAAATCATCTTCAGCATAGAATGATAAAAGCTGGTATTCAATCTGATATGTTTGAAAAAATGCAGCAAACCGAGCAAGTAAAAACTGATTTTGAAAAAACTATGAAACCATTTAAAACTCTTGAAAAAGAAAGTACAAATAATTATAAACAAATTAATATAACAGATCCAGAACACAAAACTATATTAGATGACTATAGATTACTAGAATCAAACATTAATAAGAAATTACCAAAATCTATGCAATTTGAACATTCTATTTCATTTATAGATGGAAAAACAATACCTAGATTTTATCTCGGACAAAAAGAAATATTTCCACAACCTTTTCGAGGTTTAATTTTTTCACCAGATAAATCTCCTTTTAGTTTAGATAGAAATTTTGTTGATCTTTTAAGAGGAGCAGATTTAAAAAATTATGCTATAGGAGATCTCACAAAATATAAAGCTATGTTAGATAGAGTTGGTGCAGCAAAATCTCTTAGACGTTATAAACAATTAGAAAATTTATTATCAACGGGAGTTAAAGTAGGGAAAGGTTTTAAAACAGAAACAACTGTATTTTTACCAGATGATCCACAAGAATTACTAAATAGATTAGATATTTTAATATCTGCAACAAAAGAAGGACATAATTCTAGTTTCAATGAAATTCATGCTATATTGAAAAGACTGCTAGAAAAGAAGATTCTAAATGAAGAGGATTATAAAAGTATAGCTGAAATATGTTGTTTCTAATTTTTATCTATAATATTTATTTAAATTTTTTCAGTTAAAAAATGCCTTCGAGAGAATTATCATCATTAGATTTTGACAAAATTAATAATCATTTAGAAAATTTGACAGAGATTTTGGGTTCATCAAAATTTAGTACGACGTTAAAAATTATAACAACTACTTCATCACACACTTGTAATTTAGAACCCATTCTACATTTGGAACAAAATAAAAATTATCAAATTGCATTGACTAGTTTCTCCACATTTAACACTATTCAAAACGTTATCAAAGATGTGAATGATCAATTTAGATATTCTACTGATAAAGGCAAAACATGGAAAATACTAACTTTTTTTCCTGGTTCTTACGAAGTTAAATCAATATCAAATGAAATTAAGAGACATTTAGGTATACCATTTAAAGATAAGAAACAATTACATTTTGCAGTTGAACCGGCAGTTAATAAATTTTCTCTTACTTTAGACGAAAATCATCAAGTTGATTTTAATCATGATAGATCATTGTCAAAGCTATTAGGATTTAATAAACAAACTTATAGTCAAGGTTATCATTTAGGTGAGAAGATTCCAAAAATAACTGAAATAAATTCAATTGTTGTACATTGTGACATTATTGAAGGAGGATATATAAATGGTAAATTGTCAAATTTAATATTCAGTTTTCCAGCTTTTACTGTACCCATTGGCTATAGATTAAATGTATTTCCACAAACATATTTCCCTATTACAAGAAAAACTATTAACAACATTAACATTAGAATCACTGATGAGAAAGGACAAGAAATTCATTTTGGAGGTGAAGAGATTATGATAGATCTTTTGGTTCGGGAGGTATAAACTCCCACGCGAAGCTAGAGAAGTTTTATTTCCTTCTTCTTATTATTCTTCTTCTTTAAAAATAGAAAAATTAAAATTGAAATTTTTTATTAAAAAATGAGTGAAGTGCCCCCATTAAATTAAAAAAAACTCAAATTTAATCATCATCCAAATTTATCTAATAAAGTTTTGTCAGTTATTTGTGGAAGATCAGGATGTGGGAAAACGTATCTATTATTTAAAATTTAACGACTCCAAATTTTTTGGATTACAACAATCTTGTAATTTATACAACAACAGCAGAACAACCCGTCTATCAATTTTTAAAATATGGATTTGAAAATAATCTTAAAAAAACACCAATTGCTTCATTATTCAAAGAATATGAAAAATCTGAAGATGAAGAAGAAATAAGTTCGTGGTGTGAAGAAGCAGCAAAAAATAATCAGTTACTTGAATCCAATAAAAATAAGCATATAAAGAGACAATCAATAGATGATAGTGGTAATATGCAAGATCCTAGTAAACTAGATAAAACAATGAAACATTATGTAATTTTTGATGATTGTGTTAATGACAGAAATCAGTCAGTTCAGAGAAATTATTTCACAAGAGGTAGACATAACAACTGTAGTGTTTTTTATTTAACACAAAGTATGTATTCATTAGACGGAAGCGTTATTAGAAAGAATGCAAATATATTTATACTATTTGAAATAAATGCAAGAAACTTAAGTGATTTGTTAAGAGATTTATGCGTAAGAAATAAAGATGAATTTAAACAATCGTGTAACAATGCTTGGTCAAAAGATTATGGCTTCATTACAATTAATATTGATAAAAAAATTCATGATAGAGTTATAGAACATTTGTTTACCGAGTGATAAAAAAATACAAATATAGTGTTATAATATTTTATTTTTTTATTTTACATATATATCAAATTTGTCCATCTTAAAAGTTAGAAAATTAAAAAGGTGAAGTAGCTTTTCCATCAGGTAAAATTTTTTTTATCATCAAATGGATCTAATGCTAATTTATGTTCTTCTTTTAAATACATTTTATGTTTCTTTGAATTATGTCTATAATTACATGCTGTTTTTATTTCATTATTAAATAATACATTTTTGTAATCTTTAAATGTTATTTGATTAGCCACTGATGCCTTTGAAATTCCTTTTAATGTTTTATGTGTTTTAATATTATTAGTTGTGTTATAACAATAACATTTAGATTTTAAAAATATAGCTTCTGTTATGAAATCTTCATTTCCTAACTCATCTTTTACTTTACATAATTCTGAAGGATGAATAAAATCTTTTATTTTATCTATTTCTTCATCAAGTGAAGAATTATACGGTATTGTTAATTCTAAGAAAACGGAATCCGTATCTGTAAAGTGTAATTTATAGTTTTTGCTATAAGCAGGTGCTAAATAATCATATATAAATCTATACATAAATAGTTTAGCTAATTCTAATATATTGAATCCAATAAAATTAAACTTATCATGTTTTACGCTTATTCGACGTAAATGTACAGCACATAGATTATCACTAAATGTAGTAGTTCTTTTATATGTAGGTTTCCTTTTTAATTTTGAAACCGATCTTCATCATAAACTATTTTGATATTTTGTCTATTACGCACATTTTCTAAAGTCTTGCCAGAAAATGCATTATTCATTAATTTGAAGAACACGTTTCCAAAATCATCTTTATTTCTTTTAGCTATTTTACGTTTTTCAATATTGAACTCTATATAATTTTTTAACCACCTAGATTTTTGATAAAATAATTTTCGATGTATTTTGGTGAGAATCATTCCATGTTCTAAATACCAATCTAGCATTCTTCCTTCAACAACATGCTTTCCTTTATTACTTTGTGTTAACATCAGTTTTTTTGTTGGTCTGTATTTCTTAGGAATTAAAGATTTTTGATAATCTGAAAAATCTTCTATATTGGGAATTTTGTTTTCGGGACAGAAAGGAAAATATTTTGTTTTATCTTTTATTTCATCAGGATATGCTAAATCAACTTCATATATACAACCAAAATTATAACTTCCATCATGTGTTTTTTGATAATCAAGAATATTACACCATGACATTTCACCTGTTGGTAATTCTTGTATCATGCAAGAAGAATATAAGCTATTAAAATCTTAATATAACAAATAGTTTTCTCTCATGATTTCATCAACTGCTGCTTGACTCTCTTCATTTGATATAAGTCCTTCTATATTTTGATTAAACAATTTTATAAACTGATCGCTTTCTTCTGGAGATAAAGGTTTCATTATTCCATAATCATCAGGATTTACTTTGTTATTGTAACACTGTACATAACGATTACCTAAAACTGATGAAACTCCACCTCTAATTCCAGATTCAAAAAATAATGATTTATCATATGCATTTTCTTTATAATGTTTAAGTTTAACACCAGTATGTTTTAATCCTGCTAACCATGTTAAACCTGGTGTAGAATAACAATAACATGGATCTATTCCATAATATTCTAAACACATATCACGAAAGTTTTCAAAAAGATCAGTAAGGATTAATGCATCTATCTGAAGATATTTCATTGTATAATCATACATTGTTCTACAATTTAACTCTCTCCAATTCTTGTCAGCCTATGCATAGCCTTCTTCAGATAATTGTGATTGTTTTAATGTTGATTCAAATTTATTTATTGGAGGAAGTTTTTGTTCTTTCATTATTTCATTTATTCTATTTATATCTCCAGTTAAATATTCATATGGAAATATGCCTTTTAAAGGTTTTAAATTATATTTATTTAATATTTTACATTGTTCAGGTTTCAAAGTTTTTCCCATAACATCTAATGAATAAGGAGTAAAAAATCTAAATGCATCTAAAATTCTAATACAACCTAATTGCATTGAAAAATATTCTTCTTCTTGTTTACATAGTACATTTATTTGTTGTTGTTGTAATTTTTCAGATGAAAATAAATCTTTCATTATTAAATGGAAATCATATTTCGAACCATTGTAGAAATATAGAGGAACAAAGTTGTATTTAAATTTATTAGCATTAAGATTACAAGAATTATGTCCTGCACTTCTATGTAATCCATTTAGATGATCATGATCTTTTACTTTGTCAAGATATCTACCTCTGCCATTTTTATAATTTTTTGTAAATTCTTTTCCACAGTAATAACATTTTATTTCATTAACAAAATTAATTTTTTCTTCATCCGTTAATGGAAGCATTGGTATATTTGTTTCAAGCAATTGTGAAAAACGACATTGTAATTCTTCTACTTTCTTTGTAAACATTCCTGAACTATCTTCACCATAGTATTGATAATATTCTGATTTAAATAATTCAGGATAATTTGAATGAATGTACATTCCCCAACATAATGGTTTTTGTTCAAATAAATATTTTTCTTTACATTGTTCAGGTGCACCTTTTTCATAATTATCATTTTCAGAATTTTGTGTCATATTAACATTATATGCTTCAAAATCACAATAAATAGTAAAGGGTACTTTATTTTTAAAATACCATTTATTATATTCTAAATAATCATCTTTAGGAAAAGTATTTTCAACTGCTTCATTTTGTTGACAATTATCCAAATGTCTATTCATTTCATCTTTAGTTCTAAAGCTCGTCATACATTGGAGACAGGGAAAATTTTTATTATCTGAAATTTTTCTGAATTTAGAAACATCTTCTACTAATTCTCTAATATTGATATAATTAATTATTTTAGTTTCTATCCAATCAGTATTACTAATTGGTAACACTGCTCTAATAAAACCATAAACATTACTATGACCTATTATAACCATATTTTCTTTATTTAATTCTACATATGCAACATCATTATATTTACTAACAATATCCATAAATTTAATAAATGGATCACCTGGAAAGATACAATAATTAGTTTCTATAGAACGTAGACCTTTAGTTTGTTCTTTAAATATTTCTGCTTGTAATTCAAATAAAATATTAACATCTATACATGGATTATTATTATTATCAAAACATTTATTTTCAAATCCCGATGATCTCGTCGAATAAGAAGAACAGGATGATACGGGCGAATATAATTTTTTTAAATTTGCTTTTTCCATTTTTTATTTTTATTAGAAAAAATGTTGTTTTTTTATTTTTATTAGAAAACGATTTTTATTTCCATGACATATATATCTTTTATTGTTTAAAAAATGATGTTACCAAATGTTGGTGGAGGTGCATATATCCCGAATAATCGTGAATTAGAAATAGAAATAGAAAATTATATCATGAAAACTGGAGACATTTTATCTGGTCCATTGCATCTTTCTATTCTCCCGCAACAAAATACAGAGTTAACAAATAAACAATATGTTGATACACAAATCAAAGTTAAATTGAATGCTCTTAAAACGGCGTTGAAGATTAATCAGGAGAAAATGCAAGTTAATAGAAAAGAAATTAAAGTACATCACACGCTGCTTGACGCAATAGATAAAGTGCAACGGAAAATTAATAAAGTTTTACGAAGTTGTTGGACATTCACACTCGTAAATCTTAACGTAAATATTTTTCCCAAAAGTCAAATTTAATCCTAAAAAATGCCTATAATTTATAAACACAATCTTAAACATTATGCTTCAAATCAAAAAAATTGCTCATGAACCATCTATGAAATCTGTTTACCATTATGACAGTGTAGAAACAATTCAAAAAGAAGGGGCTGGCATCTTTTCTGGTATTGGAAGTATTGTTAACTTAATTAAAAATAATAAAGATTTGATTACATCTGCTGCAAAAGGAGCAGCTGCTATAGGTAGTACAGCTAGTGCAATATCAAATGCTGTTAAGTCTCAAAACGAATTAAAACAACTAGAAGCTATTCGTAAACTTAAGAATGATTCTGAAGAACTAAAAAAATTAAAAAACTTTCAGAGGAAACAAAAGACAAAATTGCTAACATAGCTGTAGGGTCTGATGGTAAACACAAGAAGAAATCAGGCGTAGCCATAGAACCTACGGTTGGTTCAATTGAAGAAATAAGAGGTAATGGTGTTAACAGCAACCTTCGGTCTAACCAGCAAAGCTGTGGCGGAGCTGGTTTAGCAAAATTCTAAAATTATGTTTTAATAAAATTTTTTTAAGAAAATTTTTTTAGCAAAATTTTTTTTAGTAAAATTTTTTTAGTAAAATTTTGTCAAATTATTATTAATAAAAATGTCTTCGCTTATCGAAAATAAATTTAGATTAGACGATCCTCCGTTCGTCAGTTATAATCAAAAAAAGAATGACTATATAAGAATTGCTATGAATCTCGGATCTTCCAGTAGAGTGAATACTGGAGGTGATTTAATTTTTGAAGTTGATAATCAGCAAAGTTATATATATCTACCTGATTCATTTTTACACTGTGAATATTCTTTATATAGTGATGCCAATTTTACAACACCATTACCAGATACCGATAATATTGCATTAGAGAATTTTTTTTTCCAAAATTATTTACACAAATGCGTTTAGATGTTGCAACTCAAAATATAGAAACAATAAGTGATTCTCCAGGTGTAATTGATACAATGCTTAGATTTGTAACAATTGGTGAAAATAATAAAAAGTATGAAATCGAAGGTTGGTTTCCTGATACTAATGATGGTATAATTGTTGATGATTTAACTCACGCTGGAACAGATGCAGCAGGAATTGCGAAAGATGTAGAAAATATTGCAAATAAAACAAACAATACTGCATATAAAGAAAGACGTGAGTTTAACAAGAAAAGTAAACAGACAGTAAATTGGTCATTGTCTCCGTTATTCGGATATTTAGATTATGACAAAATATCATGTCAATTAAAATTTAAATTAATAATTCATCGTACAGCAAAAAATGAATTAATCTTTTTGGTAAGACTGGATAAAAAGCATATTTAAAAATTGATAGACTTGAATGGTGGATTAAGCATATTACTCCTAGTTTAGAGATTGAAACAGCTATTGCAAAAAGATTAAATACTAACAAACCAATTCCAGCAAACTTTCTAAAGAGAACTGCTAGGTCAGTAACTTTTTCAGAGAAAAGATTTAACTGGCATTTTACTAGAACTGCGAATACTCCAAGATATTTATTACTATTTTTTCAAAGAAATAATTCTCCAAGTTTGATAAGAACAATAATCTTTTTCATATTGATGCAATTCGAAGTTTACAAGTTTCATTAAATCAAACCCGATATCCAATTGATCCATTAAGATTCGATGATACCAATAATCAATTTCTGGAAGTATATGATTCTTATCGAAATCTTTGTATAGAATTTGGAGTTGAACCACAATTAACTCCTGGAGATTAGAGACATTTATATCCTGTTTTCTGTTTCGATTTCAGTGCACAATCTGAAGATATTATCAAGACTGGTTGTGATGTAACAATTAATATTGAAAAGAAAGATTCCACGACTTCATTGATGGCTTATTGTTTATTGCTAGAAGATGTAAAAAATTCTATTGAAGTTCTTAATGGGAAGATGGCTAGGATAGGTTAATTTTTTAGTAACTTAAAATTTGTTCTTAACTTAAAATTTTTGATAACTTAAAATTTTTTCATAACTAGAATAGATTAAAATTTTTGATGACTTAAAATTTTTTTATTAAAAATGTCGCAAGCGAAAAGTAATAATAATAAAACTGTTGAATTAAAATTACGTAACATTGTTGACAAAAATACACCTAAAACTATTACGATTAACAAAAAAAAGTATTACATAAATAAACCAATGATAGAGAATATTCAATTACAAGAAGAAAAGAATGGTGGAATTCTCCCATTAATTCCACTAATAATCGGTGGCATAGCAGCAGCAGGAAGTGTTGTAGGTGGGACAGCTGGTATTGTCCAAGCAGTAAATAAAAATAAATCAGAGGAGGCAGCATTAGAAGAACAGAAACAACATAATAGAGAGTTAGAGAAAGTTGCTAGGGGAGAAGGAATAGTAGATAATTTTATTAGTAAATTAAATTTAATTGATGAAGGAAAACGAGTTCTTAAAAATATTCTTTACAATGTTGATGATTTAATTGAAATTAAAGAAACTAAAGATGGTTCTGGAATATATCTAAGTCCTAGTATGATTGGGTAAAACAATTATTTTATTTTATCTTCAAAAAATTTTATTATCTTTAAAAATGGATTCCGCAAATTCCACAAATTCGGAAAATTAAATTGAATAAAAAATTTTTAATTTAGATTTATTGAATTATCTCTTAAAAGTACATAAAACCTCAAATTGTCAGCACACCGATCGGCTGCACAGCGGAGGTGACATACAAAAAACATTAGAAAACTTTCCTGGATTTATTTGGAGTAAATATTCAAAAGAAAATCATCCTCCCGGTCATTCTTATACCGGTCCAGGAATTCGATTAGATATAAGACTAGATGAGAATAATAATCCAAAACCAGGTGAAAAACCAATGAATAGAGTAGATGCCGCAGCTTACAGACATGATTTAGCTTATCGAAATCATGACCTAAGTTCTCGTCATCTAGCTGATAGGAAAATGATTCAAGAGTTAGATAGTATTCAAAATCCTACATTTAGAGAAAGAATTGAAAGAATGTTTGTTAAGAAAGCTTTACAAGCTAAAATATCATTCGGTCAGTGTTTAGACAAGACTCATAACTCTGAAACGACAGCAAAGCTGTCTGAGAGTAACGCTCGAACCTACGCCTCCGAAATTCATAAAGAATACAGAAGGCCTAAATATTTATTGAAAGTAAAAGTATTTAATAAAGATGATATTTGGAGTGCTGATCTTATTCATATGCCGAATGATTCTGATCATAAATACGCATTGACCGTTATAGATTTATATACACGGTACGCTTGGGTAAAGCCTTTAAAAAACAAAAGTGGTCTGTCAGTTAAATATGCGTTTGAAGAAATCTTTAAAGAAACTAATAGAACGCCAAAGAAAATGTTTGTTGACAAAGGGTCTCAGTTTTATAACAGAAATGTTCAGGCACTATTTCAAACTGTTTATTCAACTGAAAATGCAGGAAAGCTGTAGTAATAGAGCGATTTAATAGATCATTGAAAAATAAAATTTTCAAGAAATGTACTGAGCAAGGAAATCAGAAATGGTTGAAGATATTACCAGGAGTTGTAGAAGAGTATAACAATAAAATTCATTAAAGTATTGAAGAAACCCCAAAGAATGCTTCTGATGAGCCTGATTTGATACGAAAGAAAATATTCGAAAATAATTATTCGAATGAGAGTAATCCGAATTTGCAGAAACTTAAGCCGAAATTTAAAATTGGAGATAGAGTTAGAATATTTAAGTATAAGAATAAATTTGAAAAAGGCTTTGTTGGCTATTGGACTAAAAAAATATTTGAAGTTTGCAAAATAAATCAGACTTATCCGATTACTTACGAAATCAAAGATTTAGATGATGAAAATATCAAAGGCCGATTTTATCAAAATGAATTACAACGAAGCGATTTTTAATTATCATCATTATTATTCAATTCTAACATAATATCAAGAAATGGTACTTCTTCCTGTAATTTCAATAAAACATAAAGACATAATTGTCCACAGTAAGTTGTTCCTGGTTTTTGAATTTAAAAGGTATTATAAGTTCCATTTCCAAGTAATTCTTTGACTTCATTTGTAGGTGGAAGTCCATAAGAGTCGAAATAATAGTTCTCAGCCTCTGGGCGGTCAAAATAATAATTATCTCCGTTTATATTTCTTTGCCCCGCAGACCAATGTACTCCTTTTTCATCTGATGTGTGAAGATTTGTTATGAAATTTATAGATGGCTTATTTTTTAGGAATTGTAATTCGTCTCTCATCAATATGTGAAAATTCTTTATTCCCAATTGATTAGCAATTTTCTTTAGATCAAGATTTGTACTTGTTTGCGTTCCATATAATTTTAAGAACTCGGTAATGCTAGACATTTTATAATAAAAAAAAATTTTTGTAGGGGCCACTAGAAGTCAGAAGGGGGGTATTGATTTAAAACTGTCCCATAATGATGACTTTCTTTGCTACTTATTCGATTTTGAAATGATTTAATTTAATCTAAATTAAAACGTTACATTGCAAGGAATCGGTTTATTAGCAGAGCTAGTGCTTCGCACATCTTTTATCAATAGTAATTCATCCCTCATCAATAGGTGAAAATTATTTATTCCCAATTGATTTGCGATTTCCTTTAGATCAAAAATTGTAGTTGTTTGCGTTCCATATAATTTTAAGAACTCATTTATGTTGCTCATTTTTATAGAAGATAAAATGTTATATTATATTCCCGTAAATGTGAAATTAAAAACAACACATGGATATTTCAATTTGGTTACATCCACTTTACATACATTCACTTTGGATACATTCACAGAATACATGAAGATATGTCCACGGCGTGGACGCGTTGTAATTGGTTGAAGCACTGTATTGCATTTACATTGCATTACATTATTTACAGGAAATAACATTGCATATAAAACAGGATATAGCATTGCATATAAAACAGAGAGATACAAGAATGTTAAGTTTTCTTAACAATGGGATTTCTGTCCACGGCGTGGACGCGTTCTAATTGGTTGAAGCACTGTATTGCATTTACATGTGCAACAGAAAATAACATTGCATATAAAACAGGAAATAGCATTGCATATAAAACAGAGAGATACAAGAATGTTAAGTTTTCTTAACAATGGGATTTCTGTCCACGGCGTGGACGCGTTCTAATTGGTTGAAGCGCAGTATTTTAACTGAATGGCATAGTAATTGTATGTACATGTAAAACAGGAAATAGCATTGCATATAAAACAGCAAGATACAAGTTTTCTTAACAATGGGATTTCTGTCCACGGCGTGGACGCGTTCTAATTGGTTGAAGCGCAGTATCTTAGCTGAATGGCGCACCATTGTTCAAGAAAATGAATAATGAAATGGCATAGGTCTAACATTGAAAATAAAGTGTCGTGCGGCCGTATCGCAGTAACAATGGCGGAGATTCACATCCAAATTCCATTGAATATGTCAGCGCAGTATTGTCGTTAAAAGACGGACCATTGTTTGGGAGAAGAATGGAATCATTTGGAATGTCACATAATTGCTTTACACAATCTTCCAATTTATTTAGGTCGCGTTTTTAAAAGTACAATAGAAACAGACACCCTACAAAGCGTAGGAAATTTGTCCGCTAATTTACCTAATTTCATAACAAATGAAACTTCGGTAATTGATCTCATTTTGCTTTAAGATACTATAAAAATATGTCTTGTCATTATCACAAAGAGATAAAAGATAGTTGATATGCTTACCGATACAAATTTTACACATAACACTGAGTGAATTGCTTCTTTTTTCATGCAACAAGAGTTTACGTAAGTTTACAACTGTATTAACCTCTCCACCATTTGGCTCTATGAAATCACTCAAAGAATCTGTAAATTCATGCCTCTCAAATATATTCCTCTTCAATTCTTCTCGTAATTTTTTCATCCTCCCTGACAACGATTGTTTTCTTCTATCTTCAAATTAATCTTGACTCATTTTGAGAAATATATGACGAGAGCGTTTTGACACAACCTTCACTGACAAGAAACACTGTTAAATTAAATAAGTCTTCAGCACAATTGTTTGAAATAGCCATATCGATTATTGCTGTTGTGTATTGTTTCATGGCACTGCAGCTGGAGTAGGATTTGCTGGATATATATTCCACGTCTTACAAATGTCTAAGTGGGTATAGCAGCTGTTTGTTCTTTAATACATTGTTTCCTTTCAAATGTTTGAGTGGGGGGTCACAGCTCTTTGCTCTGAAATGCTTTTCAACATAAATGCGAGAAGCAGATGTTCTCTACAATTGAGTGATCATCTGAGTGCAAAGCAATAACAACGACAGGAATTACTAAAACACCTGAAGATATAACAATTTTTAAAGTACCTTAACTTATTGTTAAGAATATGCCAATTCCTTCAAATATTTTTAGACACATAATTTTAGTTATCTCATATTTTAAAACCTGAAAAATGAATAAAATTCATGAATTTAGACGTTTTTAAAAATACCAATTTTTTGATGTTGTGTCCTGGAACGGTCATGATTTTCAAAGTAAGAAATGATCTTAAACTCAAATTTAAGATTCTTAACTTTTATGATTTTTCGGTGTCCTGGAACGGTCATGATTTTAAGGGTGAAAATTGTAATTCTCAAATTTTGAGATTCTTGACTTTTCTCATTTTGCAGTGTCCTGGAACGGTCATGATTTTAAGAGTAAAATGTCATAATCCCAAATTTGAGATTTTGAAAAATTTGAAAAATTGGGTATTTTTAAAAACACCTAAATTTATGAATTTAGGTCTTCATAACCTGAGAAAATTACCAAAATTCTTAAATTTAGTCGTTTTTAAAAATACCCAATTTTTCAAAAAATGGTACTTTTTAAATGGTTTAAATTTATGAATTTAGGTCTTAAAAACCTGAAAAAGGGTTAAAATTCATGAATTTATGCCGTTTTTAAAAATACCAATTTTTCTGAATTTCTCGGTGTCCTGGAACGGTCTTCTTCCCATTACTAAGGTATCTGAGTATCATTTAACATAATATTACCTACTTTCAGATGCTTGATTACATGTCTGCATGATGCACTCCAATATCGCGACTTTCATCTCTAAACTGGACTATGAAGCGTTCGAGATGTCGAGGGAGAGCGAATTCTTAAAGCAATACTCAAATTTACATGGAAACACCCCACACCAAAGTTTGGCGATTAGATTATCTGTTTTTAATGCTTTTACTGTATTGCAAGTCGTGGATTTTTGCATGTATTTTCGGTGTACATGTAAATTCCTTAAATGATTGCTTCAGGCTAATATACAAATGGCACTTTCATCATTTCGAACAATGTGCATGTCATCTTAGTTAGACTTTAAATTCCTCTTTTTTTTCATAGGCGAAATTTCGAGGCTCTTTCTAATATAGATGAAATTGATTTTCCGAGGATTTTTTCGCTCGATGGCTAGCGTTTGTATGCTATTTCTCAGAAACTCAATGATATAATTAATTGAGTGAACACGCATAATTCTCATGTTTTCTTAATGTTCTTACCTTATATTCCTGGAGGAGCTACCTCTCCCTACACACATTTTGATATTGCTCCAAGGCAATAACATACCTGTAACTCTAATTTTCGTGACTTTTGGCTATAACGCACTTCTGATAAACAATATTAATGATGCGAAATTTGGCCCATGGGAACATATTGGGAAAATTTCACCTTAAAAAAAGTCCTTTATAAAAAGCGATAATTTTTGTCAGTTTCTTAAGAAGTAAATTATCTTGATCAATTCAAATCATTTGTAGACCATTGATAAGCTACAAGTGATGCTATAGATTACATGCTCATTCATCCATGAACGCATCGATGTAATTATTGTATGAATAATGTCAATATATTTTCCATATTACTTACAATAGCTTTATAAGTAATTCTGCCAGTTTTATGCTACAAATGGTGGATCTCAAGCACCAAAATGACACGATTCTCATGCTTGGCAGCATTCTTGGTGACTTCAATCATTTTCGATGCATCTGATGTATTTTTCTGCTGGATGTATAACTGAGATAGTCGCAAGATTTACATGTGCTTTCAAACATGTCTGCTAGAGTGATACTCAGTGCCACTGGACTATCTTAATGCAATCAAGCATGCTCCCAACATTGTCTTAACCCTATTTGCCTTAGGTGACCATTATGACCACCTTGTTTTTCTATCTCACACCGGAAGGACTAATTGCTTAAGTATACTTTTCCTAACTTTGTGTTGGCTTTCTCTGAGTTGTAGCTGTTCTTCTGTAGATCCAATATCTTAGTCTCTGGAGTCACATGAAAAAAATTTACGACCACATTTTTTCGACATTTTGGATTTTCACCTCTATCAATGAGAATTTTGAGTTTTAAGTTGATTGAGTCAAGTGTCAAACTACACGCTGATATGTTGTCAGTAAAACCTTCTAAGTGTCCATGGAAATCTTTGTACGCATTTCCAAAACAATGTCTTCCAAAGATAACAACGTCTTTGAACAATGTCTTTGATGTCTTCATGTAAATTTTACGCGCAATGGTGTGTTCCATGGGTGAAAATGTGTAGCAAGATACCTAGATACGCGAATTACACAATTTGCACAATGATTTTCTCAGGGCCATTGTGTGAAATGTTCGAAAAATGTGACGAAATCAAGGAGCTTGAAGGAAGTCATTTTCAAAATAGCTCAATGAGTTGATTTTCAAAGGAGGCAAATCTGGCGCTAATTGGAGAAATGTCAAGACATAAAATATATGCTGATACATGTGCGCTAAAACACAAGGCACTAAAGTGTGGATTACGCGGTTTTGCTTCTAAAGATCCACATCAAAATCTCCCGTCGTGGATAGTTGATACTAGCTTCAAAATTACAAGTGCTTCGAAACAAATTTTTGTTAAAAATGATTCTTTTTGATTTAATTTTAGAAATGCTCAAAACATGACATTCGATGTCTGATTTACTTATGCAAGCTAATGACATTCACAGACTTCATCAGTGTCTTTTCGATGTTTTGATTGATTTGATAGTCACCAATTGAACATTTTGTGCAATAATGCTCAATGCCTAATATGCGCATTGGTGTGAGACATGATCACTGCATGTTGCATTTTGACTAAGTATGTTTCAAGAAGATAAAAATGTGTGAATACGAATTATACATAAACAAATGATGCAAAATCGCCTGGTCGACTATGCCTTGTCTACAAAGGACCTCAATGCTCTGAAAGAAACAAAAGAAGCAAATTAATTAAAACGAAACGGAAGAATTCAGATGGGAGTCCGAAATCGCGAAGATCTTTGTCAGCTATTTCGACCCATGTATGCAGAAGCAAAACGCGGGCGTTGGCAAGGTGTGAACATAGATTTTGTTAATGTTGTTAATGCTACATTTTGAATGATATAGGGCTTCTATTATCACTTGAATAACTGCATTGTCAAAGGAACCATCTTTTAGCGCATTGTTCCATTTAAAACTGCCTCTAAAATCATGTTTTTAAGTTTCATACTCTGTTGTAAGCATGGCTGCAAATCTTGTATAACTTTTATTGTAGAACCTTGCATTTAAGCATGTTTTTCAAGCAGTGTTTTAAAACATACTTTTAAATAAGGTAATGTTTTTAAACCGTATTTGAGATCTCGGTAATTGGCGTCAGTATCGGTAGGTGCCTTAATTTTTTATTCATGGCGAGAGCAGATTTAAACGATCTTTTTGAACGGCGAGAGCGTGCGATCAAAAAGATAGGACGACATCAAATTTACAAAATATGGAGGAAAATGACAATCTATAAGACGTTTTAGAATAACTGCATGACCAAGACTGTCGAACGCTTTCTTCAAATCGTACGCCATTATTTGAACTCCTGTCACATCAATGTCATCTAGCATTTTCGTTACTTGTTCATGGATTACGATTGAGGCCGTTGTCGTTGATGAACCATGAATTCCTCCGTGCTGATTGGTGCCAGCAGCAACTGTGAAATAGTCAGTGAGTTGAGTTGCTATCAACCTTTCCAATATCTTGCTGGGAACAGGTAAGAGACTGATAGGTCTTAGATCGTGAATAGTTGGTTTCGAAATTTTCGGTACCGGCACTACGTGAGCGTATTTCCAAATGCGTGGAAAAGTATCAACTTGAATGATAATATTAAATAAGTGAGTTAGAGGAGGAGCCAAAACCCTTGCTGCAGCTTTGTAGAGTATAGTAGGCACTTGATCTATTTTTTGAAATATTTGAAATATTAATTAAAAAAAATATTGAAATATTTAATCTTGAAATATTTAATTGGCCGGTTTTTTTCGCCAGTACAGTACTCTGGTCGCTATAACTGGCTTTCAGCAGTGCCAACGGATGAAATATCCATATTGTTATCGTGACAAATTCCCCACTGTGGCCATTTTTGAAACCAGCTAAAAAGCGCGTGTATCTTTTATGAAATACCGCGGTATTCGTAATACCTTCATAAGTAACCCGATCAGAGGCGCACCGAAGGGGGCCGAAAATGTTTAAGATAAATTCAGAAACAGGCTTAGATAAGCATTACCGCTTGACTCGAGTATTGGGGGTCAGAATTTTACAATTGTGATGGATTCTTGATGTAATACATGCATGCTTCTGTATCAATACTTGTCAATTCTTTGTCAAGTTTGAAATTTGGAATTAGGAGTAATGGCTTTAGGTGCTGCTAATCAGGGATGCGGAGTCCTATCATTTTGATAGGACTCCATTTCTTGATAGGACTTCTTGTGGCTAGCATATAAGCCTAGTTTTCTTTAAAAAACTGCTAACCTACATCATAGATCACTGTAGGCTTACCTGAACCTATTTTTAGTGATTATTGCTGAATCAATTATCAATCATTTTCAATGAAAGGCTATCAACTGCACATAATTTAAATGAATGCTTGGCATTTGACTAAGTTTGAAAAACAACGAAGAAAATCTTGTATATCTTGTAATATTCCCTTGCATATCTTGTAATAAGCACTTTGGAGAAGCCATCACAATCACACACGATTGACGTTAGGGTAAGAGCTAATGTTCAACTGCAATTTCAACAAATTATTTTACTTTTTGTCTCTGATGTGACCTTTGGTGCGTAGGTGTGATCGAGGCTAGGAAGGCTTATCCTCTCTACTAAATCAACGAGTGAAAAGACAATCCTTTTTTCACTATCACGGTTCATTCCCTCAATGATTACAAGGTTTGCATGCACTGCTGTCTCGACTGTGTACTTTTGTTTGACGGAGAAAGTTGACATCAAGACAGTGACAGCTATGCGCGAGGATAAATAATTTGTTTGTATTATTTATAGGGTCTAGTTACAGGCCGGAGTCCTATCATTTGATAGTACTCCGACTACAACTCCAGCAAAAATGATAGGAATCCGGGACTCCGACTCAGCATCGGTGTATGGCATACATGTAATTTAGTAGACTTACGAATAAATTATAGTGGACATTACAGGTGCTTCATATAGGGCATCAGGCCAGCCTTTGAAACTGCAAACACATTTAATTGATTGTTGAATGGAAAAGAAATGTGAAATTCTGGGATAAAAAGCAAAGAATCTAAAAGGTCAAAAGACAAAGTACATAGCTTTTTAAGTCCTAGTTGATAGTAAAGCGGCAATAATTAGCTATAAATACAAACTGTATATATGTTGAAAGGGTTTTCGCTTTCCGTAGGATTATTGTACAAGTTTTCGATAGCGCTGATGATAGTAGTAAGCAAAACTCCACTTCTGGACCGCGCAAGATGGCCGCCATCGCTGCGTCCCCCCCCCCTCTGGCTCGGCAGAGTGTCGTGGTCGGCCGCCGTGGTGCTTCGTGTCTGAGTCCCCCCCCTCTGGAACGACAGAGGTTGTGGTCTGTCGTGGTGTGCCGGCCAGGTGGGTCCACGTTCACAACATGTTCGCTGACGTCCCCCCCCCTGGAACGACAGAGGTTGTGGTCTGTCGTGGTGTGCCGGCCAGGTGGGTCCACGTTCACAACATGTTCGCTGACGTGCCCCCCCCTCTGCAACGACAGAGTGTGAGACTCGGGTGAGTTGGTCCGACCGCCTGGTTGACGTGGGCGACCGTCTAGGTTGACGTGGGCGACCGCCAGGATTAGTCTTGAGGCTATAGTGTGTGATGTTTTTGGTGTGTAGCGTCCAAACGAAGCATCGGATGAGAAAACGGAGGTCAGATTCGGATTCAGCGTGAAATTCTGCATCGGTAGGGTGAGTTTCAAGGCAATCGGTGAGAAAAAATTTTCAACATTTTTCGAAAAACGACAGAGTTAGAATTTGGGACGTTTTGGTGTGTAGCGCCCAAACGAAGCATCGGATGAGAAAACGGAGGCCAGATTCGGAATCTACGTGAAATTTTGGGTTAGGAAGGATGTTTCCAGCGAAATCGGAGAGAAAAAATTTTCGGCTGACGTCCCCCCCCCTGGACGGCTTGCTTCCAGTGGACGGATTTTGTCGTGCGATAGCTCGTTTGAAAGCTAAGAGTGAGACAAATTCACTGAAAGAATCGGCTTGTTCCTATCTGTCTTCGTTCAAAAGTTAGAGCGGTTACAAGATTTTAGGTTGGAGCTCGCTCACCTGAAAAATCCTAAGTGTCAGAGTGACTTTGTATGGGTAAAATTTTGAAAATTTTCCAAAGTGTGGAATTTCGACCTGGGACCGTCACCAAAACATTTTTCATCAAATTTCACTGACCCCCCCCCCGACAACAATCTTCTAACTTTGGTTCTAGTGGACGGATTTTGTCTTACAGCTACTCGTTTGAAAGAGGAGAAAAAACTGCTCGACAACATTTTTTGTTGCGAGTCAATCGGACCAGCCGTTCACAAGTTAGAGCGGTTACAAGATTTTAGGTCGGAGCTCGCTCACCTGAAAAATCCTAAGTGTCAGAGTGACTTTGTATGGGTAAAATTTTGAAAATTTTCCAAAGTGTGGAATTTCGACCTGGGACCGTCACCAAAACATTTTTCATCAAATTTCACTGACCCCCCCCCCCACCCCCCCCTCGACAACAATCTTCTAACTTTGGTTCTAGTGGACGGATTTTGTCTTACAGCTACTCGTTTGAAAGAGGAGAAAAAACTGCTCGACAACATTTTTTGTTGCGAGTCAATCGGACCAGCCGTTCACAAGTTAGAGCGGTTACAAGATTTTAGGTCGGAGCTCGCTTACCTGAAAAAATCCTAAGTGTCAGAGTGACTTTGTATGGGTAAAAATTTTGAAAATTTTCCAAAGTGTGGAATTTCGCCCTGGGACCGTCACCAAAACATTTTCATCAAATTTCACTGCCCCCCCCCCCCCCCCCGACAACAATCTTCTAACTTTGGTTCTAGTGGACGGATTTTGTCTTACAGCTACTCGTTTGAAAGAGGAGAAAAAACTGCTCGACAACATTTTTTGTTGCGAGTCAATCGGACCAGCCGTTCACAAGTTAGAGCGGTTACAAGATTTTAGGTCGGAGCTCGCTCACCTGAAAAATCCTAAGTGTCAGAGTGACTTTGTATGGGTAAAATTTTGAAAATTTTCCAAAGTGTGGAATTTCGACCTGGGACCGTCACCAAAACATTTTTCATCAAATTTCACTGACCCCCCCCGACAACAATCTTCTAACTTTGGTTCTAGTGGACGGATTTTGTCTTACAGCTACTCGTTTGAAAGAGGAGAAAAAAACTGCTCGACAACATTTTTTGTTGCGAGTCAATCGGACCAGCCGTTCACAAGTTAGAGCGGTTACAAGATTTTAGGTCGGAGCTCGCTCACCTGAAAAAATCCTAAGTGTCAGAGTGACTTTGTATGGGTAAAATTTTGAAAATTTTCCAAAGTGTGGAATTTCGACCTGGGACCGTCACCAAAACATTTTTCATCAAATTTCACTGACCCCCCCCCCCGAAAGCAATCTTCTAACTTTGGTTCTAGTGGACGGATTTTGTCTTACAGCTACTCGTTTGAAAGAGGAGAAAAAACTGCTCGACATCATTTTTTGTTGCGAGTCAATCGGACCAGCCGTTCACAAGTTAGAGCGGTTACAAGATTTTAGGTCGGAGCTCGCTCACCTGAAAAAATCCTAAGTGTCAGAGTGACTTTGTATGGGTAAAATTTTGAAAATTTTCCAAAGTGTGGAATTTCGACCTGGGACCGTCACCAAAACATTTTTCATCAAATTTCACTGACCTCCCCCCCTGGACAGCTAGCTTCTATCTTGGCTTCTAGTGGACGGATTTTGTCGTGCAATAGCTCGTTTGAAAGCTAAGAGTGAGACAAATTCAGTGAAAGAATCGGCTTGTTCCTATCTGTCTTCGTTCAAAAGTTAGAGCGGTTACAAGATTTTAGGTCGGAGCTCGCTCACCTGAAAAAATCCTAAGTGTCAGAGTGACTTTGTATGGGTAAAATTTTGAAAATTTTCCAAAGTGTGGAATTTCGACCTGGGACCGTCACCAAAACATTTTTCATCAAATTTCTCTGAACGAGGGGGGGGAGGTCAGTGAAATTTGATGAAAAATGTTTTGGTTAAGGTCCCAGGTTGAAATTCGGAAGTTTTAAATTTTTCAAAATTTTCACCACACTGGAGCTCTCACACTTAGGAATTTTTTCACTTGTGGCATGTTACATGGACATGTGCTGGCGGACCAACTTCCCGTGGTCATATGAGAATGGTTCAGGTGTCATATTGTAAAGAATGATGAGACAAATCGTTTGCAACAAACCGCATGTCGCTACGATGAATACTTTCGGAGATAGAGCCATTTTAAGTTTTCTTCCGAGCATATATAAACCCCCGACAACGTAAGTCTGATCACTTCATCGAAAGACGAGGTAAGCGACGGTCGTCGCTCTGAGCTCCCGATATCGGGTGCAAAGGACTCTATCTTTTGAAGTAGGCAAGCTATCTTGCTACTTCAAAGTTTGTATGATAGAGTTTGATAGTGTCTTTACTACTGATAAAATTTTTTAAAAGTAGTATGAGTAGTAAAGTGCGGAATTTTTTAAAAATTCTTAATTTTCACTTTTTTCAAAGTTTTAACATATAGACTAAGGTTTTCAAGTATCCTGAGTTCAAATCTGCTATCAGATTTGAAATTTAACTAAGTCTAAGGCAGCTTTGAGGGGTTAGATCCCAGCTACTGATCACTACCTTTGACTCGGCGTTCCTGTTACCACTTCGGGGCAGTGACAATGATGTCTTCAGCTGTAAAGAGCGGGTATCGGGGAAGATCTCTCACTTCCCTAGTGATCAGTACAAGGCCTTCGGGCTGTCGACGGGATCGAGTGCCACTCACTACACTCACATCTATCATTCCTCACTAAGTGTTGATATTATGTTGAATGTTGACTAAGTTGAATGTTGAATGATGATATTATGTTCTAGGCTGTATACTACATTCAAATCTGCTATCAGAAATTTAACTAAGGCAGCTTTGAGGGGTTAGATCCCAGCTACTGATCACTACCTTTGACTCGGCGTTCCTGTTACCACTTCGGGGCAGTGACAATGATGTCTTTAGCTGTAAAGAGCGGGTATCGGGAAGATCTCTCACTTCCCTAGTGATCGGTACAAAGCCTTCGGGCTGTCGACGGGATCGAGTGCCACTCACTACACTCACATCTATCATTCCTGACTAAGTGTAATGCTTTAGGAATATGACTGTACTACATGATTCAAAACTTATACTAATTTCATTATCTTACAGTTAACGAGAAATCTGAGTACTGACAGCAAAAATGGTGAACAACGATAGAAATAAGAAATTTCATATTAAAATGTGCGTATGCGGTAGAATCAACCGCCGAGACGTCTCAGGGACCACATAAGGAAGGCAGGGGCCGACCACATGGTTATCCTGAATAGGGTTGCCTGTGTGAAGTGCAGGGTGCTGTTGGTTGTTGGGCAGGAGGCCGAGTTTTATCGGAGGCATGGTGAGTGTACAGGAGGGTTGGTGACCGATTTGAGATTTGTGGAGTTGATGAATGCTGAGAAGGAGCGAATGTTGGAGAAAGAGGCCAAGAATGTTGTTGAGAATGCTAGTGGGAATGTTGTTGAGAATGCTAGTGGGAATGCTGTGGAGAATGCTAGTGGGAATGCTGTGGAGAATGAGGTAGAGAATGCTGTGGCCGGTTTGAAGGCTGACAAGTGGCGGAAGAGAGTGTTTGAGAGTGATGATGAGGATGATGTGGATTTGGATAGGGAGCGAGTGAGGAAGTGTGTGAGGAAGTTGAGCTCTTCGTCATCGGAGGTATCCAATATTGTTATTAGCGACCCCCCGAAGAGCTCATCTTCCCCAATAGTGAAGGGTGGTGGGGTACGGAAGCAGTCGGCGCGGTGGGATGAGGACATGGAAAAGAAGCATGTGTCGCAGCAAGCGGCACATGCTTTGTTGGTAGATCGCTACGAAAGTTTGAGGAAGGTGAATGAGAGAACGTTGAGTGAGTTGAGTGAGCTGAAAATGAAGGAGGTGAAATGTAAGGAGGTGGCAGATGAGAATATCCGTATGAGGCGTGTTGTGAAAGAGTTGAAGGAGAATGTGCGAGTGTTGGAAGACAAGAATGATGAGTGTGAGAAGAGGGCGAGTGCTGCGGAGAGGAGAATGGGAGAGGCAGAAGCGAAGTTTGAGGAGATGATGAAGGAGATGAGTGTGTTGAGAGCGAGGAATGTTGAGTTGGAGAGGACTGTGGCTCGGCGGGGTGATGAGAGGCAGGCGTGTGAGAAGTTGGAGCGCATGAGGGATGAGTGGGAACGTGTGAATGAGGATCGTTTGTTTGAGTTCCACATTATTCGGGATAACCATCTGGCCGGCGAAGTCCTCGTCAATAAAAGCCTGGACGAAAGCATTGTATGCTATCATGGACATCCGAGCAAGAAATGCCTCCACGCTACACTAAGAATGCGCGGGCATCTCCACAAATTTTCAATCAGGAAGCCCGCGAGACTGCCTAAGGATGACTAACTTGGTAAGTGAAAAAGTAAATAAGATAGTATATCCTATTCTAATACATATCATTTTCATTGCAGATCTTTGCCTGCCTTCACCACCCCATCAATTTACTCCCGAGAACGAACCATCGGCTCTCTTAAGGGCCACCTAGGGGCAAGACATGATAGAACCTCCACGCGGTTTGCCCTGGGCAGTCTTCGGACTGGCGAATACTATCATTAAGTTGAATCTGCTATCAGTCAACTTGAACGTTGCGTCGCGTTAGAGGGGTATATAAACCACTGCCTCTCATTTCATTTCATTTCAATCATGCCAGACGCCGAACAGTCAAGTCAGCTCTCCTCGCGGACCGCAGTTAAGGCCGCGAAATTTATTTGAGGAGTTTGTCAGGCTAGAGGAGCAAGACAGAGTCCACAACAATCTTGCTCGGATTGGCAATCCGATGACAGCAACTGCTGCCAATCCAACGGAATGGCGCTACATTCCACTCTATACTCACATGCCAGTTAGTGTGGAAGTCGACAGTGCTACCAAAGAGAGAGTCTTTCACTCTCTCAGCAGAATTGGTAGGCTGTAGGATGACGACTCCCGAGAACGAACCATCGGCTCTCTTAAGGGCCACCATGGGGCAAGACATGATAGAACCTCCTCGCGGTTTGCCCTGGGCAGTCTTCGGACTGGCGAATACTATCATTAAGTTGAATCTGCTATCAGTCAACTTGAACATTATGCAGTCGATTGCTATCCCTGAAGCATTCTGATTCGCTGTTGAGCAATTCATTGTTGAAAACCCTATATAAGCCAGAAGATTGTAGCGCTTCTCATTCAATTTGAAGTCACGATGGAAGCGACATCTGCCGACAATATTCCCGTCTTCACTGATGAAGACAACGGCATTCCCGAGTTCGTCATCCTCGACGAGTGGGATGAGGATGAGAAGAAGGGGAAGATCAAGAGGATCATTTGGACGGATGAGGTGTGGACTCCGAATACCACTCCCGCATCCGAAAGGTGCCAGAATGCACCACCACGGCTTAGGCGGTATAGGGTATAACGACAACCTAAGCGTCATACCCATTGACTATTCCAGTCAATAGTCAAATTCACGTCCCCGAGAACGAACCATCGGCTCTCTTAAGGGCCACCATGGGGCAAGACATGATAGAACCTCCTCGCGGTTTGCCCTGGGCAGTCTTCGGACTGGCGAATACTATCATTAAGTTGAATCTGCTATCAGTCAACTTGAACGTTGCAAATGCAGTTCGGTGTAAATACTTCCTTTCGACGGGCGTTCCTGTAAAGGGCGGCGGTGAAACCACCCGTAGCTATGTATACCGCAAGGGACATTCGGCAATGGTCAATCTTGTTAAACCTCTCTGCGTCATGTTTGCAAGTGATTGCCTCTGTCTCAACGTAGTATGCATTCGCGCCAGGGCGACATTTAGCCAACTGTCGAAGGTTGCCTAAAACTTTCCATTGCATACGTTATGAGAACCATGAGTTCTACCTGTCTCTATCAATGAGACGAATTGATGAATGGAATGAAATGGGAGGACACTCACGCGCCACACGCAACATAACACACTTCTCTCTTCCGTAGTCTAACAAGCTCTTTACACATGGATCGCAGTCGATTGCTATCCCTGTATCAGAAGTGTAAGCTATCTTAATTTATTTGACACTATTTTATCTACCATCATCGTCCATATGAAATGTTTTTAGATTTACAAGTTAGACTAAGCGTGCTACTATTTCCAAATGAAAAAGTATACATGGTTAAATCATCAACTTAAGCCCATCCATAGTCTAACAAGCTCTTTACACATGGATCGCAGTCGATTGCTATCCCTGTATCAGAAGTGTAAGCTATCTTAATTTATTTGACACTATTTTATCTACCATCATCGTCCATATGAAATGTTTTTAGATTTACAAGTTAGACTAAGCGTGCTACTATTTCCAAATGAAAAAGTATACATGTTAAATTATTCACTAAAACCCCATTCAAGTAAGTCAGTATGAAAGCAAAGATAATACGAAATAAACATTTATTATGGCATGTATTTCAAAAGGTCTTCATCGTCAATATCGTCCCAGAGTCTGGCTTCACATAGATTACAAAAACAGTTGAACTGCTTTAAACGTTCTTCTGCAGCGTCCCTCACTTTCTCAATGTACGCCCACTCCGCCACGGTTCGCGGTTGGGAGTTAGGGGTGTACCACTCCCATATTTGATGCAAGTGCGACTTGCTGGTCATCTCCATCACCCCTTCGGCATCATATTGTAAATATTTCCACCGTATGCCTGTTAGGTCGGGCAACTCCTCTTCATCCTCCTCCGATAATGATAACTTTCGTATATTGTCGAGATTGTATGTCTTCTCCACCTTCGCCTTTCTTGGTGCATTTGGTGTAACGAGCACCTTTGCTGATGTATATGGAGAGGAGAACTCCAATGCGGTATTTGGTGTTGTTGGAGGACTTGTCATGTTGTCTTTGAAATGCTGACTTTGAATAATGATAACTTTAACATTTTTCTAATTCTTAAGTATACACAAGCAGCCAATCAGAATGAACATCCAATGAATGAAGAGGATGAAAGTATATAAGCAAAGTGACATTCAGGTCATTTCATTTAATCTGTGAATCATACAAGTGACGAACGCACGATCTCTCTCTTTGACTATTATTTGAGTGAAGTCTCTATCTTGTAGAAGTATCAACCTTAAACTTGATTTCGTTGAAATGGTAAGTTGAAAAATTCCTCTCATCTCCCTCAAACGTGTGACTAATAGCATCTTCCTCAATTTCAGGCATCAACTTCATCACCAACGCCCTCTCTTCTCGAGGAAAGTTTAGAGTTATTGAGTCAAGGTAGGTTGTAACACTACACTGAGGCTTGAACAGAGATGAAAGAATGATTTCTCTTTCAGGTGATGTGAGTTCCAGCTCAGGACTCTCGCGGCAAGGCAACGAGTGGGAATGTGCCGACTGCGGACATATGTTTACAAGGAAGCACAGTCTCCTTCGACACATCAAACAACGTGTGTGTCAACGCAAAGCGGTGTCAATCTCCGGAGGTGAAGTTGATTCTGACGATGACATCTCCTTTCCTTTGCGATTTGTGCCCTCTTTCTTTTGATAGTCACTTTCAGCGATCTTCGCACAGACTTCAACACACGCATGCAAATGATCACTACACCAACGGTACCTCTACCATCTCCCTCATTAATGTTTCACATAATAATTTAGTACGCGACTACTGCATGGAGTCCAATACTCAAATTGTAGATTTTCCTGAGTGGCTCCTTCAAAATTCTAACATTATCGAAGCGCTCTTCAATAATTTAGACAATTTTAGAATGAAGGCGCTCATCTACCTTAAACTAAAATATATTAAAATAGATTTTTCAAACGGGTCTAGTGACGGATAGAATACAGTTTTCATGTTCCTTCCTCTTCCGCAACCGAAGTTGTAGACTGCGAGTCTGGCTAAATTTTCACATTCAATGTTTAAAATCAAATGTAGATAAATTCAATCAACGCGACAGCGCTCTCATTTTTGATGGTGTGGACTCAGCCATATTCCAAAATTTCCCTATTAGAAAGTCATGCAGCTCGAGGCACATTTAAACTTCCAAAAACGTTGTATAATAAGAAAGCTGTCATCAATGTTGATTGTAAATCACAGTGTTTCAAATATGCAGTCCTATCCATCCTTCACTATAATGATATCAACGCGCATCGAGATCGCACCTATAGCTATAGACAGTGGGAGGATGAACTAGACTTTGAAGTTGTGATAGTAACAACATGAAAATCAAAGATGTAGAAACGTTCGAAAAACATAATAAGATTAAAATTGTCGTTCACGTGTGGGAGAAGGGGTTGAAGGGTGCCCGCTATAATTCACGTTCAACTTGTTATGAACGTGTAGTCAACCTCTTATTAGTAAAACAAGATGATAGCGAGGAATGGCACTACTGTGGTATTCCCAAAATCTCTCGCTTGTACACTCACTTGGGGCACTCTAAAAGAGGTGAACATTTTGTATGCGACCGCTGCATCCGCTCATTTTGGAGTAAAGATAAATTTGAAACTCACTATGAATGGTGCAAGCGAGGTAAATTACAAATGGAACGCATGCCCAAAGATAAAATATTTTCACATAGGGATAATGGTGACGAAATTAAGTCCCCTGCGTGTCATTTACGCAGACATAGAATGCTACATTGATGATATCATCCACAAGCCAGCAGCCATATCCTGCTATGAAGTATGGCATGACCACTTTAGGAATAGACAAAACAAAATGCATACTTGGCAAGGTGAAGATTGCATTTCAAAATTTCTAGAATTTCTCGATAAAGCTGCAAAATTTCAACAATCATATGATTCCCAATTGCAGCGTAAGTCACTACATATGTCAGATGAAGACAAACAAAAATTTGAAAGTTGCACATCCTGTCCTAAATGTCATAAAACGTTTGATGACGATAAAATTAAGAAAGTGCGTGATCATGATCACATCACTGGTAAATTTAGAAACGCACTCTGCTCCAAATGTAACTTTTCACTTAGGTTGAGACGTCGTGTACTACCCGTCATTTTTCATAACTTTAAGGGCTATGACAGTCATATGCTCATAAAAGGAGGGTTGAGCCAGATGAAATCGTGGCAGTTTTAATGTAATAGCACAAACGAGAGAAAAATTCATGGCAATGACAGCAAAAGTACCAGTAGATAAAACTAAAGAAAATAAGACAGTCTTCTTCGAAATAAAATTTTTAGATTCATTTCAATTCATGTCCAGCGTCACTAGCTTCTCTCGTTCGTAATCTCAAGTTTCTTCCCCATAGTCAAACTTTGAAGAAACACTATCCAAACTTAACGGATGAAATAATCACTCGCAAAGGAGTCTTTCCTTATGCGTATTTTAGCTCAATGTCTAAACTAAATGAAACAACCCTTCCTTCCATTGACAAATTCAAAAACGATTTGACGGGTGAAGATTGTCCAGTAGAGGACTATGAACATGCTCAAGAGGCATGGTTAAAATTTAATTGTAAAACGTTTGGCGATTATATGATCGCTTACTTAGAATTAGATGTCATTTTGCTGGCTGATGTCTTTCAGAGTTTCGACGAGTGGCATTAGAAGAAGACAAATTAGATCCTATCCACTTTGTCATTCTACCAGCCATGTCCTTTAAATCAGCCTTTAAAATGACTGGTGAGACCATTCATCTCTTACAAGACCCGGAGATGTATAATATATTTGAGCGCGGAATACGCGGTGGTCTCACATTTGTAAATAAACATCATATAAAATCTGAAACAGTAGGTGATGATCATATCCACCCTAAAGTACTATGACCAAAATAATTTATATGGCAGTTCACTGTCTAAACCACTACCTCATTCCGAGTTTAGTTTGGTTAAATCAAAATGAGCTTGAGTATTACTCCAACCCTTCAAACATACTGAATATTCCAGATGAAGGTGATTGGGGATATTATTTTGAAGTGGATTTGATTTATCCAAATAGTATTAAAAATAAAACTGCTGATTTCCCCACTCGCACCTGAATCTGGCGAAGTGACTGAAGATATGTTTTCACCATTCATGTCACAATTTCATAATAACTTAACAGAGTGTGGACAGCCAAGGTACAAACCATGCCGCAAACTTTTACTCACCCAATATGATAAGAAAAATTATCTCGTACACTTCTGCATATTAAAATTCTATTTAGAAATGGGCATGCTTCTAAAGTCAGTTCACCGCATTATCAAATTTAGACAGAAAGCCTTCCTCAAACCCTACATAGATAGTAACAGTCAAAAACGTGCACTCGCCCAAAATAATTTTGAAAAGGATTTTTATAAATATAAGAATAATAGTCTATTCGGAAAGACCATGGAGGATGTTAGAAAACGTATGAATTACAAACTAGTCGTTGATGAACAAAAATATCACAAATTGACCTCATCACCTCTTTTCATTGATAGAGACATCATCGATGAGGATCTTGTAGGTGTTAAAATGATTAAATCAGAAGTTGAGTTGTGCAAACCCATCTATATTGGGCAAGCCGTTTTAGATTATTCCAAGCTTGAATGTATCAACTCTTCTACAAAATATTAAAACCATGCCCTCTCGTAAAAGAGGTTCGCTTGCTGGGTGGTGATACAGATAGTTTCTTTTTAGGAATTACCACTCAAAAAGATTTAAATTTTAATGAAGTAGGTAAGTCATTAGAAAAATATTTCGATACATCTAACTACAATCCCACTCATACCACTCTATTCCATACAGAATAAAGCCAAACTTGGTTGTTTTTAAGGATGAAACAGCAGGAAAGGAAATAGATGAAAATGATTCTCCTCCGTCCTAAAATGTATTCCATGAAACTAAAAGAATGTGCAGATAGTATTAAGCGTGCTAAAGGTATATCAAAATCCATTGTTCATAAAATGAAACATCGGTCCTATAAGAAGGCCTATAAAAATAAAACTATAACGTTTGTCAATATGACAATCTTAAATTCTCAAGTTCATACTGTGAAAACGTACACGTTCAAGAAACGAGCACTTTCAGCATGGGAGGATAAGAGGTGTTGGATAGGACATAACACATCTCTTCCACATGGACATCCTGACACAAACATACCTCCACCCAAAAGAATAAAACTCACGCTAACACATTCAGGAGATGTATTGACATAATCAACTTTAACTCAGTATTTTGATGTTGCTTTTTGTAGATATACATGGTTGTTTTATGTATCGCATGAGATCGTTTCTTCCTTGTGAATATATGCCTACAGTCAGCCCATTCCCCCTATATCTGTGAAAAGACTTGTTCATATACATATTTTTATTTCAATAAACATATCACAATGACTTCAATTTGTTTTCCGAAACACTAAAGTTACGAGGGATTTAGTATCTTTCACATGGATGCACTCTTGTAAACCATTGGTAATTTTGATAGCAATAGAGGGGTTATAGTTTGTTTTGACGACGGGATGATAGAAAATAGATTCAAACATCTTCTCGACT
>CAJQUW010004296.1:0-32049 GCA_907163375.1 Prostheceraeus crozeri | reverse complement strand
GGCAAGAAAGAAAAAAGATGAGAAGGAGGAAAAAGAGTCAGCCGTCATCGACTGAACGTTTGAAGTCAATCTATTATGATGTAAAACATCCGGCAGGATTTGCATCTATCAAGAAATTATCAAAAGCGAGTGGTCTTCCACAATCACAAGTGAAACGATGGTTAAAGGGTCAGGCTACCTATACACTCCACAAACACGCGAAAAAGAAGTACCGCACCCGCCATTATATTGTTCATGACATCGATGAACAGTGGCAAGCAGATTTGTGCGATGTTGCCTCCATTTCAAAACATAACTCGGGCAATAATTTTATTTTAACCGTCATTGATATTTTCTCGCGTTATGCGTGGGCTCAACCTTTAAAAACTAAAGAAGGGAAAGGAGTAGCAAAAGCATTCCAAACAATTTTTCGAGAAGGTCGCATTCCAAAAAGAATTCAGAGTGATCAAGGAAAAGAGTTTGAAAATCAGCATGTGACAAGATTATTTGAGAGGCATGACATTGAGTTGTTTAGTGTAAAGAGCGCTTATAAAGCCTGCACTCGTTGAACGTTTTAATCGCACATTAAAAATCGCTTGTGGCGACATTTTACTGCCAACTTGACACAAAATTGGACAAAGGTTCTACAAGATACACTCCATGCCTACAATCACTCTATCCATCGTTCTATTGGACTCAGACCAGTAGATGTAAATGCTGACAATGTAGATAAAGTGCGCGAATCATTCCAACGTAAACGCACTCATGTGAAAAGTGATGTGAAAATTGGCGATAAAGTTCGTATCTCAAAAGTGAAAAGTGTTTTTGCTAAAGGGTACCTCCCGAATTGGACAGAGGAGGTATTTACAGTATCAAGGATTAATCAAAAAGACTCTCCGACCACCTACAAGTTGAAAGATTACGATAATGAAGAAATTGAGGGTAGCTTTTACCGCGATGAGATTGAGGTAGTCACTGAAAGTGAAACATATTTGGTAGAGAAAATCATTCGATGTAAAAAACGGCAAGGTGAAGAATGGTGTCTTGTTAAATGGACTGGTTATCCTTCAAGTATGAACTCTTGGATGCGTCGTGCCGACATCTTTCATCTAAGTGATCGACAGTGATTCATGCAAAGTTGTAACTAACAATGTTTAGGGTTTGAGCTATGAATCCAACTGCCTCATTTTATTCACGACCCTCCTATGTAAGTGGCGGAGGACAAATTTACATCGCGCTCGCCGCCAACGTGGAGGTAGCATACTTGGTGCACTGAAATCTGTTGTAGCACCTCTCATATCCAATGTCGGTAGATCTTTAAAACGAAATGTTTTAAGTAATGCCGTTGGCTTTGCTGGTGATGTTGCTAGTGATCTTTCCAGAGGTAGAAGTTTTAAGAGCAGTTTGTTGAATCGTGGGAAGGAACGCGGTTTAAAAACATTGAATCAGACCTTTGCTGGTGTTACTCAAGGAAAGAAATCACCTAAACGAATGAATAAAGGAAGGAGGAAACATCGCGGAGCTGGTAAGGTGCGATCTTCAGTCAAAAGGCATTCACGCAAACGTCGCAGAGGCTCTAATCATTCATCAGGCGCTAAACGACGACGCTGCTATAACTTCTAATCATGGAGTGTAAAACTTCCGGTTTTTGTTTGTTCGATCAACAAGCCATACAGACAGATATTCTTATTTCAAGTATTGTAGATTATCATCCTCGAACAGCTGAGAATGCTGGCCCCATTGAATTTGTTATTCCTGGTGGTAGTGATGACTACATAGATTTGAGTTATGCGATGCTTGATTTGAGGTTTAGAATTCAGCAAGCAGATGGAACTGCTATTGACGATGCACATAAAGTTGGACTGAACAATTTACCATTGACTACATTACTTCGTGATGTTTCTCTAACGATTGGAGAGCAGCAAGTGGAAGGTGGTCAAAGCGATTATCCCTATAAATCATATTTCAATCATGTATCACAGTTTCATCCAGCAGCACAAAAAAGTCATATGGAAGCCATGGGATGGTACAGAGATGAAGCAGGAAAATTTGATGTTGAAACAAACAGTGGCTTTGTAAAGCGATCTGCTATGATTAAAGATAGTAGAGTATGTCAGCTATATGGTCCGCTGAATTTAGACTTCTTTAGACAGTCAAAGTTTTTACTGTGTAATACCAGCATGCGACTCAAGCTGACATTGAATAAGCCTGAATTTGCGCTGAATGCATTTGCTAAAGTTGACAATTTTAGAATTCATGTGGAAGATATTGCACTTTACATTCGTCGAGTAGTACCGAATCCAAGTGTCATTAGAGGGCATGCTGAAGGCCTTAACCGCCAAAGTGCCATTTACCCCATTCAGCATACAAAGCTTCTCACCTTTACAATTCCGAAAGATCAAAAGAGTTTCATGAAAGATGGCCTCTTTCCATCGGAAGCACCGAAGCTCCTCATGGTGGCAATGGTTGAAAATGATGCATTTAATGGTAATATAAAGAAGAATCCTTTCAATTTTAAACACAATCAGTTAAGTGAAATTGCTTTACGTGTAAATGGTGTGAGTCATCCTGGTCCACCCTACAAACCAGATTTTGCTTCGGATCAATTTATGGCAGTTATGTTGATTTTATGGATGTTTTTGGCTTTTACAATACGGATGACACCAACGGACTGACTATGAAAGAGTTTAAGAGTGGATATACTATTTATGCATTTGATTTGACTGCTGACAGCGATATTAGTGCACCCTATCGTCAAGCGAACGTGCCTCATAATATTCGTTTGGATTTGACGTTCAAAAGAACACTACCTGAGACGATCAATGTATTAATTTATGCAGTCTTCGATTCAAATATTGAAATTACAAAGTATCGTGACGTGATTCTTCAGTATAATCGTTAATGAGTTGGTTGACTGCTGACGATATTAAGACTAAAGTGCAGCGTAATGCAGACGAAGCGACGTTGAAAGCTTTCGATAATGTCTATTCACTCGATACCTTACCACCTGCAGTAAATCACTATCCCATCTTTATTGTGCTAAACACTCATTCACAGAATTTAGGCGGTGAGCATTGGAAAGCGATCTTTATTGGAGAAGACCGACGTGGTGAACTATTTGACTCTCTTGCTCAACCTCCAAATATACCAGCACAGCAGTGGTTGAGAAAACATACGCGTCAATATCAGCGAAATGAACGCATACTACAACATCCCCTTTCATCAACGTGTGGTGCTTTTGTACTGTACTTCATCTTAAAACGTTTACATGTATCTCGATTTGCATCTATTATTCAAAACTTTTCATGTAATCCATCCTCTAATGAAAAAATGATTTGTAAGTTCTATCATGATTTGAAATAAAAACATCATGTTGGAAAAAATTGTTTTTTATTTTACAATCCGCTGGATACGTACATACTCAATGAGATAGTCTAGGATCATATTTGCTTGTTCATGAGATTTTAGTCCAGTAATGATCACTTTACTATTATGAAAGATTGCCACATGCACAGGCAACCAACAACTAATGAGAGCTGCAGGAAAAAGTTCGGGTTCATAACACAAACTGTAACTGCTGGTACGAATCTTCAAAAATGATAGACTGTCACTCAATTGAGTAGAGATCACCATATTGTCCACAGTCAGATTCGACATCACACACCTCTCCCTCTTCCATATCCGACGTAGTAGTCTTTGTAGCTCTAAGCGCATTGACTGCGCCGATGAATGAGAAAGGGCGCCGAGAATCTGTACAGTCCCATTTGGGAAGAGTTGAAGATTCCGTGAATTGTTCATCTTCACCACTAACATTTGAGGACGGCCCGGGTAATACTTGCTGTTTGGAAGCTGTTGGCGTAATGTTGTGAGATCGATTTTGGTGTAGAGTCTGAAGCGACGGAGAATGTTGACGATGGTGTAGCGATGGCGCTTCATGATGAAAGAATGAGTAAATTGAGCGATGTACCTTCCTTTTATACTTTTCCCAACTACCTTGATGAAATGTGAAGTTAGTATGAAGTTGGGAATGATAGAGTTGAATTCGCCGATTGTTGACGCGCAGCCAGATGCGATTTCCAATACGTGAATGTCTTTTCATATAGAAGTATTTCAAGTCCTTCATGATATGATGTAGAGATTGAAAATGACGATAAGATAAAGCAAACTCTCTTCTCACATTTCCAGTTGAATCTTTGAAATAGACGTTTCGATCATGATCCGTTTCAATACGTTGTAGGGAATCTAATTTCCAACTCATGGTGCGTGGTAATCATATCTGATTAAGATTTGCATAGTAGGGCGATGAACTCACGACGAATAAATGTCATGATGGAGCGATGTATGTATCTTCTATACTTCTCCCAATTGTATTTGCGAAATGAGAAACAGTTTGCGGAATGAGAATGGTAGATTTGAATTTCATTTCTGTAATGTTGAAGCCAAACTTGATCACCCAAGGAGATGAATCTTAATGTTTCAAAATATTCCAAATCCCTCATGATATCATTGAGGTTGACAAATTGTCGCCATGTTAATGTAATTCCTCTTGATGTATGACCATGAGAATTTTTGAAATGTACGTTTCCATCACGATCAACTCTGATATATTGTAGAGAGTCCAAAATCCAAGTCTTCATGATGTTATGCAAAGTTGCAGATTAGCAATATAAAAATGTCGTTTTATCATATTTTGCTTAGCAATGCGGCTACAAAGAGATTTACTAGTAATCGAGCCGCACTCTTTTCTACTCCCATTGGTCATGCACAACAGCTAAATGGGAATTGGGAAGTGGGTGTCACTCAACTTGTTTATAGCAACTGTGTCTATACTTTTGATCATGAGGTGATGACTATTAATATGAGGCGTACAGCTGCTTATCAATGTGAAAAGGGGTGCCGAGTATACATTCCACAGTGGTCAAAGAAAGATCTCTTATCATGTAAAAAGTTTATATATGATTTCTTGAATAAAGCGTGTAAACATATTGTCCAATTTACTCCGCACAATGATGATTATAATTATGTACATCATGTAGTTGAGAAAGATTGGATTGTTGGTTTAAGTCCAAGTTTAAGAAATGATTTAGGTTACCTCGCTAGCGCCTTAACAAGCTATGATAATTTTAACGTTAATTACCACATAAGTGGTCATAAACAGTTAATACATCGAGAGGAAGCTTATTATGTAGATCTTATTCCAAGAAATGAGAAGACGTTGGTGAAGAAGATTGTGATTAAGCCAAGAAAGACAAACATGACTCCTGAAACATTATTGAAGAAATTTAATTATCTCCTTCGAGTTGATGGTAAACAAGTGGCAACATTGACTTATATCAAATCATCTAATCATATTGCAATAAGCAAATTAAATGATGATGATCTAGTATTAGTTTGTTCAAAAGATTTTCATCAGTTCTTACGACATCGTTCTGCAGCTGTTCATGGAAAATCTGATATGCAACATTTACCATGTGAAAGGCCAAATCAATTTGATACAGAATGGGCCGTATCTTTATACAGAAAATGTGTAGAGCCTTTTGGTGGTTTCTTACATGAAACAAGAGTGTTGATGCCTCGCATTATTACTTCGGTTAAATTGGTTGTAGATTATTTAAATGAAGTGATTAATGAGCAACATATTTCATTTTCTGAAAAAGAAGGTACGTTGTCTCTCACTATAAATGGAAAAGGTATTGAACTAATTATGGATAAAACTCTAATGGACATTTTGGGTTTTGATCAAAATATCTTTAAAAGTGGTACTGTAACCAAAGCTAGCGCAGACATGTCGCTATCGCGTCGTATTAACTATTTTCAGATATATTCCAATATTGGTGAAGATGTACGTGTGGGAGATGTTGAAGCTCCATTGCTAGCAATGATACCATACCAGCCAAAAAGCTGCAGTATTTTATCTGAGCATACTTTCAAGAAAGTGCATTATACAAAGCTGAAATCAAACTACATCCCACAAATTGATATTGCCATTTATGACGATGCTGGTGCGTTGATTCCTTTTCATAAAGATGCTGTGACAAGTATTACACTCCATTTCCGAATGAAGAGTTAATGCAAAAGTATGCTATTATATTTTTCCAATGTGAATAATATGGAAAGTGAAAATAAGGACTCGTTTCTAATCTACTTGCCCAGTAATGCTTCTATGAATAAATTTCCCAAAAATAAACCATCAGACTATCGAGTAGAATTAAATCGGCCACTGCATTTAGAAGGTGAATGGGAGGTTGGCGTTTCTAGTATTTGCTATGATAGCAATATTCAGAATGTGAATGATTTGGAAGAAATGATATTGACTCCTCGCACCCATGATGGAATAACGATGAATAATGCATTCCACTTCCCATACAATTTAACATCAGATGGAAAATGGAACTATGAATGGATTCAGATAAAATCAGATTCTTATGAGCCATTTGGGAATGAGAAAATTATTAAGGCATTCAACAGTGGTAATACTTCCATCATGAAGAATAAAAATCAGAAAGCTTATGAGTTTACTATCTATCATTGGAGTGGGAGACAGTTCCTCCGCTTTCATTCTTTTACTAAAGGTCTTACGCTGAGGTTGGATAGTGAATTCTATCCGCATCTTGGTTTTGGCCATGGACTACATCTAACGTCAATTGCTACTGCAAATGTTAGAAAAGTTTATTCAAATCGAATCAACAAATTTCATTATAGATTTAAAATATTTGATGAAGATGTTGTAGAATGCGAAGAACGCATCATTTTGAAAAAGCGTGGTGTTCAACCTTTATCACTTATTGAGTTAGTAAAACGATGGAATGAGACTGTGGGTAAGAAGTATGGAGAAAAAATTATGGCGGACAAAAATAAGTTGGTTATTCAGAAATATAATGACAAACTTACAGTTTATTTCTCTCCAACCTTGCGTCATTTTGTAAGACATTATACACCTATTATTGGAAGCGGTGTGGTGTATGCTTCTCATGAATATCACACTAAAGCTGATTCAGTTAATGATGAATGGTGGGTGGACATCTATGGCGATCGCATCAAGAAAATTTACCAGTCTTATGAAGAATCTAAAGTTGCTATCAATATAATGCCGCGTCTATATCATACAGTTGAAAGCTTCATTCATGTAGTAAATCCTTATATACAACAGAAGTTGAAGCATGTGATGAAAAGTAAATATGATGTAAAGACACACCACATTTCGTTTTCAATTGAAAATCAACGCGTTGTTCTGAAACTGGGTGATGACATTCAATGTCAATTGAGTAAAAATTTGAAAAAACTCTTTGGTTTTTCAATGCTACAAACAGTGTTTGCTGCTGCGCATACGATTGGTATAGAAACACCAATGACACTTGATAAACATGAACAGCACCTTTACATTCAAAGTGATTTGATTCTACCTATTTCTGTTGGTGAGAAAAAAGAATACATTTTACGTGATTTCATTCATGATAAAGACGCTTCATATGGAATAGTCGAGAAGATGTTTGAATCTATTTTCTATCATCCCGTCGTCAAACAAACTATACCCTCTATTGCTATCAAAATTATCAATGGTTTACAAGAGTGCATCCATGTGAAAGATACTAAATCCCTCATAACGTTAGTGTTTCGGAAAACAAAGTGAAGTCATTGTGATATGTTTATTGAAATATGTACATGAATGTGAAGCAATAGACTTTATACAACATCCACTGAAAATATATACATGAGCGCACTTCAATAAACATTGTTATATACAAAAAGTCTTTTTACTTCGTGAAGGGTGGAAATATACAGGGATAGGAAAAATGTCTTTCAGTGGAAAAGTCATCACATGGGGAATGTACAGATGTGGACACATATTCACAAGGAAAAAACAATCTCATGCGATACATAAAACAACAATGTTTATCTACAGAAATCAACATCAAAATACTAAGTTAAGGATGATTATGCTAAGACGTCTCCTGAATGTGGTAGTGTGAGTTTAATTCTTTTGGGTGGTGGTATGTTTGTGTCAGGATGTCCATGTGGAAGAGATATGTTGTGTTCTAACTAGCACCTCTTATCCTCCCATGCTGAAAGCGCCCGTTTCCTAAAAGTATGAGTTTTGATCTCATGCGACTTAGATTTTAAGATTGTCATATTGACAAACGTTATATTTTTATTTCTATAGGCTTTCCTGACATTCTTATGTTTCATATTTTGCACAATGGATTTTGATATGCCTTTAGCGCGCTTAATGCTATCATCACTATCCTTTAATTTCATAGAATACATTTTTGGACGGAGGAGAATCATTTCATCAATTTCCTTCCCTGCTGTCTCATCCTTAAAGCAGCCAAGTTTTGCCTTATTTTTGATGGAGTAGAGTGGATGATCAGCAGGATAATTTGATGTATCAAAATATCTTTCCAAAGATTTTCCTACTTCATTGAAATTTAAATCTTTTTGAGTGGTAATACCTAAGAAGAAACTATCTGTATCACCACCCAACAAACGAACCTCTTTTACGAGAGGACATGGTTTTAGTATTTTATAAAAGAGTTGGTACATTTCAAGCTTAGAATAATCTAGTACAGCTTGACCAATATAGATGGGTTTGCACAACTCAACCTCAGATTTTATCATTTTAACACCTATAAGGTCCTCATCGATTATGTCTCTATCGATGAATAGAGGTGATGAGGTCAATTTGTGATACTTTTGATCATCATTAACTAGTTTGTAGTTTACGCGCTTTCTAACATCCTCCATCGTCTTACCAAATAGACTGTTGTTCTTATATTTATAAAAATCTTTTTCAAAGTTATTTTGGGCTAGTGCACGTTTCTGGCTGTTGCTATCAATATATGGCTTGAGGAAGGCTTTCTGTCTAAATTTAATAATGCGGTGAACTCTTTTTAAAATCATACCCATTTCTAAATAAAATTTTAAGATGCTAAAGTGGACTAGATAGTTTTCTTTATCATACTGGGTGAGTAAAAGTTTGCGACAAGGCTTATAGTCGGGTTGTCCACATGATTCTAAATCTTTATGAAATTGTTTCATAAAGTCGGAAAACATATCTTTACTCACTTCACCTGATTCGGGTGCGAGTGGAAAATCTACGGTTTTGTGTTTAATATTATTTGGATAGATTAGATCTATCTCAAAATAATATCCCCAATCACCTTCATCTGGAATTGCTAGTATGTTAGAAGGGTTGGAGAAATGTTGAATTTCACTATCATCTAACCAGCTAAACTCAGAGTGAGGTAGCGGTTTGGATAATGAACTACCATACAAATTATTTTGGTCATAATACTTCAGATGGGTATGATCATTACCAACTGTTTCAGATTTTAACCTATGTTTATTTACAAATGTGAGACCACCGCGAATTCCTCGCTCAAATAAATTATACACCTCTGGATCTTGTAAGAGATGAATGGTCTCACCAGTCATTTTAAAAGCAGACTTAAATGACATGGCTGGTAGACTGACAAAGTGGACGGGATCTAACTTATCTTCTTCTAATGCCACTCGTCGAAACTCCTGAAATACATCAGCCAGCAAAAATACATCTAACTTAAGGTAGGCAATCATATATTCACCAAATGTATGGCAGTCAAATTTTATCCATGCATCTTGTGCATGATCATAATCTTCGGTCTTACATTCTGCGCCGGTCAAATCATTTTTAAATTTATCTATGGGCGGAAGAGAAGTCTCGCCGAGTTTACTAATCGCATCAAAATATGCATATGGAAAGACTCCTTTCCGTGTGATGACTTCATCGGTTAGATTTGGATATTGTTTCTTAAGATTTTGTGTTAGTGGAAGAGACTTTAGATTTTGCACGAGAGAGGCCAGTGATGCAGTCATAAATTGGTAGGAATCTAAAAATTTTATATCAAAATAGACCGTCTTATTTTCTTTAGTTTTATCGACAGGCACTTTTGCTGTCATGGCCATAAACTTCTCTCTCGTTTGCGCTATTACATCAAGCTTCCACTCTTTCATTTGACCTAAACCTCCTTTTATTATCATATGGCTGTCGTAGCCCTTGAAATTATGGAAAATGACGGGTAATGTACGCCGTTTCATCCTAAGTGAAAAATTACATTTTGAACAGAGTGCGTTTCTAAATTTACCAGTGATGTGATCATGGTCGCGCACTTTCTTAATCTTATCATCATCAAATGTTTTCCTACATTTGGGGCAAATGTTGCAGCTATCAAATTTTGCTTGATCATCTGCTGTCATATGCAATGATCTGCGATAGAGTTCACCATCATACTTTTGTTGAAATTTTACAGCCTGTTCGAGGAATTGTAGGAATTGGTAAATACAATCCTCACCTTGCCAGACGCGCATTTTATTTTGCCTACTCCTAAAGTGATCATGCCATACTTCATAGCAGGAAATGGCTGCTGGTCGATGGATGTTATCATCGATATAACATTCGATGTCAGCATAGATGACACGAAGAGGACTTAATTCATCACCATTCTCTCTATATGAAAACTCCTTATCTTTGGGCATGCGCTCCATTTGCAGTTTACCTCGCTTACACCATTCGTAATGAGTTTCAAATTTAGTTTTCCTCCTAAAGTGGCGAATACATCTGTCGCAGTAATATAACTCTCTACTAGAGTTTTCTAAGTGGTGGTATAAGCGAGAGATTTTGGGAATACCGCAGTAGTGCCATTCCTCACTATCATCCTGTTTTACTAATAACAGGTTTACTGTACGTTCATAACAACTCGAACGCGAGTTGTAGCGCACACCCTTCAATCCTTTTTCCCAAACATGGAGAACTATTTTGATGTTGTTCAATTTTTCAAATTTTTCTATATCTTTAATTTTCATATCGTCACTATTACAGTCATCGAAGTTTAATTCATTCTCCCACTGTTGATACTTACTCTTGCGGTATCGACTATTCTGCACATCATTATAGTGGAGAATGGAGAGGACGGCATACTTAAAACATTGCGATTCGCAATCTACAGAAATGACTGCTGCTTTATTTCTTAAATTTTTCGGAAGTTTAAAGGAGCCTCGACCACTATGATTTCCTAATAAACTGATTTTAATCATGGCGGTCTCAATACCATCAAAAACGAGTCCACTATCACGCTCGTTAAATTTATCTATATTTAATTTTAACCCTTGGATATGAAAATTTATCCAAGACTCACAGTCTACAACTTCGGTTGCAGGAGAGGAGGGTATGTGAAACTCCAACCTCTCTATTATTTGTCCAGTATGGTGGTCGATTTTTACATATTTTATTTTAAGATAGATGAGCGCCTTCATCCTAAAATTGTCTAAATTGTTGAAGAGCGCTTCTATCAATGATGAATTTTGATGAAACCATTCCTCAAAGTTAGCAATGGTTTCTGAGGAGTCCATCTGGTAGTTCCTCACTAAATTATTTATGGACACTTCAGTGAGTCGGATAGAGGAGGTACCGTTGGTGTAGGTATCGTTCGCGTGTGTATGTTGAAGTCTGTGCGAAGATAGTTCAAAACGTGTCTCGAAAGACTGAGCGCACAAGTCGCAAGAAAAGGAGACATCGTTATCAGAATCATCCCTACCTTCGGAGATTGATGCCGGCTTAGGTCGACAAACACCTCGCTTGATGTGTCGGGTGAGATCACGCTTCCTCGTGAAGATGTGTCCACAGTCAGCACATTGCCGATCGTCGCATTCCCGCGACAATGTTGATATGGACTCGCACGAGATGGAACTGGTATCACCTGAAAGAGAAATCATTCTTTCATCTCTGTTCAAGTGTCAGTATATTGTTACAACCTACCTTGACTCAACAACTCTAAACTTTCCTCGAGAAGGGAGGGTGTTCGTGATGAAGTTGATGCCTGAAATTGAGGAAGATGCTATTAGCCACACGTTTGAGGGAGATGAGAGAGGAAATTTTCAACTTACCATTTGAACGAAATTATGTTTAAGCTTGATACTTGAACAAGATAGAGACTTCACTCAAATTTGGAATTCACTAAAGAGCAGTTCACTTGTACGCCTCAAATACAGAATTCGCTAGACAACAGTTCACTTATGCGTCTCAAAGACAGAGTGAAATGATACGGATGTCACTTTGCTTATATACTTTCATTCTCTTCATTCATTGGATGTTCATTCTGATTGGTTGCTTGTTGATACTTAAGAATTAGAAAACATTTCAAAGTCATTATTCACAGTCAACATGACAAGCCCTCCGACAACACCAAACACAAAATTCTCTTCTCCATGCTCAACACCAAAGGCGCTCGTTACACCAAACGCTCCAAGAAAGGCGAAGGTGGAGAAGGTGTACCAACTGGACAATATCAGGAAGTTATCATTACCAGCGGATGAGGAAGAGGAGAGTGTATGTGAGAAGGAGTGTCCCGACTTAACAGGCGTGAGGTGGAAGTATCTCCAGTACGATACTGACGATGTGATGGAGATCACCAGCACGAAATTCCTCCACCAATTATGGGAGTGGTACACCCCTAACTCCCAGCCACGAACTATGGCAGAGTGGGAGTATATTGATAAAGTGAGGCTCGCAGTGGAAGAACGATTAAAGCAACTGAACTGTTTTTGTTATCTATGTGAAGCCAGACTCTGGGACGATATTGACGATGAAGACCTTTTGAAATACATGCCATAATAAATTTTTATTTCGTATTATCTTTGCTTTCATACTGACGTA
The DNA here is from genome assembly GCA_907163375.1 of Prostheceraeus crozeri. Lineage (NCBI taxonomy): Eukaryota > Metazoa > Platyhelminthes > Polycladida > Euryleptidae > Prostheceraeus > Prostheceraeus crozeri. The sequence continues at coordinate 19,382 of CAJQUW010004296.1, read as the reverse complement.
CTTGAATGGGGCTTCAGTGGATGATTTAACCATGTATACATTTTCATTTGGAAATAGTAGCACGCTTAGTCTAACTTGTAAATCTTAAAACATTTCATATGGACGATGATGATAGATGAAATAGTGTCAAATAAAATTAAGATAGCTTACACTTCTGATACAGGGATAGCAATCGACTGCGATCCATGTGTAAAGAGCTTGTTAGACTACGGATGGGGTTAAGTGGATGATTTAACCATGTATACATTTTCATTTGGAAATAGTAGCACGCTTAGTCTAACTTGTAAATCTTAAAACATTTCATATGGACGATGATGATAGATGAAATAGTGTCAAATAAAATTAAGATAGCTTACACTTCTGATACAGGGATAGCAATCGACTGCGATCCATGTGTAAAGAGCTTGTTAGACTACGGATGGGGTTAAGTGGATGATTTAACCATGTATACATTTTCATTTGGAAATAGTAGCACGCTTAGTCTAACTTGTAAATCTTAAAACATTTCATATGGACGATGATGATAGATGAAATAGTGTCAAATAAAATTAAGATAGCTTACACTTCTGATACAGGGATAGCAATCGACTGCGATCCATGTGTAAAGAGCTTGTTAGACTACGGATGGGGTTAAGTGGATGATTTAACCATGTATACATTTTCATTTGGAAATAGTAGCACGCTTAGTCTAACTTGTAAATCTTAAAACATTTCATATGGACGATGATGATAGATGAAATAGTGTCAAATAAAATTAAGATAGCTTACACTTCTGATACAGGGATAGCAATCGACTGCGATCCATGTGTAAAGAGCTTGTTAGACTACGGAAGAGAGAAGTGTGTTATGTTGCGTGTGGCGCGTGAGTGTCCTCCCATTTCATTCCATTCATTATTTTTCTTCCCCTCTGCATTCCATATCCGAGGATATGTGGCGGGCTTGGGACCGCTTTAGCTGCATTAGAAGGTTGGCCCTTAAAAGAGCCCATGGGTCGTTCTCCGTCCACCGACACTCCTCTCACTTCTGCAAAAATTCTGAAAGAAAAAGAATAGGAGATTAGATGAGCTACAAAAATGATCATGTTGAGGAAGCTTACTGGGAACTTTCTTCCGAACTTTTCGGACGACGAAGTCTTCAAGCTGACCGGTAACGTCCATACTCATGTGGAGACATCGGACTCCGTCGCCCTCATAACACTGCTGTGTCACGTTGGGATCATCCGTGATGGTTGGGGCGTCGCATACATTGTTCTCAAAGAGGGGAAGATGGACTTCATACACTCTCCTTTTTCGACACTTCAAACGCTCATGCAGTCGCTCCACTTCACCCGTCAACCTCTTATTAATAACCTTCACCTCCTCCGTCTCCTTCACCACGCTTCGCATCCGCTCTATCTCTTCATCCTTCCTCGACACACTCGCCTGCAAACTCTCCACCAAACCTGCCTTCCTCATCAACTCGCTCCTTTCCGCCATCCATTCCTTCTCCTTCTTTCTCAAGCTCTCCAACTCTTCCCTTGTTGCCCTATACCCCTCAACCTTCACCTTCAGCTCTTCATTCTCCTTCAAAACTTTTCTATTATTACTTTCCAAAGCCATCACACGATCCTTCATTCTCACAAATACCTCCATGTCATACGCCTCTTGCTGCCGTGGCGATGACGCTGCCATCGGCTTAGCCACTTCCTCCCCCTCCCACTCTTCCTTCAAATCCGCTATGTCCCCAAACAAATCTTCCATCACCGCATCCAAATCAACATCATCCTTCTTCTTCATATTCGCTCTCAACTCAACTTCCTCATTCGAACTCCCATCACTCGAACTCCCCTCACTCGCATTCCTCACCACTTTCTCCCCAATCACGTCCTGAATCGTTGCCACCGCCTTTCTCACCTCTTCCCTTTCCAACAACTCTCCCTCAAACCATGCCTTGAACCCCTTCTCTCCGATGTTCCCACTCTCACACTGCAAATGCGCCTTCATAAATTCCTTCTCATCCCCCATCACACATTTCCGACAAGACACACACAACCTCAACATCACTTTCCTCTCATGGCCCATCGTCCCCTCTTTTTCTTTTAAATGTTTCTTTAGTTCGCCACCTCTGGCAATCTTGCCACAACTGCACTTGCCCACTAGCATCTTGGCGTTACTCGCTTTCGTCATGATAATTCTGTAAAGATAGAGTAAAATTTGATAGCAAGTGTTTATAGGATACTACTTGCTGATATGCATTGAAAGACTAAGTCACCAAACATTTGATAGCAAGTCAGCAACCGTTTGGGTGTTAAGCTCTTGAATCCGTTACAGGCATTACTCAGAGGGGATCTTATCCCAGCTCCAAGGCCTCGACCCACAAATCCAACCTCGATCGGACAGAGCGTGCGTCATATCACTGTGTTGGTATCCGGGCCCCAGTTTTGACATGAAAACCGGTGGAGTTATTTACAAGAGGAAACGACCTAAGTCACAGAGACTCATAAACGACTGCTTTTTATTCAAAAACTTTAATTATTATCATTAAATATGAATTTAAATTTTTCAGTATTTTAGTACTACTCATAAAACGTTTATAAGTAGTCTGTCACCTTCAGCATAGCAAACGCTGTCGAATGTTTTTTGAATCAAGTCTAAAGGACTTGTAGAAGCAAAGTTATAGCCGTTTGAAGATTTCGGCCTACTATCATCAAATGGTCAGTCATGCTATACTGACTAACCTATAAGTCTGACACCTTAGCTGATATCAGCAATGTAAAGTCAGAAGTCCGATATCGGACCTCAAGAGAAACGACTTACCTGTAGTCAGTTTCTCAACTTAGTGAAATTCCTCTCCCGATCCCGTTCTTATATACCCTGTGAATATGCAATCGATAAGAGGGGGGGGACGTCAGTGAAATTTCAAAATTTGATGAAAAATGTTTTGGTGACGGTCCCAGGTCGAAATTCCACACTTTGGAAAATTTTCAAATTTTTACCCATACAAAGCCACTCTGACACTTAGGATTTTTTCAGGTGAGCGAGCTCCGACCTAAAATCTTGTAACCGCTCTAACTTTTGAACGAAGACAGATAGGAACAAGCCGATTCTTTCACTGAATTTGTCTCACTCTTAGCTTTCAAACGAGCTATCGCACGACAAAATCCGTCCACTGGAAGCCAAAATCGAAGCAAGCTGTCCAGAGGGGGGGACGTCAGTGAAATTTCAAAATTTGATGAAAAATGTTTTGGTGACGGTCCCAGGTCGAAATTCCACACTTTGGAAAATTTTCAAATTTTTACCCATACAAAGCCACTCTGACACTTAGGATTTTTTCAGGTGAGCGAGCTCCGACCTAAAATCTTGTAACCGCTCTAACTTTTGAACGAAGACAGATAGGAACAAGCCGATTGTTTCACTGAATTTGTCTCACTCTTAGCTTTCAAACAAGCTATCGCACGACAAAATCCGTCCACTGGAAGCCAAAATCGAAGCAAGCTGTCCAGAGGGGGGGGGACGTCAGTGAAATTTCAAAATTTGATGAAAAATGTTTTGGTGACGGTCCCAGGTCGAAATTCCACACTTTGGAAAATTTTCAAATTTTTACCCATACAAAGCCACTCTGACACTTAGGATTTTTTCAGGTGAGCGAGCTCCGACCTAAAATCTTGTAACCGCTCTAACTTTTGAACGAAGACAGATAGGAACAAGCCGATTGTTTCACTGAATTTGTCTCACTCTTAGCTTTCAAACGAGCTATCGCACGACAAAATCCGTCCACTGGAAACCAAAATCGAAGCAAGCTGTCCAGAGGGGGGGGGGACGTCAGTGAAATTTCAAAATTTGATGAAAAATGTTTTGGTGACGGTCCCAGGTCGAAATTCCACACTTTGGAAAATTTTCAAATTTTTACCCATACAAAGCCACTCTGACACTTAGGATTTTTTCAGGTGAGCGAGCTCCGACCTAAAATCTTGTAACCGCTCTAACTTTTGAACGAGGCCAGATAGGAACAAGCCGATTGTTTCACTGAATTTGTCTCACTCTTAGCTTTCAAACGAGCTATCGCACGACAAAATCCGTCCACTGGAAGCCAAAATCGAAGCAAGCTGTCCAGAGGGGGGGGGACGTCAGTGAAATTTCAAAATTTGATGAAAAATGTTTTGGTGACGGTCCCAGGTCGAAATTCCACACTTTGGAAAATTTTCAAATTTTTACCCATACAAAGCCACTCTGACACTTAGGATTTTTTCAGGTGAGCGAGCTCCGACCTAAAATCTTGTAACCGCTCTAACTTTTGAACGAAGACAGATAGGAACAAGCCGATTGTTTCACTGAATTTGTCTCACTCTTAGCTTTCAAACGAGCTATCGCACGACAAAATCCGTCCACTGGAAGCCAAAATCGAAGCAAGCTGTCCAGAGGGGGGGGGACGTCAGCCGAAAATTTTTTCTCTCCGATTTCGCTGGAAACATCCTTCCTAACCCAAAATTTCACGTAGATTCCGAATCTGGCCTCCGTTTTCTCATCCGATGCTTTGTTTGGGCGCTACACACCAAAACGTCCCAAATTCTAACTCTGTTAAAATTTTGAAGAAAAATTTTTTCTCGCCGATTGCCTTGAAACTCACCCTACCGATGCAGAATTTTACGCTGAATCCGAATCTGGCAGCCATTTCACCATCCACGACAACCTAGACGGTCGCCCACGTCAACCTAGACGGTCGCCCACGTCAACCAGGCGGTCGGACCAACTCACCCGAGTCTCACACTCTGTCGTTGCAGAGGGGGGGGAGTCAGCGAACATGTTGTGAACGGGAACCCACCTGGCCGACACACCACGACAGACCACAACCTCTGTCGTTCCAGAGGGGGGGGGGACTCAGACCCGAAGCACCACGGCGGCCGACCACGACACTCTGCCGTTCCAGAGGGGGGGCGCCGGTCGAGTGTTTGTCACTTGCTTACTACTAACATAGATTCTATCTGCAGTTTACAAATAGTGCTATGAATTGAATATTAAGGCCTATACTTTGACAAAGCTAGGGGACATCTTTGTTAATTAAGGTGCTTTTATTCGACATTCTTCTCTACAAGGTCACTTTGTTAACAGTTTACCCCGGTCCACCTTATTCTAATGCCTATGAAACAAAATTTCAACAATATCTTAATTGAAAGTCCATTTCCAGCCCTAAAGCAAAGTAGCTGCATGCTGTAAAATAGTGTCATTTCTTTAATGGCGTTTACCACAATTCACGTTTTTGCAGTTGCTTCAATTACATATAACTTTTGGAAAGCGTGTATGGGCATGTTTCGCCTGTTTGTTCATTGGAATTTAAATGCAACATAAAATTGGCAACATCCTACTACTACGAATATAAGCCTGCATAGTGTTATTCGCATTTGCAGGAATGGACAAAAAAATAATTTCATACTATAATACATTTCTACTATAAATTTATATTTTGCTTCAAATGAAAAACGGCTATATAGCAGTGAGCTTACAAAACACAGTAATGTCACGTTAACAACAGCAAATAATCTATAAATTAATTCATCGATTTAAGTAATACAATTAGCCTGATGCGTATGTACACAAACTTGGTTGGTTGTAGAGAAATATGGACCGAAAGGAAGGATGCTTGTCAAGAAGCAGTCAACTAGATAGCGGCATAGGAACGAAGCAGCAATGAGTTTTTGAAAAGGATCTTCTCCATTTCACATAGGCCTGCCGTGAAACAAATTTTGAAGCTGCATTTTGCTGTCGAAAGCATAACGCAAATTAGTGTATATGCCTACCTCTCAGAGTAGCACATAATTTGATTACAAATCCAAAAGCAGACACCAGGAGAATAATATTGAATAGAAATGGTGCAATGGTTGAAATATATATAGGACTGTGAAATTAGAGTTGCCGTAAATCACAGATGTACATCATTTAACTTGAGACAAATGTGGATCTAGGATAACTGAACTTTATTTTCCTCACCGGTGTTATATTTTCTAAGAGAAAAAATAGCACTGCTTTCAAATGGTAAATATGCTTTAAATCAAATATAGTGCTTTACTATCATACTCCAAGACAATAAAGCACTCAGACTTTAGGTCGAAATTGAAATTCGGTTGTATTGAAAGATACATTGTACATCATTTTGAGCAATGACTTATCTCATGTCATTGTTATAATAATGGATATGGCTTGTGGTTTGAATTTTAGCTTGAATGAGGGTATAGCCTATGCATGTACTTTTTCATGTACTGCGGCATCATCAGCCCGTCTCTATTGTTTTTGGAATTCACACTATTTGATGAATACGATTGTCGCAAACAGACGATTCTTCATGAGCCAGAAGTGGTGTCTTCTTAAAGAATTTATTGGCTATAAAATTGTAATAAAAACTATGTAGGCTTACAGGACCGACGTTTCGTGTATTCACGCTTCTTAAGGGGCAAAAAAGCTAAAAAGAATCAACAGAAAGTCAGTAGAGCGTCAGGAGGGACAAGCATAGTTATTTACGCAGTGGGTTTAAGTATTCTACCCTTACAATAATTGGTCAAGATCTGTTGCAGAAGTTACCAGAAACATAGCGTTATAAGGATTTTTTGTTTTGCTTCATCTTCGAATTGACAATTATATTATAGAAGAGTAGAAGTGCATGCCTCACGACAATTAAGGCGGTCTAATTTGCTATGTGATACCATTGAGGTAGGAGCATTTCACCATCCATCTTCTCGTTCCTATTGAAAATGGCATTGAGGAGATTCCTATGTTTCGCAGTTATGATTGGTAGATATCTCAAGCTTGACATGCTTTAATGTTCTGAGCTGCATGGGCTCTGTAGAAAATCATCATTGATTTCAGTCATTCAATCGAGCTATTCAGGGCAAGATGTCTATTAAAACCAAATTAAATGGAGCAGTTCCCGTTTAATACAAAGAAATTTCATTGGCAATTCAATGCATTACAAAAAGGCGGGCATTAAATGCCATTTAATGCCCGCCTTCAATAGACATCCACAAGTCATATAACGCTTTATAACAATGAATAGAAAAGTCTAACATTCTTACATAAAAAACGAAGGTTTCATACCATCCTTTTCCAAAACAGCTACGGGATTTTTCCTTTTCACTTTTATTTCTGCATTGTTCGCAATTTTGACATCAATATTCCTTTGCATTAGATGCTCTTTTTCTTCACGATTCTTATCCAAACACTCTGTAAGGGTATGTGATAAGCGTATTCGCTTTGAAACACTGATTTTCTTGGTATAATGGTCAATAGTCTCTAATTTCTCATCTCCCGTCACAATCTGAATGTCTTGCGGTGGAACCCCTACGTCGGACAACGACGTAACAACAGAAGATCGTATACAATGATTAGTATATTTCATTGATAGCGAAGCATCTTTCGAGATGTTTTTCATCACATCATCTAGAGTATTCTTCCCGACAACCATTTTATCGGAATACCATCGTCCTGGTAAGAAATTATTTAAGTGGTTTTGGAAACAGGCATATAACTGTTGCTGGTCTCAGATCAATGTATTTTTTCATCAATTTGAATGGACACTGCTCATCTTCTGGCTTTTCAAACATGACAATGCATTTTCTTTCGTTAGGTTTTTTGTAATTAGTACATTTTGACAACTGGGGTTTTTTTAGGTCAACATACTGCAAACCAGATGTAGGACAAATTGAGAATATGACGGAATTTTTGTCGAGACCTCTTAGCCATTCTCGTCCGCGAAATCCGAAGTGCCAAATAATCTTGAATATAACTTCTCGTTGCAGTCTGACTGGATCACTTCGGCTGAAATATGTATTGATCAGTTTCATATCTTTTTCGTTGATGTCTTTATATCCCGATTCTCTTTCTTCTGTAGTTCTTGGTTCTTCCAGATAACGTGTTGTACATGCACTTTCGGTAATCTTCAACTGCTCAAAATCCGGATTTCCAATTATACTTCTACCATTTGTTGTTAGTACATGCCTGTGTATTGCAGCTTTCATGCAGTTATATGTTTGGGGCTTGAAATTCCTGCCATCTTTCCTTTTTGAATTGAAGAGCCAATACTGCAGATATTTCAACAGGGTCTTATTGTCTTGACTTTCAAAATCAGCATTCAGTCCTTCTTTTCTTAGAAATTCTTTAAACTTGCGAACATAAAATTTTGTTTGTGTTGCTGTTAATGTGTTATCCAAACAGGAATGAGCCTCTTGGATGTTCGTTTCAATGCTTTTGAGTCTTTCTTCATTCTCAATGTTAGAAAGATAGTCATCAATTTCTTCCAAGGTCAGTCCAGTTATGCAACCATCAGGAAATTTGTTGAAGTCAATATAGACGTCGTCAAAAAGGCCATGATAACAAATGATATTTTTCAAACTTACCACGCCATCCTAACCCTAGATATTCAAACATAGACTTCTAAATTCATACTCGAAAATATATTGAGGATATAGCAAATTGATTTCTAGATATCATTAACACAGAGATATGGTCACTTTTTTCAAAAATTATTTTGCAAAGTGAAATGATAGATTTCTAGATTTTCAATGAAAAATTGACTTTATCTCTGTGTTAATGATATCTTGAAATTACTTTGCTATTTCCTCAATGCATTTTCGAGTATCTAGGCGGCCAACTTACATGTATGTAAGACGTGTCCAATCCAGGTGCTAGGTAGTAGATAACTCATGACGCTGGAGGGAGATATCTGTTTAAATCCCGACTACCGAAGGTTGGAGGGATTTAAGTTTGATATCTCACTCCATGGTCATGAGTTATCTATGTTAAACCATAGGATTCAATATGTCACCTTCAGGGATCTATTTAGATATATCCCGTACAAAAAATAAATCCCGGACGCTATTTCATTCAATACTACATTCAAATTTCAAAGAATATTATGAGATTGCGCATAGTCATTTAATCATAAGCGATGGCTTGGAATGGTATGCTGAATTTTGATAGGCATCCTGTGATCAGCGGACTCTCCGAAGAGCAAATTATACGAATGATAAATGAAACATCATGCGACCAAAATTGCAATTTTAGTGAAATTCAATTTCCTAATATGAACAACCAAATGCCAACAACAAGCAAAAATCAGCAACAGCACAGATTTGTTGAAATCGACAGCATTAATGACACGAACAATCAGTTAATCCCGAAGAACATAGTCAAACGTGATAGGTGGGCTATCAATATGTTTACGTATTGGTATAAGCAAAGGTTCAATGCAGATGTGCAAGTACAAAATTTGACCGATGAACAACTTATTGACAATGTATCTCGCTTCATTCATGAAACAAGAAAAGATGGCGGAGGATGCTATTCTCCAACTAGTCTCGTCAGCATTATTTCCGGGATTCAGCATCACATCAATCGCGATGGTAATCGAAGTGTGGACTTTTTCAAAGAACATAAGTTTCATCTCATAACACGAAGTTTGGATGTTGCGATGAAGATCGCCACGAGAAATGGTGTAGGGCTGCAGCGCAAACACGCAGAAATCATTTCAGAAGAGGAAGAAAAGAAGATGTGGACTTCTGTTTTCGGAGATGAAAGTCCTTCGCAGCTAATCAAGACGCTGTTCTACCTAAATGGAATACATTTCGCTTTAAGAGGTGGAAGTGAGCACACTGAGTTGACAATTGACCAATTCGAAGCGACAGAAAGAAACGGTAAACGCTGCCTCATTTACAGTGAGAAATTTTCCAAGACATTTAGTGGAGGTTTAAGGGATATGCGAAAATCTCCAAAGAAAGTTGTTCATTTTGAAAATGTTTCAAGCGACGGGAGGAAAAGTCACATCGATCTTTTCACGAAGTTTATCTCAGTTCGATCGAAAAGAACAACGCGATTTTATCTGCAGCCGCTCAAAGAACCGAAAGATGTCTGCTGGTTTTCAACCAGGCCGATTGGCAAAAATTCATTGAGTAAATTTATGAAAGATATCTGTTCTCTGTCTGGAATTGATGGCAGAAAAACTAACCATAGTCTCAGAGCTACCTGTGCGAGTAGCCTATATCAATCGAATGTCGATGAACAACTCATCATGAAGCACACCGGGCATCAAAGTGCTGTTGGAGTTCGCAACTACAAACGAACTAATGACTATCTGTTGTCGAACTGCTCAGCTATTTTAGATAGTAAGAAAATTTGTGAAATGGCAAGCGTATCAACAACGAATGCATCAACTGCAATGAGACCAAACATAACTTTCAATTTTAACAATGGTTGTAATGTCATTATAAATAATAACAATTGACTTGCCGTATACATTTTACTGGAGTTGAGTTTCGATGTTGCGCATCTACGTACATTTCTCTGATGTATTTTGATATTTTTACGTTCTATGGCATAACTCGTATACCATAGACATTTTAGTGCTATGGTGCTCTGGCGCTACGCGCCGATGATTTAGGCTGTCATTTGAAAGGTAATATATCTTCACTGTTACTTCCTTTCGAGTGACACAGAGCGGTCGAATACATGAATAGGCGTAATCCATTTCTATGGCCTGATCGCACGAGTTCAAAGATCACTAGTTGCACAGAAATAGTCAAACAGCCACAACGAGATTCTGCTAGGAACGATGCCGAAAATGAGACTTTCACAGAATGAAATAAGCCTACCACGAAGCTGCGCATCTGCCGAGTTCTATCCGGTTCCTTATCTTGTCAGACACGATCAAAGGAAAACACATTTCAATGCAATATGACTAAGATTTTTTATATGCAGTTTCTTTAGATCATTTTCTATGCATGCAAATCTATCTGTGAGGCTATTCACATTCAGATTTTACAAGCCTCCTAATGTTGAAAAATACAAGTATTTTCAGTAATTTTTCATGTATACCTCACAGTCGATAGTTTTGAATCCTCATGGATGCGTTGCTGTATCCACTGGATTAAAAATTACGTTGCTTGAGACTTGTCGGCATCTCTGCTATTTTTGTCTGTTTTTTCTGTTATTGCATGAATTGCATGAATGTTTTTAGTTGTGTGTACGTGTAAGTAGGCAAGATGAGAATCGTTATTCGGCTTTCAGTCAAAAACTGTGCGAGAAGCCAGTGGATCACCGGATTGTATAGATTACAATTATCTGTCCGATCTGAGGATTAGTTGGTTTTTGGATTGTTCATCATTTGCGGATAGCTTCACGCATCGAATGTATAACCAACGAATATCGATATCAAATACTACGAGTAGATGACAGCGTAGGGATAACAAACTGATATTCAATAATGAGATATAATTTTCTTTAAGCAGCATATTTAAATTAAATCAAAAAAGTTGTCAGTTAGCCAAGCTGCTGTATTATTATCCAATCTTACTAATTTTCATCGATATGACGGCCTGTTCACGTAAAAAGGATTTTCAAATTATATCTTACATAAAAATCAAAATGTCAATGTCTGATAAGTTGAACATTCATCTTTGTCATTGAGGCTTGGTTTCATAGATTTTATTAATATGGCCATTCTGAAACGTAGGTTAATGCTGTTTGTATCAAACGCTATGATTTTGACTGTAAACGGGAAAGCTATGATAGGAGAGCAACTTAGGTGATGTTTGAGTACACTTGAGTCTTTGTTTGTGGCATGTTCCTTAATGCGTGTATGGAGTGAACGGACTGTACTCCCGATATAATCACTTTTACACGTTTTGCATGTTATTTCATACACTACTATAGCTCTCAAACAGATGTTGCTGTCAGCAATAACACACTGATTCAATTTACACTTATGTTTGGAATGTGATTTTCTCGAAGCCATTCGTAAATAGAAAATCACATTCCAAACATAAGTGTAAATTGAATCAGTGCGTTATTGCTGACAGCAACATCTGTTTGAGAGCTATGGTAGTGTATGAAATAACATGCAAAACGTGTAAAAGTAATTTTATCGGGAGTACAGTCCGTTCACTCCATACACGCATTAAAGAACATGCCACAAACAAAGACTCGCAAGTGTACTCAAACATCACCTAAGTTGCTCTCCTATCATAGCTTTCCCGTTTACAGTCAAAATCATAGCGTTTGATACAAACAGCATTAACCTACGTTTCAGAATGGCCATATTAATAAAATCTATGAAACCAAGCCTCAATGACAAAGATGAATGTTCAACTTATCAGACATTGACATTTTGATTTTTATGTAAGATATAATTTGAAAATCCTTTTTACGTGAACAGGCCGTCATATCGATGAAAATTTGTAAGATTGGATAATAATACAGCAGCTTGGCTAACTGATAACTTTTTTGATTTAATAGCAAACTGACATCGAAGTCGCGATTGCTATATATCCATTGTTAACAAAGGGATGCCAGGCGGATAGCCAGAATGCACAGCCGATAGCACTGATATCCGTCAGAAACAACGAACCAGATATCGGTTGGATATCAAACATATCCGCTTATAAGACACGGATCTCCTTGGGATAAAAATTTGTTATCCGCGGAGATAAACTGGATATCCAAGCGGCTCCTGACGTAGAAATAATGGTGTGCATCCGTTCAGCCGTGAAGATCCGTGGATATCCGGAGAAACTATAAGATGCTGATCGGGTGTCCGTTTGCTCGGAGGGGTGCGATTTAAAGAAGGCGACATGCAGTGCTTCAGCATCATCATTGTGTGTAACTTAGCTATGGTACAATGTAGACGAAAGTAGACAGTAATTTTCTCGTAATGATGATATCTGCACATGCATGTGACAGATATTTTAGAAGTCTAATTATCGTATGTCTATATGTGTATTCATACCATTGCTGCCCACTGCAATTTCTTGTTTTTTTAGATTCTCTCATTTTCTAATCCCAGCATATAAAAATATCTCTAAGAATCTCAGAGCCCTATCGAATGCTTAGAGTGAATTTTGGTAGCCTATTTTGGCTTCAATTCATAAATAACAATATCAAGAAAATAACAAAAATCATTGAAAACCATAGCCTGAAAGGGAAGTGACATCTGCTGATATCCTTCTATTCTTGTTCTTTGTCCTATTTATATTTATTATTGTTGTCAAGTTTTTCCTCTAATTTTTGCTCACTTGGTGTGAGGCCTATAAATGCTCTGCTGTTTTATCCCTTTACAAAGATCTTATTGACACGTCCATTGCTTTCGGATATTGTAACTTCCATACTGTGCTCCCCTCCACTTCCTTGCGAAATTCATATTCCAAAAATTAGACCTAAACAATTTCTCAGTTTCAATTCCACAAGTCCTTCAGTTTCATGCATTTTCAAGGAATGACTTGCCTACTTGACGATCCCGTGAATAAACCAAAGAATGTAGGTAAGGCCTACTATTCAGGCCATGTCGTTGCCCTCCTGATAAACAGTATGTGGTAGTGTCAACTTTTCGGTCTCATTACTTGACATGAGATGGCAATTTTCTAATTAATCGATTCGAAACATTCTGCAAATTATATTTCGAATACGATGAATGTTTCAGATGACAGAAAATTACTCCTTGATTAGCTCATTTATAGTGTGATGATCATTGAAACTTAAAGAAAATTATCCTGACAAATAATTCTAACAGTGGATAACATTGAATTGGAAGAAAACATGATCGCCATATTTTCTGTTGTGCAAAATTTACCATGAACCGCTGTCTGAACTAAGATTGTAAATCTTGGGCATCATTTGATATAGGCCTATTTGATTCCATGTTAACTTGTTCTTTTGAGATAAGCGCTTTATTCCATACATAAAATTGTTGAGAGAACTTCTGACCGCATATTTAGATATTAATATACCGCATTGCATTATCGATCGTTTTTGAGTCAAATATACCAAATGCGTCAAATTGTTCGGACGCGTCAGGAAGTTTTCAAAATTTATTTCATGATTTTGAGTCAAATATACGAACTGCGTCAAAAAGTCTGACTTCAATTTTCATTTACGTCAGCTTGAGTCAAATATACTTCTTGCGTCTAATATACCATTTGCGTCATAAAGACCGACTTGCGTCACGTCACGTATCTGAAGTGACGAATTCAGTTGGTAAAAATGGTTTTCTGCGTCAAATTGTCTGACTTGCGTCATTGAAAATCCATATAGTCAGTAGATGACGCAAGTCAGACAAAATGACGCCAAGTTGGACATTTTGACGCAGTCAGACTTTTTGACGCAAATGGACTTTGTTCCGCACGCTCGCATCTCACCAAATTTGGTGTACAGGTGAATTTTGCTGAGATGTATTCAATACATGCTTTCAATACTTTCCGCCGGTTTCGGTTTCGGAGACTCCAGATTTTCGTTCTTACTGACGCAAGTCATACTTTTTGACTCACGACGGCATTCTGACACGTTGGACTATTAGACGCAAGTCAGACGTTTTGACGCATATTGAATATTTGACTCACGATTGCATAATAAGTTGGAGGGGAGAATCATGCATTCATAATCGCGATCAACCATCACAGAGTAAGTTACAGAACGTCTCTACCTCTTCATATAGTTTATGCTTGCATGCAAATATGGCCTGGTAGAATCAGAGGAACTGGTTGACGAGGTCCCCTTAGAATTTATTATTCAAGATAGTCAATAAATAGGCTACCATAATCTAATTGAAGTGGGTAGATTTCAAGGTGACGAATTCCCTGACTATATAGTAGGGTGACCGCCTGTCTTGCATAAATGCATCATATTAAATCGAGAAATTACTTTTTCCAATATATGTTAGACACTGATGATAGAGCACTAGACAGATTTGACAATTAACTCTCAGCAATTTTTAGTCGTCACCACTTAGCGACATGCAGAAATTTTGCACAAATGCAGTAAAAACAGAAAATGAAAACTGCGTCAACATGCTCAGGGCAAGTTGCCATACAAATCCTAGAATTATTCATCTTGATCAAATGGTCACCTTATACACAATAATGTAACCATAATTTGGCAGAAGTTCGCAAAGTATCAATATTCAATGGCCTACAAAATATAAAAATATTTGTATAGTTTCTGGGTGCAGAAAATAAACAAACGGGTAGTAAAAAACTGCCAAGTCTCATACGATTTCTTAAATGTTCTGTAATCACAAGCATGACATTTTAAGCTAAGCCTAATTCTCAGCGTCGACTCGTGCGCGAATCCAATCACCACTTACTTGTCACCTTGAAAAAACGCTTCCTAAGGGAAAGAATTTTGCCGCGTCACACTTGCGAATTTTGCACAATAGCATTCCCATAGCAAAATTCTATACAGCTGAAATCAATAAAAATCATGAAAAATTGACAAACCTGCAATCTTAAGAGCACACATGAGCCTCAAGCTGAAAACTGTTAGGCTTGAGAAAAAAAGGGTCTTAAACTGTTAGACCCTTTAGTTTGAGATGATGAATTGATGCGCATACAGTAATAACGTGGGCAAAAAAGTAAAAAAATGCCGAACTACTCACTACGAAAAACATAAGTAGTAAGCAAGTGACAAACACTCGACCGGCGCCCCCCCCCTCTGGAACGGCAGAGTGTCGTGGTCGGCCGCCGTGGTGCTTCGGGTCTGAGTCCCCCCCCCTCTGGAACGACAGAGGTTGTGGTCTGTCGTGGTGTCGGCCAGGTGGGTTCCCGTTCACAACATGTTCGCTGACTCCCCCCCCCCTCTGCAACGACAGAGTGTGAGACTCGGGTGAGTTGGTCCGACCGCCTGGTTGACGTGGGCGACCGTCTAGGTTGACGTGGGCGACCGTCTAGGTTGTCGTGGATGGTGAAATGGCTGCCAGATTCGGATTCAGCGTAAAATTCTGCATCGGTAGGGTGAGTTTCAAGGCAATCGGCGACGGGAAACCAATTTTTCTTCAACTTTTAACAGAGTTTACGAAAAAGGGGACGTTTTTGGTGTGTAGCGCCCAAACGAAGCATCGGATGAGAAAACGGAGGCCAGATTCGGAATCTACGTGAAATTTTGGGGTAGGTAGGATGTTTCCAGCGAAATCGGAGAGTATTAATTTTCGGGTGACGTCCCACCCCCATCTGGACAGCTTGCTTCGATTTTGGCTTCCAGTGGACGGATTTTGTCGTGCGATAGCTCGTTTGAAAGCTAAGAGTGAGACAAATTCAGTGAAAGAATCGGCTTGTTCCTATCTGTCTTCGTTTA
Source organism: Prostheceraeus crozeri (assembly GCA_907163375.1). Classification (NCBI taxonomy): domain Eukaryota; kingdom Metazoa; phylum Platyhelminthes; order Polycladida; family Euryleptidae; genus Prostheceraeus; species Prostheceraeus crozeri. The sequence goes on along the minus strand of CAJQUW010004296.1, from coordinate 3,303 downwards.
GATGTGAGACGCCATTTAAGATTTTGGGACATTGGCGAAAAACGACCGAGTTAGAATTTGGGACGTTTTGGGCTGTAGCTTCAAAACGAAGCATCGGATTGGAAAACGGATTTCAGATTTGGAATCAGCGTGAAATTCTCTATCTGTATGGTGAGTTTCAAGTCAATCGGAGAGAAAAAATTTTCAACATTTTTCGAAAAAACGACAGAGTTAGAATTTGGGACGTGGGGGGGAAACGGTTTTGGATGTGTTAGCGCCCAAAACGAAAGCATCGGATGGGAGACAAACGGAGGCCAGATTCGGAATCTACGTGAAATTTTGGGTTAGGAAGGATGTTTCCATCGAAATCGGGATGAGCAAAAAATTTTTTCGGCTGACGTCCCCCCCCCCTTTGGACGAGCTCCGCTTCGATTTTGGCTTCCAGCTGCGACGGGATTTTGTCGTGCGATAGCTCCGTTCTGAAAGCTAAGAGTGACGGACAAATTCAGTGAAAACAACCTCGGTCTGTTCCTATCTGTCTTCGTTAAATAGTCTTAGAGCGGTTTTACCAAGATTTTAGGTCGGAGCTCGCTCACCTGAAAAAATCCTAAGTGTCAGAAGTGGTATTTGTATCGGGGTAAAAATTTGATAAATTTTCCAACAGTGTGGAAATTTGACCTCGGGGACCGTCACCAAAACATTTTTCATTCAAATTTTTGAAATTTCGCTGACGTCCCCCCCCCCCCCCACACCCTCTGGACAGCTTGCTTCGATTTTGGCTTCAGTGGACGGAATTTTGTCGTGCCGATAGCTCTTTGAAAGCTAGAGTGAGACAAAATTCAGTGATACAATCGCGCATCTGTTCATATACTCCTGTCTTCGTTTTGATGTTGAGGACGCCATTTAGATTTTGGGAACATTGGCGAAAAACGTCAGCAGAGTTTAGATTTGGACGTTTATGGTCTCTAGCATCAAACAACGAAGCATCGGAATTGGGAAAACAGAGACCAGATTTCGCAATCAGCTTGATGTTATTGTCCGATGGATGATCATCAATCAATTGAGCATCAAGCAATTCTTTATAAATAGCGAGCCTTCGACGTGAGAATCATTCCATCGTTTGGAATCACCTCGAGGTGACGGACGCACATTTTTCTCTTATCTAGTTCCCGTTGGCTGGTTATTCACACACTAAATGGTAAGTCGTACTTCCCTACCCTCTCCTCCTTGAACGATAAATTAATACATATATTTTTTCATTTTCACGGCATCTACTCCCATCTGCTGGCACTGAGTAGGAACAAAAATTGCGCGGTTCAAACGTTACAAGGTTATCGGCTACGGTTAGCTCATCTCTACAACTGAGTGCCAGTATGGAAGAAACATCCAAGGTACATAATCCTACACCACTACTGATTAAACTTTAACACAAGCCTTGCGTTATGCATGATCATAGGTAGTATCCAAAGGGAATGCTCCTCCTTCCCGGGAGTTCAAGATATGCACAATCAGTATGGGGACATACATACTGTTCCCAGTGTGAGTCGTTACATTGCGACCAAATTCGATATTACCTTGAGGAGTAGTGACATTAAATATGGGGACATTCCTTACTCCTTGTGCCTTCAGAAGTGTGGAAGCGAGGAGCTATGAAAAGGAATCCTATAGACAAGCATTTGGGCAAGTAATCACATTTGCCTACCGGTATCACATTGGTGTACTTACTATAAGAAGGAGGGAGATCAATCAATACCCATCAGATGTGATGAGCTCGGAGAAGGTACTTGGGATATCCTTTTCAAAGTGAATGGGCTATATTATGGTCGACACAAGGATAATAAAATAGCCTCTCTCTCCATGCATATGGAATCCATCCTATATATCCCGAAACCACCCAACGTGGACGACATAATTGATCAAATCCTTAACAGCAGTGGTACGAAGCGCAAGTCGGAGAAGAATGCTACATCAAAACGCAAATCAAGGAAGGAGAATTGCTAGTCCTTTCCTAACTCTACCCTATGACAATTCGCTTATGTGCTTTGAGTGTCGTAGACGTGGTTTTATTAGATACATTTTACTTCTTCGTTGCCATCATATCATTTGTGTATTTTGTCGTGAAAAGCATCGATGTAATTCTTCATTTTGTAATATGTTATAGAACGTTTCCTTAGATGTGTAAATTTCCGTTTTAGGCTTCCATCATCATTTTTATGGATTGTGAGGGTGAACCTGTACAGGAGCTCAGTGCTATTGCTATGAACAATTGGACATATCAGATTGTTAGTGTCTATCATCAACATGCCAACTGCGATCCCAATGTTGATCAATGGGCGAGAAAACACATTCATGGACTTAATCTGAAATATTTGCAAGACTATGGCTTTTCTTGTGAAAGTGCTCTTCTTATTGACTTTAAACGATGGTTAGCTGCTTTCAATGTTATACGCATCTTTTGTAATAATCCTGGTAAGGAGAGGAAAGTATTTCCCAATCTAATCATTGATGATATTTTGCTCCCGCCTTGGGATAGTAGAGTGAATCAACATTATCATGAAGTCACGAAACGTTTTAAGGATTTGTGTGTTCCTATTTTGTCTGTTCGTTGTAGTAGCTACGTTCATAACCAATGCTTCTTTCCTCCTTACCTCAACACTGCCAAAGTCCTGTATGGTTATCATTGCTCGCTGTATGATAGTTATCAGCTGTATCTATTTTATCTCTTTCAAACCATTGATTTATAATGCATGCTTGTTACCGTTATTCAATAAATGTTACTATGAGAAGAGTTGTTGTTTTCATGCAATGGATGGGTTAGTTAAAGGGCGATCATGTCTTTCTCAAACGACTGCGGAACATTACGTTTTCATAGGCAAAGTTTAAAAGGAGCTGTTGAAGATTATGTGATAAATTTTCATAAAGATGAGACCGACATCGAAGCAGTGGTCGATGATGCTAGCACTCTATTTCTAGAGTTAATGAATACATTCTCTGACAGCATTATCATGGCGCGATTAGTTGCGAAAATTAAGTTTAGTCATTTTGGAAAGGAAGAGGTGGAAAGTCGCTCTTTCCATTTTGCTTCTTATTCAATGGAAGTGGTAGATCACCCCGAAGAATTTTTTAAAAGACATATGATAAAAATTGCTGAACGTCTTAACGCATTTAACCATCATGGTAGCAGTCTAGTGATTGAAGCGATTTCAGATATTCACATTCAACTTTCCATAAAGAAAAATTGAAAATGCAGTGGTACTTGATTGTAGCACAACTGGTTTTCGAGCTATGTCTGCTCACTCTCGAAGTATATTCCTTCTGTACATG
>CAJQUW010004294.1:0-369784 GCA_907163375.1 Prostheceraeus crozeri | reverse complement strand
AATGTCACCGAAACGGTAATAATGTCACATCCCAGCGAGTGGGAAAATGATCGATAGCGCACTTCAGTCGTTTATCGTCTCTCAGTCTCTCACTCGCTTGCATGCACTAAGGAGAGACAAAGATGAATGAATGACAAGCACTTTTAAAGTCCGTAGCTTCATAGAGCAACATATCATTTATGAAATTTGCCATGCCTAAGTCAGTCGGTCCATATTGCTCTGCATACGGATGCTCAAATACACGAGGGAAAAACGAGTCAGTAGCAGATTCATTGCGGTTTCTTCACTATCAAAAATTTCCCGGTTCACGCATTCTAACGTTCTGGTGACAGCTGATTTTTACCAATTTTTCAACAATCTCTTTGATCTGTTCAATTCCCGAAAGCTCTTTTCCTATGATTTCAAAGCCCCGTTGAAACTTGAAAATATGGACCAGAGGATAATTTTCATGGAACAAGCAAAAACAACGTTGACTAGTCTTACTGATTTGCGTGGCAACAGTATTATACAATCGATAAAAAAGTCTGGTTATCTGGGTTTCTACGCTGACCTTGAATCCCTGAAATTGTTGGCAAATAGCTTGTTGACACATAAAAATTTTCAATTCATTTTGACCTACAAGTTATGTCAAGATTTCATAGAATTATTCTTCAATTCTATTCGTTGTCGAAATTCTCTGTACGCAGTTCATCGTGTGGACAATTCTTTGCCGTCAAAACTTATAAATCAAAAAAATTGTCTCAATAAATCCGGATCAGGTGGTTTAGTGAGGCCAAGTAAGGTTGTCTTTGAAATACTCCTCTGCACTGAAAAACTGATAAGAACATTATTGAAAAAAGGAATTAAGCAGCCTAACGCACCGCGAATTATAACCAAAGTCGTCGAAATGAAATCACATACATTAACTCATGAGTGTGACTTTGTTGGAATTGAACATCACCAACTTCATTTGATTCGACTTATCACTTCAAGCTACATCTACATACGGTATAAGAAACTGGCGAAAGATATATCACAGGAGAAAATTGGTCGACGGCAGCGCCTCCATCGCACGGTGATATTCGAGAACTTGTAGTGTTTTTGGTAAGTTAACTTCATTTCATATTACAAGTGAAAAAATAAATCATTCCACTGCTGTTGCTTAGTACAATACATGTTATGATAATGTGCGTTGACTTCAAAATTTCACACCGAGATATTTGGAACATTACATTGAAACATTGTTGTTTGCATTTATTCATAAATCATTTCTGTTGTATGAAATCAGATTCCTGTCGCTAAATTTTCCCCTTGAAAATATGGGGATCTCAATTACTTTTAAATCAGAAAATCTTTCCGTCCTAAAAAGCATTTACGACAAGCGACAAGGCTTAAAAATATTTAAAACATCTTTTATTCATAAATGCAAAGAAAACCTTGGCAATTTTGTAAAATAGCTTTTGGACTTGCCGCTTGAATTAATGGAAATATATTTCTTGAAATTATCTCGTCAGATTTCGGTTGTTGTTCGTTACCAGAATGCATTGACTACTTTGAATGAAATCATTGCACCATACCGTTTTGCAATCATGATTTTTGGCAACATCATTCAACAAATATTCTTCTGCCTGTTAATAAATGACTTCTTTCATTTTTGCATTATGCATGTACATGCTACAGGAGACCATTTATTGCCTAGAGCTAATTGCCTAACAGACGTGATTGATTTGCGCTTAGATTTATTTCTTGACGAATGATCGACACAATAGAGATATTTACATTCATTTTGTCGGGTTACTAATTACCGCGCACATGTTTCTTTAAACGCAATGAATTGTCTGAATCTTCTGTCTACCGTCAGAAGATACATTTTATTCGCCAGCTAATAAAGATTTAGAAGGGTTACCAAATTATAGATAAAAGCCAGCATTTAGAGACTGTGTGAATAGGTGTAAGCCACGTGAAACGTTTATCAACATGGACAGACGGAAACGCTTAGTATTCTATTGATCGCTCGCGGACGAGAGGAGTGTGACACTTTTCCCACTGGGAGTCAGCCTCATAATTCACCATGCCGGCAGCCGATAACACGCATTCTACTTCTCCTTGTTCTGTGAAATGGACATGCCAAGTTACTTTCTGCTAGGCAAACTGTCTGACTCATTTTGCTGAACATGTTATGTTATGACCAGAGATAGTTCAACCCTCTCGGACTGCAATGTTAAAGCAGTGAAACGCGGAGAGAAGGACGCCTCGCACTATGGTGCGACTTGCAATCTCTGAGGAAGTGATGATGCAATTGCAAATTAACTAAACTTGAGTTTGAAAGTCACACAGTTATCTGATCATGATAGGACTAACATATCTGCAATAATGCTTGTAAAATTGCGATTTTCATGACACCAAAATAGACCAATTCAATTAAAATATTTTAGCAGCTACATTTCATTCAATTTCTAAAAACATTGAATTATATTTCATAACCGATGTCAATTATTCCTTCGAACGAAAAAAGAAATTTTTACTAATTGTTGGCACTTGCATAAGTCACATTTATCGTGCATGATGTCAATGTAGTGTCAGGTATATGAATATCAGTGAGTGAATAATTTGATTAATCCCATTCAAATTACTATTTACCTATTCAGAGAACTTCTTTTGAACGGCTAATGTTGAGACACCTGATGAATGAATCTTTGTAAGTGAAAGGGACTGTTGTTGAAAAGTTTATAATCACTAATCGGCTGTGGATATCCAACCTTTTGTTTCTTTTGTCCCTTTGTTGATGGTAATATTTTAAGCAAAGTGTTTAACAATAGTACGAATGGAAATATTGAGGTTTGCAAATATTGAGTGGTCTGTTTGAGTTGTTGTTATACTGAAGGGGACGAAATGATATTTTGTGTAAGTTTGATTAGGTACATATGTATATTCCTTTTCTCGACGAATAGCATGCTGCTTCTATCAGACTCAAAATTCATTGAAAGCATAGTGATCGAAATGCAAACGCCGATTTTAAGCCTATGTAGTTGATCATAGGAACGCGCTTCAAATTAAATGAGTTCGTGACAATGCCCGGTGGAGGAAGATTGTGTCCAAGGCTTCGGATGTGATCGACGAAGCTCACACCCTACACGCTCTTTGATCCTGAATCTGGCATACCATTGTGATTCTTCGGGTTTCCATCAAGTGATCCTGAGAGATGCCGACAATGGATTACAAAGTCGAAGAATGCTGTGCTTGGTAAATATATCAGGCAAACAAACTGTACAGGGACATTTAAGGTCAATTTCAATATTGAGCACTACACACCTATCGTCGGATGACGGTGCCCCGGCGGAAATTCACATTTTATGGAGCCCCAAATATTTAAATAAGGAATATACTATTTTCCAAACAAATACAAAATTCTCATCCGTGAAATTGAAACAATATCAGCAAATATAAGTAGAATGATATAACCATGCAACTTTGTAAACTCATGAATATATGTTATCGAAATTGCTGTACAGCAGCTTCATTTCACACAACAAGATAGCCCTTGGTGCTGCCGAGTTCCGACGCATTTAATACACGCAGATTGTTCAAATAAAAAGAAGCTGTACAAAATGCTTTTAGTACAAAAAATAATATAGCTCTATATAGCTTTTCTAATAGAGAATTTCGGAGTTATGATTGAATATTTGTCTTTTCAATTGCCACAGTAGGAACTGTTGTGTTCTCCCAGACCTTACTGCTACAAAAACAAGCCATTCAAAGCACGAATAAATTTGCGAATTTCATGTGAATTCTCTATCTCAATAAAGCACACGTACTGCCAATCAGAAAATGGAGCAATGCATACTTACTATTGATTTAATTTTCAAAATGTTAACGCGGCAATTCATCGGATAACTTGGAAGAAGAGGCAAAACCAACGTCAAATTAGGATTCAGAGGAAACAGCAACTTCTACAATAAGACAAGCAATGTCAATAAATAGTGCAAAAATGCATGTAGATTTGAAAAATTAGTTGTTTAAAGTACATGTGGATATGCTTCAAGTTTCATGTGATTCATGACCTTTCAGCAATAACGCTAAAGATTGCGTTCGCACACGAGTGTGTAGATCAAATAACAGCCAATTAGAGCGGTATGGAAGGTTACTAATCATAATTAATTCAAATGAAGCTGTTTAAGATTATTCTGCCATTCAAAAGACAGAATAAAGGCTTTATTGGATGAGAGTAGACACTGATTGTAAAAAATCCCCAATCTATCCATGCAGATAAAATAGAAAAATGAAATATGCAGATTTTAAACCAGTTATTAATGATTTCAATTTATGACTAGTTTGTACAACATTTTAAGGGATATGCTTACTTACATATTGACTAGCATAATAATTATTCTGTCCATTGACACAATTTTTCAAATGAATTTGTAAATATAAAACAAGTTCATTATGACCAGCAATAGTTCATCGACAAACAATATTTATTCGCTAAAAAAGTGATGGGTTCTCTTCGTTGCGTTACCCCATCTCGTAGATGCTTCGATGTGAAGGACGGGTTGGTTACAATGTAAAAGTGGCTCATCCCATACATACGCTAGGCTTTCTCACTTCTACAATGTTTCAGTAAGGAAGAGGAATATGTTATAAGAAAATTTTAGACTCGAATGCGAACCTATCAAAGATATTTAACATATTAATGGCTAGATAGGAAGTTGACGTATTTTTACCTTGTGTGCAACGAAGTCAGTAAGAATCAGCTGATATTGTCTGAATTTGAAAATATTTGTAAGCGAGCAATAAAATTTGCCTTTCACTGTCTCTTAGTAATTGCAGAAACAAGAACAAGTGAAAAATCTGGAGAGGACTTTCTGTGATCAGATGAATAAATGAAGTAACAAAATCAGACCACCCAGCCGATTCGAACTTAAAAAAAGCGAAAAAAACGAATCCTTAACTTAGAAAAACGAAAAAAAGCGAACCCAAAATTTTTACATCAAGCAATGTAGAATGCATTATAACGGCATAATATGCCATCAAGCCATACACTACCACGAACACTACGAACCTGTGTAGATTGCGAATATTACTTTCTGGTACAAAAATGATAACTTGTCGGATTTTTCTTCCATCTTGTTAAACGATTTGCAAATGCACCACACCATATTTATACATAAAGCTAGCTTTTGTATTCTATTTATGATCAGATATATAAACAGCAATCAATTTTAGACAAATAATGTAGATTCCAAGATTGTTTCATAGGATCGTCGAAACATAGTGTTGAAAAAATCAGAAAAATTGTGCTAGAAAATTGAGCAGAATGAAGATTATTTTATGAGAAGAGGAGTTTTTCGACGATGACTTTATTGTAAAAATTCATAAATAAATAAATTTGACCGATATTTCAGACAGCACCGCTGTCCATCGTCAGGGCCTTCATGCTAAAGTGACATACCGACAATCGCGACCACAGTGAACAGAATTCTAGTCATGAAAAATGACAAACAACACAGCAAAGCATGATGAAGATCACAGGCCTTTGTCACACTACATAGAAATCGTGAACTACCAGTACCAATACTGACATTATTAATTATTATTACTGTTTTACCAATTAGGCAATTTTTTTATACACTGAATACTCTGCCGCGGAGACGTGAAATACCAGGTTGGTGTCTGGCGCGAGTTATCTCACTGTCAGTATTAAGCTCATAATAGAAGATAATAGATCATAGATCATAGAAGATAATGCTCATAATTCTTGAAATTATTGAAGCAAAATTGATATTTTATTAGATGAGCATTGTTGCAAACGTTAATTCAGATGTAAAAGTGTCAACCTGTATATTTACTATCAATGAAATTGATATTGCTCAATTATGCTGCCCTGTAGTGATTAGATGATAAAATGGATTAAATGGAATTTTTCCGACAATAGACGGCTGCCAAAGAGAGAAAATTATGTAGTCAAAGATTTACATTCCATTGGGTACATTCGACCCCTTCCGTAAAGCTCTTGACCGTAACTCGCGTGTTCCAGAGATCAAAACTGCCTGTTATGAGACATATATTAGTATTTTTCAATCAAAACTTTGAAGTGTAAATATACGTCAATATCATAAATCTAAATTGATGAAAGCCGATGATAAATGATGATATTGGCTAAATCTTTGAAAATATTCCATAAAAAACTAACACTATGCAGACTACTTCAAAGGCCAATTATCAGGATCATGCTCCATGCACTTCTGTTAAAATATGCAACTAAGTCCAAGCTTTGAATTGAATTGGAGATAGCCAATATTGAAAAATAATGACTTTATTTTCGTCTTCGTTATTCTGTAATAAATAGCGAAAACGAAAATAAAATCAATGTCTTTCAATATTGGCTCTTTCCAATTCGATTCAAAACATGACAAATAGACAAGATAATTTAGCTAAAACCAAGTCCAAGCTTTACGATGCAAGGTTCTCATTGTCTTGGATCGTTGACACCACTTTCTCTCGTTGAATTTTATGTGAGCATTCCTATTTACTGACGCATTTGCCAGAATTCAAGAGTTGTTGAAGCACACAGATAAGTCGATATCGTATAGCTCAGCACACAGAAGTTATGAAAATACATGTATATTGCGGGTTATGTATGACGTAATCGATATGACTGCAGTAATGTAAACGGTGGTCAAATTATTTACAAAATAGTGCTTTACTGGTAGATCTAGTATTCATCAATCTATAACTCAGAAAGTTTCAGGTGGTTATAAGAAAATGGGCTACACATGTCCGATCATATCAGCATCATATTTATGTCTTCATCAGTAGATGCAAAATGATTAATATACACATCAACTTTTTGCCTAGTTATACGTACTTCACGAAAATCACAGTGAAAGTGACATTGCAATAAATACTTTAACAGAAAATATTCCATTGTGTATATTATCATCTCAATTTCTTAGGCCTCAATCATTTTATCAATATTGTGCAATGCACTTCACTCATTCTCATAAACTGAACCGTTTGTTTCACTAATCCAACATCAATCGTCTAAGAAAACTCGGTAGTAGGCCTCCCGTTGTGTATCAGGCAAGCCAGCATGGATTAATGTCTCGAATTCCTTGACTGATAAATTCAATGACATTCATTTGTAGCATGTACTTTGCACATGCATCAATTCAGACTCGTGTAAAAGCTATTAGCTCCATGGCCTCAAAATTACTGTAAAAGCTTGTGCATTTACCGGAACGCACTGCGACAAGGCTTTGCCTTCAAGAATTGCTACATGACTTTTTTGCTAATAAGGGAACATAAGGGGAATTCCTATATAATACAGCTATTAGATGAGATTATGCAATCTTCAAGATATGCATTCAATTGTGAACACATGGATGATAGCATGACTAAAGTAAAGGGTAACATGACAAAAAGTCAGGTTGCGTTGTCAACATGTGAAAAAGGCCTGTACTACGAAACGCTATTTTCCTGCTCCACCAAAAAAGCGAAAAAAACGAATGCCACTCGGTAAAAGCAAAAATTCAGGCATATTTTCGAAAAAGCGAATGTCTGGGTGGTCTGCAAAATAGCTCTAAATGACTTTTCTGCACAGAAAAATGAACCGCGTCTTTACTTGTGATCATGCAGTGAGGATGTTTCCAAAGAGGTTTAAGCAGTGTTAAGCATCCTTGGCTGTTTCTCTGTTATAGGTATGGGGCCTTGCTATAGTTATATGTTGTCGTGCCCTGCGGTGCGCGGCCCAACGCCACTAACGAGAGACGCGATTGCCAAGATTGGTATTGATCTAACGTGTATTTGTCATTTTGCTGTAAAAAATTACATGATACAACAGAAAAAACAAAATTGAACTATCAAAAAAATTGGTATATAGTTGGTTTAAGCAAATAAAAAGACAGCCTATACTACGTATGCGATACTATGTAAATTGTAAATAGTCATAATTTTGATGATCGATTGCACCTGAAGGTTGTCCCTAAAATGCATTCTGTCAATTATTTGCAATAAATAGATCAATATTGTAGTTTCTGCCCGGTGAATGGTTCGAAGAGCGCAGGTGACATGGATGAGCCTTATTATATAGCCTATTCCTTAGTGTAATATTCGCATACTCACTGAATTGCTAATACTCATCTACAGAGAGGGTGTTTATCGATCAGTCTTCATGCAAATATTTTTCCTTCCTTTTGGATTGATACTACTGCATTAAATTGCTGTATATTACCGCTGTTATCGTTAAAAAATTTTCAGAGAAACTACTGAATGACAATTCTTGAAACTTAACACATAATATCAGTGACTTTCGCTTTCTATAATATATGCCAAATCGTACAGCCAAAAAATTAATTTATGTCCCATTGCCGTAATAATAACTTTGGAACCTACATTTCCATAGTATGCATTTAATTTTTGACAGATGCATCATACTGCTTCAAAACTTACACCTGCTCCTACTAAATCGATAGAGAAAATTGAAATATGTATTCACACTATTATCTAGCAACGGCTGCAAGAGACTCAGATGGCTACTAATTTTGAATCAGATAGACCTCGGCCCAAAAATTGAAAAAAAACTAGTCGGCCCTGACCGAATAATTAAATCTTCAACGGGACCAAAGAATCCGGAACTTGGCTAGCGGGTCAAAATATAGAACTAGGCTCGGCGAACAAACATTGAGTATACGTATTTATACATGATAATAGGCGAAAATAACTTTTTTACCAGCATTTATGATCATTATGAAATCTAGTCTATGGAAGAATTCAATTCTGAATTATTGGAATGACAAACAGAAGTCCTTCGAATTTAGATTGGTAGTTCAATGTATAATGTGCATGTAGAGTTAAGTTTATCTGAAGATTTCTAAAAATTCAGTCTTTCGATCAGTCCCTAAATTTGAATGAAAATTTGCAAAAATCCTCAAAAGTCCATGATTATCGCTCTGCCGTTTCAGTTATCAGCCGATTAATCGGTGCACGCCTATGATGAATGCAATTGGCCGAAGTAGCCCCAAACTACCCGATTGTGCAGAATTCAATGTCCATCCTGCGATGTTGTCTTGCTGTCTCGACAAGAGCTAATTCTAGGTCAGCGAAATTCGATACACATAAAATACGCGCCGCAACCTAAAGGTGAAGGAAGCCGGGATTTTGAGAGTCATTCCTCCTATACATCGCCGTCTTTTATTTAGTATGAAGCTCAGATTCTGTCAAGTCGACACTCCAAATATTTCTTTGAAGTGTTCAGAACGGCAGATCTGATTGTCTGCAGATTTTGAAAATTTGCATCGAAGGAGTACCTATATATGTTCCCTTTTGTTTCTGAAGTGTTTTGGACTACAGTGATTCATTTGCATTCACCATGCTTTCATCTGAGACGCAAGGTCAAGACTACTATTCCCAATTTCGTCCAACGATCTTTCAACTTTGAATACGTCTGTTAACAGTTGATTCAGTACAAGCAAGCTTTTTAGAAATGTTGTGTCTATAATGTTAACGTGAGACACCAATGCTAGAATTTCGATAAGAATAGTAACCTAGCCCCCTTTTTGAAGAATCTCCAAAGGAGAGGGGAAGACCCGGGATTTTGGGATTGAAAGCTGTAGTTAATGCGACAAAACTCCACCGAGTACCGGTGCCTCAATAATTGACATTCCTCATGTCTACATTTCATTTGATGACTAGCATCAGTCAACACCTTCACTCATGCTTGTAGGAAACCTCAATTAAGGAGAGGTGTGTGATGCTCCACTCACAGGAGAAATCAGGGACGCGCGTGTAGGCTACATGGGAATAAAAAGGCAAAATCGCCAAAATCACGGTGGGAGGGGAGCTCGCCATCTCTTGCCTGAAACCCATGGATTGCATCGTCGGGCAAGGTGAATTCGTAGACGTCCACCAAAATGAATACGATTTAACACAGCAGTCAACTCGTGGAGTTCAGAGAATGGTACACAAGAAACTCTAGGCCTCCTGACACTAGGTCCATGCATACACGTGAGGTAAATTTAAGTCTAGAGAAAAGTGTGTAGTTATCAAGTTGAACATTATTTATAGTATTTTCATGCAGCATCTCCACATCTACACTGATTGTCGGCTACACTATTAAAAGAAACCGATTTATCGCCGCTCTGACGATTTAACTTTTGAAACAGGTATCAATTGCATTGTTGCTGACATAAAGCTGTTGCACACGAGTGGGGTCGCAGCTCCACCTCTACCAGGTTAAAAAACCACAGTAATTGCCGCTATTCCTCAATACAAATAAAGTTCACTCCATCGCTAAAGAATGAGAAGTGGATGACTTGCAATTCCGTACCTGTATGCCTTGCATTGGACAGTAACCCGTGGGAAAAGAGTGGTTTAATAACTACAATGATTTCGAAAATGAGAAATTACATCTTGTGTGACTCATGTTTACCGAAATTAATGACAGCATTAATGTTGAATGGAATTCCGAAATTCAATAACACTTCCATGCACTCAGAACAACTTTATACTCTGAATGCATCTCTTCCTAACAACTCGGACCTTTCACTCTTAAAAAAGTTTCTTTATCAGATAGCGCATTACATCTTTTGATGTTGTTTAATGTTTATAATAGGTGCCGTCGTTTCTGAAACATAATGCATGACATTTTTATCAAGTAAATATTTCTGAAAGGTTTATTACGCACATCAACTTGTGATCACAAATACCAACAGAACACAACCAAATATTCATTATCTTATTGAATAGGCACATGTTAGAGTCAAAAAAGACGGAGTCACAATGGGACTCCTGATTGGTCTATCGGCCTGTATAAAATTGATAGTTGCAATAAACCTCCAGCACAAATTCTAAATCCGGGCCGGACAGCTGTGATGCATCCTTTTCTTGCCGTCCAGCTTCCATCGGGTTAAAACTTAAGATGCGAACAATTGACTGGTCAAACTGTAGCTATGTTGTTAAATGAAGACAAAGGAAGCAAAGGAATGAGATTTAGACAACTTTTCAAATGATTAAAAGAAAAATGATTGATGTGGAAGAGAATCGACTACAATTTTGACATACTTTACAAGGAGAGCTCTCTGCTTCTGATGTTCCAAGAGACCGAAATTTAACTAAGCTAATAAAACAATTGCCATCATCAAAATGATTGAATAACCAAGTCCTCTTCACAACAGTGACATGCTTTAGTCGGTTTTTTCACTGATCAACTGATCGGAAATGAGAATCAATAATAAACGCTTAATTTCTAACAATGCGTTATATTGATCGCACGTTGGTCATATCAAATAGCACCTTCATAAAAAATCTACATCAATCATCATCATCATCAAAAATCATCATCAAAATCTACCTTCAACATCGCGAATGAATTAGTCCAAATGTATCTGACCCTTTTCTATCATTTCTGGATGACATGCTTCACACGTAGAAGCCGAATGTCAGCGTACTATACATGTGCATGCCGTTGTGATTGAAAATTCAGCACCAGCTGCAGATCCCCTGTAAGACCTGGCCCTGAGCCCTAGTCCTCACCGAGATCACAGTAGCGTTCAACCAACTAGACAATATAAATATAACCCACAGGAAGGATGGGAAAAGGGAATACTCACCTTCTTCCTCGCCTTTGCTCCGATTCAGAGAAGGGAAGACTTCGGTAGCGTACCCGCACGGTTCCTGTGTTAACTGCGTCGATAATGTTACTGCTGGATAATTCCCTATTTAAGGGGAATTCTCCCTAGCAATCGCTTCACTGGCGTTCGGCGCTATTGTGTCAATAATCTCCACTCAGAGTGTCTCTGGCTCTATTACTAGTATGGCAAGCCCCACCCGCGCGCGGATTAAATGCTTACCCAAATATACTGACGTATATAACTCAAGAAACTAAAATGTCCTATTATCACTCTCCCTTCTGTGAGAGTGACAATAGCTAGAGCCGTAACAACTGCTACGGGAATACTCTACCCGTGCATACACTTGAAACTCAATATAACTCAAATTATATATCACAACCGGTTTGCTCGCTGTCTGCACAGGACGAGCACACTTAATGAAACTGAAAGTCTTATTCTAGAAGGATCAGAGGTAACCTTCACTGCTTCTACGCTCTCTGATTGGTCCAGAGCCCTACATTACCCCCTTTTTTTAAAGAATTTGCCCCCAAATTCGGGCCCCTCCCCCTCTCGGGAGGATCGCAGCAAAAAAATATCAAATAGATACCACTAACTAGCGCTAAACTGAAAGGAGCATACACCCAACCGGGCGGACTTCCGCCGCGCCGGCTCAGGGGTTATACAACCGCTGTGTATTGTCGTTGATAATTCTGGCGATTGCCTCTTCGGGCATGAACCTCGCCCTAGCTAGTCTTTCGACTAAGCTAACTGTAGACCACGGTGTGTCCGCCAAATACGGCGCATCGCTTTCCACCAGGAGGCGCTCTATTGGGATTAGCCGAAGAGCAGGGAACTGACCCTGTTCATGCCATGCCATGGTCTTCGGCGTCACTCCGAAATACATATGCGGACATTCGTCCACAAACGCTCTCAACTGCATCGGCGACATTACAGCGCAATGAAAATGCATTGGGTGTCTAGACATGTGTAACGACTCTACCAGGACTTCCCATAACAGTGATAACGCGAATTGCTGATTTTCTCCACCCCGGCAGTGGATAACCAAGGGAAGCCTGGTCTGACTAGCCAGTGTCGCCTGATGAATGAAGGTTACTGTCTGCATGCGAATTTGGCGCTCCGTCGGCTCCCGCCGAACGAAGTCCAATCCACATTCCCCAATAGCCCTCACGGACGGCCATGCTCTCACCCTCTGAGACAGGGCTTGTAACCGGTTAGCTGTTAGCATAGACGCATACGTAGGATGGCATCCTATGGCCGTAACGGTTGGGATGATCGGACTGTTTTCCGCTGGATCCGCGTCTATTGATAAATCCTGCCATATAAATGGTTGGCTCATAACATTAACTACCCCGGCCATGGAGGTACTGTACCCTCCATCTTTCGTGATTAAATCCGCCCAGGGAGTCTGTATAAGGACATCTCTCCAATGGCAATGCGAATCCCAAATCGTGTTATCTGAGCCTTCATCAGTTTGGGTTGCTTGATGGACCGTAGTCTCCGTCAGTCTTATCGTCTTGGCCATTGATGGCGCTTTCTGTCCATCTTTCCATATAGATGGCCTGCCTACTCTACGGATCAGTAATCCTCTAGCAACAGGCCTCTCGACCGGCCTTTCTGTGGCTATTTGGCGCAAGATAGGGCACTGCCTAGCTTCTTCGCCGCCCATAGCTATTAATTGGCGTAATGGCTCGCTAGCGTTCTGGAGCGGATCGGTCGTTTCGGCCTCCTCCGGCTTCCGCGGAGGGGTCATAGCACGACTCGATTGAGCTCCCGCATCCGGTTGAAAGTTCTCCCAGTCTACTGGGGAGACAGCCTCTGTCTGTGGTTCTTCCGGTATTACCGTTAGAGGGTTCCTTTCCGTTTTCCACGACCTCTTCCGATTTCCTTTCGCCTTGTCACGGAGTTGTCTCGCGTGGCGTCTTTGTTGATATCTTTTAACGATGTCTTCATACCTCTGTATGGCGTGTGCTCGATACCTTGCCCACCGTTTCTGGGCGGACCCTTTAGACCTGCCCTTCTGTGGCACAACTGGGGGGTTTTCTCTGTTTGTGGCTGCCTCTATGTTATATTGCCAGGCATCCTCTACCCGCTGTCGGTCTGACTCCGAGAGCCCTCGCAATCTTTGTCTCTGCTCTGGCGTAATACCACCTCCTCTAAATACTGTAAGGTAACCCGCTTCCGTGGCTACAGTCCGCCTGAGTTGACGTGCTCTCTCAGTATTTTGGAAGAACAATTCTCGCACTTGCGGAGTCATGTCTACCCCATCCATTAGAAAGTCCACCATCATGCTCACGATATCTTCCGTATCGGTCATCTCCTGGAACGAAAAAGGAAATTCTTTTATTTTGGGATTGTCAGTCATTACTCGTACTGTGACCTCCTGAGCGACCGGAGGAACTGAGCTCTGGTCCACCTCCTCGACCTCTGTGGTTTGAACGGGTGGCTGATCGGTGATAACCGTCTCTTCTCGGGCTCGGTATGGTTTCAGACGATCGCCATTGATTGTATGGCGCTTCCTCCGGTTTTGTTTGCTACGAACCAGGTACACCCCATGGGGAAGCTCTTTTTCCACTTCAAACGGCCCATCCCAGGGTCGCGTCAACTTCCTGTGTGGTCCTACCTGCGTATTCATTACCATAACCAGATCTCCAGCCTTATAGGTGCCGGGGCCAGCTACCTTTTGGTCGTAATACTTTCGTTGCTGCCGCGCAGCTTCCTCTTCGTTAGCCTCTATGATCTCCCAAGTCTTTTTCATCGTTTGGGTCAATCCCTCTACATAGCTGATGACCTCTTCTGACGTGCCTCTTTCTACGTCCAGTTCAAAGTCCAGCGGTACTTGTAATTTACGCCCATACAGAGCCTCAGCCGGAGTGAATCCTGTAGACTTATGCTTACTGTTTCGGTAGGCATAGAGGCAGCTAGGGATAGCCGTGTCCCAATTATCTCGCTCTGTCTCCGTTAGCGTTCTCAAAGCTGTCTTTAGGGTTCGGTTGAACCGCTCATTTTGTCCATTTCCCTGTGGCCAATATGGAGTCGTAAACGTCTTGTGTATTCCCAGCTGTCGGCATAACTGTTCGATCAATTCTGATCTAAAATCAGACCCGTTATCCGAGTGTAGCCTATTCGGGATTCCATGCCGTGTGATCCACTCATTCACTATAGCGGAAGCCACTGTCGTGGCACAATGATTGTCCAAGGGAACTGCTTCCGCATATTTTGTGAACATATCTATGATAGTTAGAATAAACCGATTTCCTCTCTGCGTTGGCGCTAGCGGACCAATTATGTCCACCGCGATACATTCCATCGGTTTTCCCGTCAAAATTGAGTTCAGACTCGACCGATGCCGTGGGTTAGGTCCCTTGACCTGTGCACACACCACGCAGTCACTCAGGAATACACTCACATCGGCTCGCATACGCGGCCACCAAAATCGATCCTTCACGCGATCAAAAGTTTTCTGTTCCCCTTCGTGGGAAGCTCCTACTCCCGCATGCAACTCATAGATGTACTGTTCTCTGACTGCCATTGGCAGCACAATACGCTTAGGTGACCCCGGGGTGGTCAAATAAACTAAATCCTCATCCGCCGACAGATGATCCCATTCCTTGCAAAGTCGTTTTAGCTCGTTCGACTTATTTTTCAATCGGCTAGGGTGCGGTTTTTCCGGCAATGATCGGAGCCAGGTTTTAAGCTGACTGATGTCTTCATCTTGCCTCGTCTCTTCGATCAACTGGTTTCTCATGTCCGCTGTGAGAGTCACGGACCTCACAAACTCCGGTGCATCCAGTTCTGGTGAGCGGACCTCGCTGGTCATTCTTTCACTCCTTGACATTCCGTCGGCATTTATGTGTGCCCGGCCCGGTCTATAAACACAATCAAAGTCGAATTCTTCGAGAATGTTAATCCATCTGGCCACCAATCCTTGTGGCTCTTTAAAACTCTTCAGCCAAATCAACGCCCTATGATCCACACGAGCCATGAATTTCCTGCCCAACAAGTAGTGTCGCAACTCCCGCGCGAACACCACTAGGGCCAACATCTCTCTTTTGGTGGCTTCATAATTTCGTTGAGCCTTATTCAAACAATGGCTGGCGTATAATATTGGCTTTTCCGACCCGTCTGGCTGTATCTGCGATAGTACCGCACCTATCGCGTCCAAGCTAGCGTCGCAGTCCAAGATAAATCTTCCTCCAGTTTCCGAAAAATCTGGCATGGTTAAAATAGGAGCGCTCATGAGCTTCTGTTTCAAAGTTTCAAACGCCTCTTGACAGCTTTGGGTCCAATCAAAATTTGCCTGTTTCTGCGTCAAGACATGCAGTGGTCTAGCGATCTTCGCAAAATCTTTGATGAATTTCCGGTAGTAGGACGCCAACCCCAGGAAGGAGCGTACCTCCTTGGCCTTTCGTGGAGTAGGCCACTCCTTGATCGCTACTACCTTCTGAGGGTCCGTCTTTACTCCATGTCTCGATACGATATGTCCCAAATATCGGACTTCCTCCAATGCCCACTGACATTTCTCTGGATTTATCTGCAGTTTTGCTTCTCTCATCTTCTGCAGCACCTTTCCAATGTCTTTCAAATGGCTTTGCCAATCCGGGCTGTACACTATGATATCATCCAAGTAAGCCCAACAACATTTGCCTGTCAGTTCTGCCAACACCTTATCCATGAGTTTCTGGAAGGTGGCCGGGGCCGATACCAGCCCAAAGGGCATAACCTTGAACTCAAAAAGGCCCTCAGGACATACAAAAGCAGTCTTCTCCTGATCCTCCCGGGCTACTGGGATTTGCCAGTACCCGCTTTTCAAGTCAATGACCGAAAAGTATTTGGCTCCTGTCATGGCTTCCATCACTGTTTGAGCCCGAGGTAACGGATAAGCGCATTTTCTTGTGACCGCATTTAACTTGCGGTAATCCACACATAGCCTCGTACCCCCGTCCTTCTTGGCAACCAGCACAATGGGCGCAGCCCAAGGGCTATCCGATTCGGCAATAATGTCCTGCTCCAGCATTTCTTGCAGCTGAGCTTTTACCTCTTGCCTTTTAAAAGGGGGTAATCTACGAGGATGCTGCTTGACGGGAATAACATTTCCCGTAGGTATCTGGTGTTCCACCAGACTGGTACGACTCAACTGTCGCCCTTCCCTCATCTGAGTGTCTTCGTACTCTTCGAGTACCGTCTGCAAGGTTTGTTCTTGCTCTTTGCTTAGCCGCGACCTACGCTCTGTGGTTACTCTCAAGACCTTTTCAGTCTCTGGTGCATAATCCCGCACCCACTGGGGCGTTTCAAACGTCCCCACCCAGGCTCCTCGAGATAAGTACTGCACGTCCTCCGAAAGGTTAGCCACCGGTATCGAAAATTTACCCTCTTGGGCCACTGTCAGCGCATCTGGCAACCGAATCCCGGCATCAATCCGTCGAGCTAATTCCTCGACCACGCCCACTACTTGGCGTTGTGCACAACCTTTCATTTTGACTTGTGCCTTGACCCATTTGACCTCCCGAGCCTGCAGTTCTACTGGTTCTTTAAGGTGAACCCTCCGAACTCCGATGTAGCCTTGAGCTGGCAAAAGCGGCACTGCCCAACCATCCGTGGGCGTCCTCAGATGTCCCTGGTCAGTGTCAATTATCAACCGATTTCCATTAATGAAATCTGCCCCGATTAATAACTCATCGGTACACTGCTCTGCAAGGGGAACAATTACTTCCATTGGGTAAGTAATTCCTGCAATGGTTACGTTAACCGTTGCTTCACCCATCAATTCATACGGGGTGGCATTTCCTGCCATCGGCATCCGCGTGGAGGGCGTGAGGGCTTCCGCCTCTATGAATTTCGGGTGGAGAACTGATGTGTCTGCCCCAAAATCAACCACTCCAGTGATCACTTTTCCCCCTATCTCTGCTTTGATGGTGTTCACTGTCTTGACCCTCTTCGTCAATTGCCGGACGACTGCGGAGGGTCGCGCGGCGTCCGTTCTTCGTTTCCCAACTTAGTCTTTGGGATTGTTTCCTTCAACTCCTTCTCCTTTTCGGAGACTGGCCCTTCAATCTTGACATAGCAGTCTTTCTTCATATGGCCTAACTTTCCGCACCGGTAACATTTTATGTTACTTTTCTCTCGACGGTACGGCTTCTTACGGGGGGACTTTGGCTCCCCTTTTGAGGGTTTGTTCATTCTTTTCTCTAAAATCTGCTCCTTGTGAGCTGCCTTGTTTTTCTCGACCATCTCCTTATACTGGAGATATTCTTCCGCCGTTTCCGGACGGATAGTCATGAGGTGGTTCTTAACGTTCAGATCCTCCTCCCTTGTGACCAATAACCCCACCGTTCTCTTTTCCTCTTCAGATGCTGGGCTCAATGGAGCAGCCCGCTTCGCCAGGCGCACCAGGTCGTACACGTATGTACGCAAATCCTCTCCTTCTTTTCTGCGGCGCCGGTCGAACAACGCGAGATAGTCATGTCTATCTAATTTCACTTCATATCTACGGACTAAGAGAGTCCATACTTCTTCGAATTCCCAAGGAGTTCCTTCCTCGGCCACCTGCTGGGCTACTTTGCCTTCAAGCCGAGCCATCAGCACTTTCAATTTTTGACCTGGTGTCAAATTTGTCACTATATTCAAGAAGAGCTGGGACCAGCATGGCCAGTCTTCTTTTTCTCCTTTAAAAACTCTAATCAGCTTCAAAGCTGATTCCATTTCTTCTCTTCCTACTTCTTCTAGCGCTATTTCTCTCTCTCTGAACTCCTCATCCACTTTCTGCCATAGATCCTCAAATGTATCTTCTTCTTCTGCCTGAGTCAACGTTTCTGCAGCTTCTCCCTGCAACTTCAAAATTAGAACTGTCCTCTTGATTTCCCCAGGCAGGTTTTTGGCTAGCAGTTTAAATTTACTGCTCCAAATTCTCCACGCCGTACGTGACGGGTTGAAATTTTCTAGTTGATCCAACATTTGGTCTACCCCTTCCGGTGACCTTTGCCTTTTTCCCGGCATTCTTTAGTTAATTTCTCAGTAGCGTTTTACTTCTGGCTAATTGCCTACCGGAGCCCCTGGATTTAATTTAAATCCTTTCCGTTGCCACCAGTTGTAAGACCTGGCCCTGAGCCCTAGTCCTCACCGAGATCACAGTAGCGTTTAACCAACTAGACAATATAATTATAACCCACAGGAAGATAGGGGAAAGGGAAAACTCACCTTCTTCCTCGCCTTTGCTCCGATTCAGAGAAGGGAAGACTTCGGTAGCGTACCCGCACGGTTCCTGTGTTAACTGCGTCGATAATGTTACTGCTGGATAATTCCCCATTTAAGGGGAATTCTCCCTAGCAAACGCTTCACTGGCGTTCGGCGCTATTGTGTCAATAATCTCCACTCAGAGTGTCTCTGGCTCTATTACTAGTATGGCAAGCCCCACCCGCGCGCGGATTAAATGCTTACCCAAATATACTGACGTATATAACTCAAGAAACTAAAATGTCCTATTATCACTCTCCCTTCTGTGAGAGTGACAATAGCTAGAGCCGTAACAACTGCTACGGGAATACTCTACCCGTGCATACACTTGAAACTCAATATAACTCAAATTATATATCACAACCGGTTTGCTCGCTGTCTGCACAGGACGAGCACACTTAATGAAACTGAAAGTCTTATTCTAGAAGGATCAGAGGTAACCTTCACTGCTTCTACGCTCTCTGATTGGTCCAGAGCCCTACATATCGAAAAATCAAACCGTGTGAATTATAGTTGTACTAAAATTAATACCTCAGACAAACAAGTCAAAATCTAAAAATCTTGGTAAGTTTCTTTCTGCTATGTTCAGTGCTATTCATGCATGCCATTGCATGAAGAAGAGCAAAACTCCTTTGATTGATCTGCTAAATTCAGTATTTTCCCTTGCATGCGCCATATGTCACCAAATTGGCAGAAATAACTGAACAATTATCACACATCAACATGTTGAAGAACTCAGTAAAAAATGGAATATATCAGTGCCAAAGACTAAAAGATGTAAAATAATAATAAGAAAACATGTACCTCGCAATGTGTAATGCAATGAATGACTGTCAATCGATATTTCTTACTATCTGGGTTACATCTGGAAAATCCCATATGCTGTACATATGGAGTGGCCACGCACCATACCACATGTGTTATTTTGCTACTTTTTGATCAAATAACTGGTCATTAACTTGCACATGACTTGTTTATGTATCATTTCCTTCTAGATGAATGACTTCCGCTTCATTTTATCACGAAAATTACACTTTCGAAATTTCGTCCAGATCCATCCCACATACGCATATGGCGGCCACATGGCTCCCATATTTTCGTTTCCAGTGGGAGCTAGCTTTGATCTTGGCTTCTAGTTGACGGATTTTGTCGTGCAATAGCTCGTTTGAAAGCTAAGAGTGAGACAAATTCAGTGAAAGAAACGGCTTGTTCATATCTGTCTTCGTTCAAAAGTTAGAGCTGTTACAAGATTTTAGGTCGGAGCTCGCTCACCTGAAAAAATCCTAAGTGTCACAGTGGCTTTGTATGGGTAAAATTTTGAAAATTTTCCAAAGTGTGGAATTTCGACCTGGGACCGTCACCAAAACATTTTTCATCAAATTTCTCTGAACGAGGGGGGAGGGGGGGGTCCGTGAAATTTGATGAAAAATGTTTTGGTAAAGGTCCCAGGTCCAAATTCGGAAGTTTTAAATTTTTCAAAATTTTCACCACACTGGAGCTCTCACACTTAGGAATTTTTTCACTTGTGGCATGTTACATGGACATGTGCTGACGCACCGACTTCCCGTGGTCATATGAGAATGGTTCAGGTGTCATATGATAGAAAATGATGAGACGAATCGTTTGCAACAAACCGCATGTCGCTACGATGAATACTTTCGGAGATAGAGCCATTTTAAGTTTTCTTCCGAGCATATATAAACCCCCGACAACGTAAGTCTGATCACTTCATCGAAAGACGAGGTAAGCGACGGTCGTCGCTCTGAGCTCCCGATGTCGGGTGTTTCAAAGGAATCTATCTTTTGAAGTAGGCAAGCTATCTTCTTACTTCAAAGTTTGTATGATAGAGTTTGATAGTGTCTTTACTACTGATAAAATTTTTTAAAAGTAGTATAAGTAGTAAAATGCGGAATTTTTTAAAAATTCTTAATTTTCAGTTTTTTCAAAGTTTTAACATGTAGACTAAGGTTTTCAAGTATGCTGAGTTCAAATCTGCTGTCAGATTTGAAATTTAACTCAGTCTAAGGCAGCTTTGAGGGGTTAGATCCCAGCTACTGATCACTACCTTTGACTCGGCGTTCCTGTTACCACTTCGGGGCAGTGACAATGATGTCTTCAGCTGTAAAGAGCGGGTATCGGGGAAGATCTCTCACTTCCCTAGTGATCAGTACAAGGCCTTCGGGCTGTCGACGGGATCGAGTGCCACTCACTACACTCAAATCTATCATTCCTCACAAAGTGTTATGCTTTAGTCTGTATACTACATGATTCCAAACTTATACAAATTTCATTATCTTACAGTTAACGATAAAATCGCAGCCATGGTCAACAATGACAAAAATAAAAAGTTCCACATTAAAATGTGTGTATGCGGCCGAATTAACCGCCGAGACGGTCTCAAGGACCACATCAAGAAGGCAGGGGCCGACCACATGGTTATCCTGAGTAGGGTTGCCTGTGTGAAGTGCAGGGTGCTGTTGGTTGTTGGGCAGGAGGCCGAGTTTTATTTGAGGCATGGTGAGTGCACAGGAGGGTTGGTGACCGATTTGAGATTTGTGGAGTTGATGAATGCTGAGAAGGAGCTAATGTTGGGGAAAGAGGCCAAGAATGTTGTTGAGAATGCTAGTGGGAATGTTGTTGGGAATGCTAGTGGGAATGTTGTTGAGAATGCTAGTGGGAATGCTGTGGAGAATGAGGTAGAGAATGCTGTGGCCGGTTTGAAGGCTGACAAGTGGCGGAAGAGAGTGTTTGAGAGTGATGAGGATGATGTGGATTTGGATAGGGAGCGAGTGAGGAAGCGTGTGAGGAAGTTGAGCTCTTCGTCGTCGGAGGTATCCGATATTGTCATTACCGACCCCCCGCAGAGCTCATCTTCCCCAATAGTGAAGGGTGGTGGGGTACGGAAGCAGTCGGCGCGGTGGGATGAGGACATGGAAAAGAAGCATGTGTCGCAGCAAGCGGCACATGCTTTGTTGGTTGATCGGTACGAAAGTTTGAAGAAGGTGAATGAGAGAACGTTGAGTGAGTTGAGTGAGCTGAAAATAAAGGAGGTGAAATGTAAGGAGGTGGCAGATGAGAATATCCGTATGAGGCGTGTTGTGAAAGAGTTGAAGGAGAATGTGCGAGTGTTGGAAGACAAGAATGATGAGCGAGAGAAGAGGACGAGTGCTGCAGAGAGGAGAATGGGAGAGGCAGAGTCGAAGTATGAGGAGTTGATGAAGGAGATGTATGTATTGAGAGCGAGGAATGCTGAGTTGGAGAGGAGTGTGAGTAGGCAGGGTGATGAGAGAGAGTCGTTTGCGAAGTTGGAGCGCATGAGGAATGAGGAATGAGGTCAAGTCCTCGTCAACCAAAGCCTAGACGAAAGTATAATCTGCTATAATGGTCATCCGAGTAAGAAGTGCTTACATGCCACACTAAGAATGCGCGGCCATTTAAAAATTTTCAGTCAGGAAGCCCGCGAGACTGCCTAAGGATGACTAACTTGGTAAGTGAAAAGCAAATAAGATAGTATATCCTATTCCAATACATATCATTTTCATTGCAGATCTTTGCCTGCCTTCACCACCTCATCAATTCACTCCCGAGAACGAACCATCGGCTCTCTTAAGGGCCACCTACGGGCAAGACATGATAGAACCTCCTCGCGGTTTGCCCTGGGCAGTCTTCGGACTGGCGAATACTATCATTAAGTTGAATCTGCTATCAGTCAACTTGAACGTTATGCAGTCGATTGCTATCCCTGAAGCATTCTGATTCGCTGTTGAGCAATTCATTGTTGAAAACCCTATATAAGCCAGAAGATTGTAGCACTTCTCATTCAATTTGAAGTCATGATGGAAGCGACATCTGCCGACAACATTCCCGTCTTCATCGATGAAGACAACGTTATTCCCGAGTTCGTCATCCTCGACGAGTGGGATGAAGAGGATGATAAGAAGGGGAAGATCGAGAAGATTGTTTGGACGGATGGGATGTGGACTCCGAATACCACTCGCATCCGAAAGGTGCCAGATGCACCAGCACGACCTCGGCGGTATAGGGTCTATGACAACCTAACCGTCATACCCATTGACTATTCCAGCCAATAGTCAACTTAAATTCACGCCCCGAGAACGAACCATCGGCTCTCTTAAGGGCCACCATGGGGCAAGACATGATAGAACCTCCACGCGGTTTGCCCTGGGCAGTCTTCGGACTGGCGAATACTATCATTAAGTTGAATCTGCTATCAGTCAACTTGAACGTTATGCAGTCGATTGCTATCCCTGAAGCATTCTGATTCGCTGTTGAGCAATTCATTGTTGAAAACCCTATATAAGCCAGAAGATTGTAGCACTTCTCATTCAATTTGAAGTCATGATGGAAGCGACATCTGCCGACAACATTCCCGTCTTCATCGATGAAGACAACGTTATTCCCGAGTTCGTCATCCTCGACGAGTGGGATGAAGAGGATGATAAGAAGGGGAAGATCGAGAAGATTGTTTGGACGGATGGGGTGTGGACTCCGAATACCACTCGCATCCGAAAGGTGCCAGATGCACCAGCACGACCTCGGCGGTATAGGGTCTATGACAACCTAACCGTCATACCCATTGACTATTCCAGCCAATAGTCAACTTAAATTCACGCCCCGAGAACGAACCATCGGCTCTCTTAAGGGCCACCATGGGGCAAGACATGATAGAACCTCCACGCGGTTTGCCCTGGGCAGTCTTCGGACTGGCGAATACTATCATTAAGTTGAATCTGCTATCAGTCAACTTGAACGTTGCAAATGAAGTTAGGTGTAATACTTCCTTTCGACGGGCGTTCCTGTAAAGGGCGGCGGTGAAACCCGTAGCTATGTATACCGCAAGGGACATTCGGCAATGGTCAATCTTGTTTAACCTCTCTGCGTCATGTTTGCAAGGGATTGCCTCTGTCTCAACGTAGTATGCATTCGCGCCAGGGCGACATTTAGCCAACTGTCGAAGGTTGCCTAAAACTTTCCATTGCATACGTTATGAGAACCATGAGTTCTACCTGTCTCCATCAATGAGACGAATTGATGAATGGAATGAAATGGGAGGACACTCACGCGCCACACGCAACATAACATACTTCTCTCTTCCGTAGTCTAACAAGCTCTTTACACATGGATCGCAGTCGATTGCTATCCCTGTATCAGAAGTGTAAGCTATCTTAATTTCATTTGACACTATTTCATCTATCATCATCATCGTCCATATGAAATGTTTTAAGATTTACAAGTTAGACTAAGCGTGCTACTATTTCCAAATGAAAAAGTATACATGGTCAAATCATCCACTTAAGCCCATCCGTAGTCTAACAAGCTCTTTACATATGGATCGCAGTCGATTGCTATCCCTGTATCAGAAGTGTAAGCTATCTTAATTTTATTTGACACTATTTCATCTATCATCATCGCCCATATGAAATGTTTTAAGATTTACAAGTTAGACTAAGCGTGCTACTATTTCCAAATGAAAAAGTATACATGGTTAAATCATCCACTGAAGCCCCGTTCAAGTAAGTCAGTATAAAAGCAAAGATAATACGAAATAAAAATTTATTATGGCATGTATTTCAAAAGGTCTTCATCGTCAATATCGTCCCAGAGTCTGGCTTCACATAGATAACAAAAACAGTTCAGTTGCTTTAATCGTTCTTCCACTGCGAGCCTCACTTTGTCAATATACTCCCACTCCTCCATAGTTCGTGGCTGGGAGTTAGGGGTGTACCACTCCCATAATTGGTGGAGGAACTTGGTGCTGGTGATCTCCATCACATCGTCAGTATCGTACTGGAGATACTTCCACCTCACGCCTGTTAAGTCGGGACACTCCTTCTCACATACACTCTCTTCGTTGTCCGCTGGTAATAACACCTTCTCTACCTTCGTTGGAGCGTTTGGTGTTGAGGATGGAGAAGAGAATTTTGTGTTTGGTGTTGTCGGAGGGCTTGTCATGTTGACTGTGAATAATAACTTTGAAATTTTTTCTAATTCTTAAGTATCAACAAGCAACCAATCAGAATGAACAGCCAATGAATGATGAATATGAAAGTATATATGTAAAGTGACATTCGTGTCATTTCACTCTGTCTTTGTGACATATAAGTGAAGTGTTCTCTGACGAATTCTTTATTTGAGGCGTACAAGTAAACTGCTCTCTCGTGAAGTCTCTATCTTGTTGAAGTATCAACCTTAAACTCGATTTCGTTGAAATGGTAAGTTGAAAATTTCTTCACTCATCTCCGTCAAACGTGTGGTTAATAGCATCTTCCTCAATTTCAGGCATCAACTTCATCACCAACGCCCTCCCTTCTCGAGGAAAGTTTAGAGTCGTTGAGTCAAGGTAGGTTGTAACAATACACTGAGACTTGAACAGAGATGATAGAATGATTTCTCTTTCAGGTGATGTGAGTTCCAGCTCAGGACTCTCGCGACAAGGCAACGAGTGGGAATTTGCCGACTGCGGACATATGTTTACAAGGAAGCACAGTCTCCTTCGACACATCAAACAACGTGTGTGTCAACGCAAAGCGGCGTCAATCTCTGGAGGTGAAGTTGATTCTGACGATGACATCTCCTTTCCTTGCGATTTGTGCCCTCTTTCTTTTGATAGTCACTTTCAGCGATCTTCGCACAGACTTCAACACACGCATGCAAATGATCACTACACCAACGGTACCTCTACCATCTTCCTCATTAATGTTTCACATAATAATTTAGTACGCGACTACTGCATGGAGTCCAATACTCAAATAGTAGATTTTCCTGAGTGGCTCCTTCAAAATTCTAACATTATCGAAGCGCTCTTCAACAATTTAGACAATTTTGGAATGAAAGCGCTCATCTACCTTAAACTAAAATATATTAAGATAGATTTTCAAACGGGTCAAGTGACGGAGAGAATACAGTTTCATGTTCCTTCCTCTTCCGCAACCGAAGTTGTAGACTGCGAGTCTTGGCTAAATTTTCACATTCAATGTTTAAAATCAAATGTAGATAAATTCAATCAACGCGACAGCGCTCTCATTTTTGATGGTGTGGACTCAGCCATATTCAAAATTTCACTATTAGAAAGTCATGCAGCTCGAGGTACATTTAAACTACCAAAAACGTTGTATAATAAGAAAGCTGTCATCAATGTCGATTGTAAATCACAGTGTTTCAAATATGCAGTCCTATCCATCCTTCACTATAATGATATCAACGCGAATCGAAATCATACCTATAGCTATAGACAGTGGGAGGATGAACTAGTCTTTGAAGGTTGTGATAGTAACGACATGAAAATCAAAGATGTAGAAACGTTCGAAAAACATAATAAGATTAAAATTGTCGTTCACGTGTGGGAGAAGGGGTTGAAGGGTGCCCGCTATAATTCACGTTCAACTTGTTATGAACGTGTAGTCAACCTCTTATTAGTAAAACAAGATGATAGCGAGGAATGGCACTACTGTGGTATTCCCAAAATCTCTCGCTTGTACACTCACTTGGGGCACTCTAAAAGAGGTGAACATTTTGTATGCGACCGCTGCATCCGCTCCTTTTGGAGTAAAGATAAATTTGAAACTCACTATGAATGGTGCAAGCGAGGTAAATTACAAATGGAACGCATGCCCAAAGATAAAATATTTTCACATAGGGATAATGGTGACGAATTAAGTCCCCTGCGTGTCATTTACGCAGACATAGAATGCTACATTGATGATATCATCCACAAGCCAGGAGCCATATCCTGCTATGAAGTATGGCATGACCACTTTAGGAATAGACAAAACAAAATGCATACTTGGCAAGGTGAAGATTGCATTTCAAAATTTCTAGAATTTCTCGATAAAGCTGCTAAATTTCAACAATCATATGATTCCCAATTGCAGCGTAAGTCACTACATATGTCAGATGAAGACAAACAAAAATTTGAAAGTTGTACATCCTGTCCTAAATGTCATAAAACGTTTGATGACTATAAAATTAAGAAAGTGCGTGATCATGATCACATCACTGGTAAATTTAGAAACGCACTCTGCTCCAAATGTAACTTTTCACTTAGGTTGAGACGTCGTGTACTACCCGTCATTTTTCATAACTTTAAGGGCTATGACAGTCATATGCTCATAAAAGGAGGGTTGAGCCAGATGAAATCGTGGCAGTTTAATGTTATAGCACAAACGAGAGAAAAATTCATGGCAATGACAGCAAAAGTACCAGTAGATAAAACTAAAGAAAATAAGACAGTCTTCTTCGAAATAAAATTTTTAGATTCATTCCAATTCATGTCAGCGTCACTAGCTTCTCTCGTTCGTAATCTCAAGTTTCTTCCCCATAGTGAAACTTTGAAGAAACACTATCCAAACTTAACGGATGAAATAATCACTCGCAAAGGAGTCTTTCCTTATGCGTATTTTAGCTCAATGTCTAAACTAAATGAAACAACCCTTCCTTCCATTGACAAATTCAAAAACGATTTGACGGGTGAAGATTGTCCAGTAGAGGACTATGAACATGCTCAAGAGGCATGGTTAAAATTTGAATGTAAAACGTTTGGCGATTATATGATCGCTTACTTAGAATTAGATGTCATTTTGCTGGCTGATGTCTTTCAGGAATTTCGACGAGTGGCATTAGAAGAAGACAAATTAGATCCTGTCCACTTTGTCAGTCTACCAGCCATGTCCTTTAAATCAGCCTTTAAAATGACTGGTGAGACCATTCATCTCTTACAAGACCCGGAGATGTATAATATATTTGAGCGCGGAATACGCGGTGGTCTCACATTTGTAAATAAACATCATATAAAATCTGAAACAGTAGGTGATGATCATATCCACCTAAAGTACTATGACCAAAATAATTTATATGACAGTTCACTGTCTAAACCACTACCTCATTCCGAGTTTAGTTGGTTAAATCAAGATGAGCTTGAGTATTACTCCAACCCTTCAAACATACTGAAGATTCCAGATGAAGGTGATTGGGGATATTATTTTGAAGTGGATTTGATTTATCCAAATAGCATTAAAAATAAAACTGCTGATTCCCCACTCGCACCTGAATCTGGTGAAGTGACTGAAGATATTTTTTCACCATTCATGTCACAATTTCATAATAACTTAATAGAGTGTGGACAGCCAAGGTACAAACCATGCCGCAAACTTTTACTCACCCAATATGATAAGAAAAATTATCTCGTACACTTCTGCATATTAAAATTCTATTTAGAAATGGTCATGCTTCTAAAGTCAGTTCACCGCATTATCAAATTTAGACAGAAAGCCTTCCTCAAACCCTACATAGATAGTAACAGTCAAAAACGTGCACTCGCCCAAAATAATTTTGAAAAGGATTTTTATAAATATAAGAATAACAGTCTATTCGGAAAGACCATGGAGGATGTTAGAAAACGTATGAATTACAAACTAGTCGTTGATGAACAAAAATATCACAAATTGACCTCATCACCTCTTTTCATTGATAGAGACATCATCGATGAGGATCTTGTAGGTGTTAAAATGATAAAATCAGAAGTTGAGTTGTGCAAACCCATCTATATTGGGCAAGCCGTTTTAGATTATTCCAAGCTTGAAATGTATCAACTCTTCTACAAAATATTAAAACCATGCCCTCTCGTAAAAGAGGTTCGCTTGCTGGGTGGTGATACAGATAGTTTCTTTTTAGGAATTACCACTCAAAAAGATTTAAATTTTAATGAAGTAGGCAAGTCATTAGAAAAATATTTCGACACATCTAACTACAATCCCACTCATCCACTCTATTCCATACAGAATAAAGCCAAACTTGGTTGTTTTAAGGATGAAACAGCAGGAAAGGAAATAGATGAAATGATTCTCCTCCGTCCTAAAATGTATTCCATGAAATTAAAAGAATGTGCAGATAGTATTAAGCGTGCTAAAGGTATATCAAAATCCATTGTTCATAAAATGAAACATCGGTCCTATAAGAAGGCCTATAAAAATTAAACTATAACGTTTGTCAATATGACAATCTTAAAATCTCAAGTTCATACTGTGAAAACGTACACGTTCAAGAAACGAGCACTTTCAGCATGGGAGGATAAGAGGTGTTGGATAGGACATAACATATCTCTTCCACATGGACATCCTGACACAAACATACCTCCACCCAAAAGAATAAAACTCACGCTACCACATTCAGGAGATGTATTGACATAATCAACTTTAACTCAGTATTTTGATGTTGCTTTTTGTAGATATACATGGTTGTTTTATGTATCGCATGAGATCGTTTCTTCCTTGTGAATATATGCCTACAGTCAGCCCATTCCCCCTATATCTGTGAAAAGACTTTTTCATATACATATTTTTATTTCAATAAACAGATCACAATGACTTCACTTTGTTTTCCGAAACACTAAAGTTACGAGGGATTTAGTATCTTTCACATGGATGCACTCTTGTAAACCATTGGTAATTTTGATAGTAATAGAGGGTATAGTTTGTTTGACGACGGGATGATAGAAAATAGATTCAAACATCTTCTCGACTATTCCATATGAAGCGTCTTTATCATGAATGATATCACGTAAAATGTATTCTTTTTTCTCACCAACAGAAATAGGTAAAATCAAATCACTTTGAATGTAAAGGTGCTGTTCATGTTTATCAAGTGTCATTGGTGTTTCTATACCAATCGTATGCGCAGCAGCAAACACAGTTTGTAGCATTGAAAAACCAAAGAGTTTTTTCAAATTTTTACTCAATTGACATTGAATGTCATCACCCAGTTTCAGAACAACGCGTTGATTTTCAATTGAAAACGAAATGTGGTGTGTCTTTACATCATATTTACTTTTCATCACATGTTTCAACCTCTGTTGTATATAAGGATTTACTACATGAATGAAGCTTTCAACTGTATGATATCGACGCGGCATTATATTGATAGCAAATTTAGATTCTTCATAAGACTGGTAAATTTTCTTGATGCGATCACCATAGATGTCCACCCACCATTCATCATTAACTGAATCAGCTTTAGTGTGATATTCATGAGAACCATACACCACACCGCTTCCAATAATAGGTGTATAATGTCTTATAAAATGACGCAAGGTTGGAGAGAAATAAACTGTAAGTTTGTCATTATATTTCTGAATAACCAACTTATTTTTGTCCGCCATAATTTTCTCTCCATACTTCTTACCCACAGTCTCATTCCATCGTTTTACTAACTCAATAAGTGATAAAGGTTGAACACCACCCTTTTTCAAAATGATGCGTTCTTCGCATTCTACAACATCTTCATCAAATATTTTAAATCTATAATGAAATTTGTTGATTCGATTTGAATAAACTTTTTTAACATTTGCAGTAGCAATTGACGTTAGATGTAGTCCATGACCAAAACCAAGATGTGGATAGAATTCATTATCCAACCTCAGCGTAAGACCTTTAGTAAAAGAATGAAAGCGGAGGAACTGTCTCCCACTCCAATGATAGATAGTAAACTCATAAGCTTTCTGATTTTTATATTCTTCATGATGGAAGTATTACCACTGTTGAATGCCTTAATAATTTTCTCATTACCAAATGGTTCATAAGAATCTGATTTTATCTGAATCCATTCATAGTTCCACTTTCCATCTGATGTTAAATTGTATGGGAACTGAAATGCATTATTCATCGTTATTCCATCATGGGTGCGAGGAGTCAATATCATTTCTTCCAAATCATTCACATTCTGAATATTGCTATCATAGCAAATACTAGAAACGCCAACCTCCCATTCACCTTCTAAATGCAGTGGTCGATTTAATTCTACTCGATAGTCTGATGGTTTATTTTTGGGAAATTTATTCATAGAAGCATTACTGGGTAAGTAGATTAGAAACGAGTCCTTATTTTCACTTTCCATATTATTCACATTGGAAAACTATATTAGCATACTTTTGCATTAACTCTTCATTCGGAAATGGAGTGTGATACTTGTCACAGCATCTTTATGAAAAGGAATCAACGCACCAGCATCGTCATAAATGGCAATATCAATTTGTGGGATGTAGTTTGATTTCAGCTTTGTATAACGCACTTTCTTGAAAGTATGCTCAGATAAAATACTGCAGATTTTTGGCTGGTATGGTATCATTGCTAGCAATGGAGCTTCAACATCTCCCACACGTACATCTTCACCAATATTGGAATATATCTGAAAATAGTTAATACGACGCGATAGCGACATGTCTGCGCTAGCTTTGGTTACAGTACCACTTTTAAAGATATTTTGATCGAAACCCAAAATGTCCATTAGAGTTTTATCCATAATTAGTTCAATACCTTTTCCACTTATAGTGAGAGACAAAGTACCTTCTTTTTCAGAAAATGAAATATGTTGCTCATTAATCACTTCATTTAAATAATCTACAACCAATTTAACCGAAGTAATAATGCGAGGCATCAACACTCTTGTTTCATGTAAGATACCACCTAAAGGCTCTACACACTTTCTGTATAAAGATACGGTCCATTCTGTATCAAATTGATTTGACCTTTCACATGGTAAATGTTGCATATCAGATTTTCCATGAACAGCTGCAGAACGATGTCGTAAGAACTGATGAAAATCTTTTGAACAAACTAATACTAGATCATCATCATTTAATTTGCTTATTGCAATATGATTAGATGATTTGATATAAGTCAATGTTGCCACTTGTTTACCATCAACTCGAAGGAGATAATTAAATTTCTTCAATAATGTTTCAGGAGTCATGTTTGTCTTTCTTGGCTTAATCACAATCTTCTTCACCAACGTCTTCTCATTTTTTGGAATAAGATCTACATAATAAGCTTCCTCTCGATATATTAACTGTTTATGACCACTTATGTGGTAATTAACGTTAAAATTATCATAGCTTGTTAAGGCGCTAGCGAGGTAACCTAAATCATTTAAACTTGGACTTAAACCAACAATCCAATCTTTCTCAACTACATGATGTACATAATTATAACCATCATTGTGCGGAGTAAATTGGACAATATGTTTACTCGCTTTATTCAAGAAATCATATATAAACTTTTTACATGATAAGAGATCTTTCTTTGGCCACTGTGGAATGTATACTCGGCACCCCTTTTCACATTGATAAGCAGCTGTACGTCTCATATTAATAGTCATCACCTCATGATCAAAAGTATAGACACAGTTGCTATAAACAAGTTGAGCGACACCCACTTCCCAATTTCCATTTAGCTGTTGTGCATGATCAATGGGAGTAGAAAAGAGTGCGGCTCGATTACTAGCAAATCTCTTTGTAGCCGCATTGCTAAGCAAGATATGATAAAACGACATTTTTATATTGCTGATCTGCGGCTTTGCATAACATCATGAAGACTTGGATTTTGGACTCTCTACAATATATCAGAGTTGATCGTGATGGAAACGTACATTTCAAAAATTCTCATGGTCATACATCAAGAGGTATTACATTAACATGGCGACAATTTGTCAACCTCAATGATATCATGAGGGATTTGGAATATTTTGAAACATTAAGATTCATCTCCTTGGGTGATCAAGTTTGGCTTCAACATTACAGAAATGAAATTCAAATCTGCCATTCTCATTCCGCAAACTGTTTCTCATTTCGCAAATACAATTGGGAGAAGTATAGAAGATACATACATCGCTCCATCATGACATTTATTTGTCGTGAGTTCATCGCCCTACTATGCAAATCTTAATCAGACATGACTACCACACATCATGAGTTGGAAATTAGATTCCCTACAACGTATTGAAACGGATCATGATCGAAACGTCTATTTCAAAGATTCAACTGGAAATGTGAGAAGAGAGTTTGCTTTATCTTATCGTCATTTTCAATCTCTACATCATATCATGAAGGACTTGAAATACTTCTATATGAAAAGACATTCACGTATTGGAAATCGCATCTGGCTGCGCGTCAACAATCGGCGAATTCAACTCTATCATTCCCAACTTCATACTAACTTCACATTTCATCAAGGTAGTTGGGAAAAGTATAAAAGGAAGGTACATCGCTCAATTTACTCATTCTTTCATCATGAAGCGCCATCGCTACACCATCGTCAACATTCTCCGTCGCTTCAGACTCTACACCAAAATCGATCTCACAACATTACACCAATACCTTCCAAACAGCAAGTATTACCCGGGCCGTCCTCAAATGTTAATGGTGAAGATGAACAATTCACGGAATCTTCAACTCTTCCCAAATGGGACTGTACAGATTCTCGGCGCCCTTTCTCATTCATCGGCGCAGTCAATGCGCTTAGAGCTACAGAGACTACTACGTCGGATATGGAAGAGGGAGAGGTGTGTGATGTCGAATCTGACTGTGGACAATATGGTGATCTCTACTCAATTGAGTGAAAGTGTATCATTTTTGAAGATTCGTACCAGCAGTTACAATTTGTGTTATGAACCCGAACTTTTTCCTGCAGCTCTCATTAGTTGTTGGTTACCTGTGCATGTGGCAATCTTTCATAATAGTAAAGTGATCATTACTGGACTAAAATCTCATGTACAAGCAAATGTGATCCTAGACTATCTCATTCAGTATGTACGTACCCAGCGGATTGTAAAATAAAAAACAATTTTTCCAACATGATGTTTTTATTTCAAATCATGATAGAACTTACAAATCATTTTTTCATTTGAGGATGGATTACATGAAAAGTTTTGAATAATAGATACAAATCGAGATACATGTAAACGTTTTAAGATGAAGTACAGTACAAAAGCACCACACGTTGATGAAAGTGGATGTTGTAGTATGCGTTCATTTCGCTGATATTGACGCGTATGTTTTCTCAACCACTGCTGTGTTGGTATATTTGGAGGTTGAGCAAGAGAGTCAAATAGTTCACCACGTCGGTCTTCTCCAATAAAGATCGCTTTCCAATGCTCACCGCCTAAATTCTGCGAATGAGTGTTTAGCACATTAAAGATGGGATAGTGATTTACTGCAGGTGGTAAGGTATCGAGTGAATAGACATTATCGAAAGCTTTCAACGTCGCTTCGTCTGCATTACGCTGCACTTTAGTCTTAATATCGTCAGCAGTCAACCAACTCATTAACGATTATACTGAAGAATCACGTCACGATACTTTGTAATTTCAATATTTGAATCGAAGACTGCATAAATTAATACATTGATCGTCTCAGGTAGTGTTCTTTTGAACGTCAAATCCAAACGAATATTATGAGGCACGTTCGCTTGACGATAGGGGGCACTAATATCGCTGTCAGCAGTCAAATCAAATGCATAAATAGTATATCCACTCTTAAACTCTTTCATAGTCAGTCCGTTGGTGTCATCCGTATTGTAAAAGCCAAAAACATCCATAAAATCAACATAACTGCGCATAAATTGATCCGAAGCAAAATCTGGTTTGTAGGGTGGACCAGGATGACTCACACCATTTACACGTAAAGCAATTTCACTTAACTGATTGTGTTTAAAATTGAAAGGATTCTTCTTTATATTACCATTAAATGCATCATTTTCAACCATTGCCACCATGAGGAGCTTCGGTGCTTCCGATGGAAAGAGGCCATCTTTCATGAAACTCTTTTGATCTTTCGGAATTGTAAAGGTGAGAAGCTTTGTATGCTGAATGGGGTAAATGGCATTTTGGCGGTTAAGGCCTTCAGCATGTCCTCTAATGACACTTGGATTCAGTACTACTCGACGAATGTAAAGTGCAATATCTTCCACATGAATTCTAAAATTGTCAACTTTAGCAAATGCATTCAGCGCAAATTCAGGCTTATTCAATGTCAGCTTGAGTCGCATGCTGGTATTACAGAGTAAAAATTTTGACTGTCTAAAGAAGTCTAAATTCAGCGGAACATATAGCTGACATACTTTACTATCTTTAATCATAGCAGATCGCTTTACAAAGCCACTGTTTGTTTCAACATCAAATTTTCCTGCTTCATCTCTGTACCATCCCATGGCTTCCATATGACTTTTTTGTGCTGCTGGATGAAACTGTGATACATGATTGAAATATGATTTATAGGGATAATCGCTTTGGCCGCCTTCCACCTGCTGCTCTCCAATCGTTAGAGAAACATCGCGAAGTAATGTAGTCAATGGTAAATTGTTCAGTCCAACTTTATGTGCATCGTCAATAGCAGTTCCATCTGCTTGCTGAATTCTAAACCTCAAATCAACCATCGCATAACTCAAATCTATGTAGTCATCACTACCACCAGGAATAACAAATTCAATGGGGCCAGCATTCTCAGCTGTTCGAGGATGATAATCTACAATACTTGAACTAAGAATATCTGTCTGTATGGCTTGTTGATCAAACAAACAAAAACCGGAAGTTTTACACTCCATGATTAGAAGTTATAGCAGCGTCGTCGTTTAGCGCCTGATGAATGATTAGAGCCTCTGCGACGTTTGCGTGAATGCCTTTTGACTGAAGATCGCACCTTACCAGCTCCGCGATGTTTCCTCCTTCCTTTATTCATTCGTTTAGGCGATTTCTTTCCTTGAGTAACACCAGCAAAGGTCTGCTTCAATGTTTTTAAACCGCGTTCCTTCCCACGATTCAACAAACTGCTCTTAAAACTTCTACCTCTGGAAAGATCACTAGCAACATCACCAGCAAAGCCAACGGCATTACTTAAAACATTTCGTTTTAAAGATCTACCGACATTGGATATGAGAGGTGCTACAACAGATTTCAGTGCACCAAGTATGCTACCTCCACGTTGGCGGCGAGCGCCGATGTAAATTTGTCCTCCACCACTTACATAGGAGGGTCGTGAATAAAATGAGGCAGTTGGATTCATAGCTCAAACCCTAAACATTGTTAGTTACAACTTTGCATGAATCACTGTCGATCACTTAGATGAAAGATGTCGGCACGACGCATCCAAGAGTTCATACTTGAAGGATAACCAGTCCATTTAACAAGACACCATTCTTCACCTTGCCGTTTTTTACATCGAATGATTTTCTCTACCAAATATGTTTCACTTTCAGTGACTACCTCAATCTCATCGCGGTAAAAGCTACCCTCAATTTCTTCATTATCGTAATCTTTCAACTTGTAGGTGGTTGGAGAGTCTTTTTGATTAATCCTTGATACTGTAAATACCTCCTCTGTCCAATTCGGAAGGTACCCTTTAGCAAAAACACTTTTCACTTTTGAGATACGAACTTTATCACCAATTTTCACATCACTTTTCACATGAGTGCGTTTACGTTGGAATGATTCGCGCACTTTATCTACATTGTCAGCATTTACATCTACCGGCCTGAGTCCAATAGAACGATGGATAGAGTGATTGTAGGCATGGAGTGTATCTTGTAGAACCTTTGTCCAATTTTGTGTCAAGTTGGCAGTAAAATGTCGCCACAAGCGATTTTTTAATGTGCGATTAAAACGTTCAACGAGTGCAGCTTTATAAGCACTCTTTACACTAAACAACTCAATGTCATACCTCTCAAATAATCTTCTCACATGCTGATTTTCAAACTCTTTTCCTTGATCACTCTGAATTCTTTTTGGAATGCGACCTTCTCGAAAAATTGTTTGGAATGCTTTTGCTACTCCTTTCCCTTCTTTAGTTTTTAAAGGTTGAGCCCACGCATAACGCGAGAAAATATCAATGACGGTTAAAATAAAATTATTGTCCGAGTTATGTTTTGAAATGGAGGCGACATCACACAAATCTGCTTGCCACTGTTCATCGATGTCATGAACAATATAATGGCGGGTGCGGTACTTCTTTTTCGCTTGTTTGTGGAGTGTATAGGTAGCCTGACCCTTAAACCATCGTTTCACTTGTGATTGTGGAAGACCACTCGCTTTTGATAATTTCTCTGATAGATGCAAATCCTGCCGGATGTTTTACATCATAATAGATTGACTTCAAACGTTCAGTCGATGACGACTGACTCTTTTTCCTCCTTCTCATCTTTTTGTTTTCTTGACTTTCTACATTTACAACAACTGCAGCATTTAGCTTTAGCGGTTTTGCGATCGTGTTCACATTGCTTAGGGGTTTCATTGTGAGAGCTGGCGCAGCAAGTGCAAGTGACAACGACATTCACCTCTGGCGGCTCATTACATGGCAAGCAACACATCTGCTTCATATTAATAGTCTGAGAACATGTATTTCCTAGGAGGAGCTGTTTTACGTTTTCCTTTTACTAGTTTTAGTGGCGATGTAGATCTACGTCGAGTTCTTCCTCTTGTTTGCTTAGTGAGTGTGGGAGGGGATGTAGCAGGTGA
This sequence comes from Prostheceraeus crozeri, assembly GCA_907163375.1. Taxonomy (NCBI): domain Eukaryota; kingdom Metazoa; phylum Platyhelminthes; order Polycladida; family Euryleptidae; genus Prostheceraeus; species Prostheceraeus crozeri. The sequence continues at coordinate 332,654 of CAJQUW010004294.1, read as the reverse complement.
CGCCTTAAACCAATTTGTTGGCATTTTCATCGTCTGAAGCATTGGAGCAGTAGCCACTGTTGAATCAAGTTCTTTCAATGTCTCATTATTCAAAGCAAATTTTGGTACATTATGCTTTTTCAATAGTTTAAGAAAGTATGACCAACCAGGTGGAACATAGCCCTGACGGCGCTTTCTACGTGTCGCATACTGAATCAAGTCTTCATAACGTGAAGCATCAATCACTTTATTTTCATCTGTAATGATTTCTCTCTATCATTTACATTGAGATGGGGTTCAATACTATTGAAAAGAGATATGGCATGTGCGCGAGATGCTAAAGGTGTTGCAGTCGATACAGAGTCACGCATCTTATTCTTCAAGTTTTTTAATTGCTCAACAGTTTCCGATTGTAATAATACAGCACGATGTGGATCTTTGATGTGAAAATTTTGCTGATAATCTATTTCTTTCCTATACATTTGATTTGCAAGAGGTTGCTTTACTTGCTGCATGGCAGTCAATTGTACATATTCATCCTGAGGAATAACAATCATGCGAGAATAAGAACTCATAGTTTGTAGATAATCATGGGAGTTTTCAAAATATCACTTCGAAATCTAAATTCTTCCGGACACTCTTGCGTAAAGTCAATGAATAAGTAACCGTATGGTTTTTCAGTAGCTGCTTGAAAAATTTCAATTAAGGCTTTTGATCCTCTGGGTGCAACTTGTCGCGCTAAAATTTCAAATTGACTTTTATCTCGCGGATTCTTGAAAATAGCATAATAGTGTGTATTCAGGTTTCGTGTACGAGCTTCTTTTCCATCAGGAAACAAATTTTGTGTGATATAGATGATAAAGCACCTTTTATGATGTGCTGCGCGAGCGAACATATCTGTAACATCTTTTGAATTCTTACTTTCTTTTAATAAATCATCCAATACAACAACATCATTAGACTGAAGTTTATCCACTGCAATAATTCCTTCATGTCGAATAAAGTTGCGACTTTGCAATTCCTGAAACAACGACGGTTGATAAATACCATAACACCAAATCACTTGATTGATAAGTTCCTTAAACAACTCCCTTCTTTTATCCAATAAATTCAGCGTGAAAACAGTTTTACCTGCATGAGATGGACCTGATACAGTCAGAACTTTATCACATTGAAGTCTGAAATCCATTTTATTACTTTGAGACTCAACATTTGCATAATTAACGCTTAGAGCCAAAGATATTTCCCAATAGGTTGCCCACGGCAGGAGCTATCATTGGAAGTATTGCTGAAAGGAAACCGCCCTTTTGTGTTAGAGTTTTCCTCTTTCTTTGAAGGGTGACTTTAGGATTGGAGATGAAACGCAATTTTGTGGCATATCGCTTAAGTAACTTTCGTTGTTTTGGCGCTAATGTCTTCGTCCTCAACTTTCTGACATGAGAAATAATTTCACGAATGAATTTATCGTTGGCATGTCGTATAGCATTGTATCGCTGATTTGCTTTCATTCGTCGGAGAGCTTGAATGGCTGAAGAAAACTTTGAAGACTTTTTACGTTTCGCCATTTTACGTTTCGCCATTTTCCGTGTTAGTCTTTGCTAAAACCTATCTTTACCACATTTGCATAGGTACTAACTATTGCGACATAAGTGACACTCGAAATGAGCAATGTCACAGTGGTTACATTTGCAAAGTTGAATGCAATTACGTATGAAACAGCGTTGACAAAAAGCGTGCTTACATCTCTTGAAGATGCGCTTTTCATTTCCATCCTTTCGCTTACATACATCACAACACATAGTTTCACCGTTACTGATGTCTATAGCAAGTCTTTTTGAAGATATGAATTTGCTAGCCTTTTCTAAATAATAGACGCATGTACAGAAGGAATATACTTCGAGAGTGAGCAGACATAGCTCGAAAACCAGTTGTGCTACAATCAAGTACCACTGCATTTTCAATTTTTCTTTATGGAAAGTTGAATGTGAATATCTGAAATCGCTTCAATCACTAGACTGCTACCATGATGGTTAAATGCATTAAGACGTTCAGCAATTTTTATCATATGTCTTTTAAAAAATTCTTGGGGGTGATCTATCACTTCCATTGAATAAGAAGCAAAATGGAAAGACCGACTTTCCACCTCCTCCTTTCCAAAATGACTAAACTTAATTTTCGCAACTAATCGCGCCATGACAATGCTATCAGAGAATGTATTCATTAACTCTAGAAATAGAGTGCTAGCATCATCGACCACTGCTTCGATGTCGGTCTCATCTTCATGAAAATTTATCACATAATCTTGAACAGCTCCTTTTAAACTTTGCCTATGAAAATGTAATGTTCCGCAGTCGTTTGATAAAGACATGATTGCCCTTTATCTAACCCATCCATTGCATGAAAACAACAACTCTTCTTATAGTAACATTTATTGAATAATAGTAACAAGCATGCATTATAAATCAATGGTTTGAAAGAGATAAAATAGATACAGCTGGTAACTATCATACAGCGAGCAATGATAACCATACAGGACTTTGGCAGTGCTGAGGTAAAGAGGAAAGAAGCATTGGTTATGAACGTAGCTACTACAACGAACAGACAAAATAGGAACACACAAATCCTTAAAACGTTTCGTGACTTCATGGTAGTGTTGATTCACTCTACTATCCCAAGGTGGGAGCAAAATATCATCAATGATTAGATTGGGAAATACTTTCCTCTCCTTACCAGGATTATTACAAAAGATGCGTATAACATTGAAAGCAGCTAACCATCGTTTAAAGTCAATAAGAAGAGCACTCTCACAAGAAAAGCCATAGTCTTGCAAATATTTCAGATTAAGTCCATGAATGTGTTTTCTCGCCCATTGATCAACATTGGGATTGCAGTTGGCATGTTGATGATAGACACTGACAATCTGATATGTCCAATTGTTCATAGCAATAGCACTGAGCTCCTGTACAGGTTCACCCTCACAATCCATAAAAATGATGATAGAAGCCTAAAACGGAAATTTACACATCTAAGGAAACGTTCTATAACATATTACAAAATGAAGAATTACATCGATGCTTTTCACGACAAAATACACAAATGATATGATGGCAACGAAGAAGTAAAATGTATCTAATAAGACCACGTCTACGACACTCAAAGCACATAAGCGAATTGTCATAGGGTAGAGTTAGGAAAGGACTAGTAATTCTCCTTCTTTGATTTGCGTTTTGATGCAGCATTCTTCTCCGACTTGCGCTTCGTACCACTGCTGTTAAGGATTTGATCAATTATGTCGTCCACGTTGGGTGGTTTTGGAATATATAGGATGGATTCCATATGCATGGAGAGAGAGGCTATTTTATTATCCTTATGCCGACCATAATATCGCCCATTCACTTTGAAAAGGATATCCCAAGTACCTTCTCCGAGCTCGTCGCATGTGATAGGTGTTGAATGATCTCCCTCCTTCTTATAGTAAGTGCACCAATGTGATACCGGTAGGCAAATTTGATTACCATCCCAAATCTTTCTATAGGGAGTATCCTTGTCATCTCTCGCCTTCCACTCTTGAGCAAGAGGAGTAGGAATGTCCATATTTAATGTCACGCACTCCTCAATAATATCAAGTTGGTGGCGAATGTACGGACTCACGGGGATCAGTATGTAGTCCCCATACTGATTGTGCATTATCTTGACATCCGTGGAAGGGAGCATTCCCGTTTGGAGTACTACACCATGATCGTCATAACGCAAGACTTGTTTAAATTTACGCTGTAGCGGTGTAGGATTATGTACCTTGGTTGTTTCTTCCACTGGCCTCAGTTGTAGATGATCTGATCGTAGCGAACCTTGTAACGTTTGACCACCATTTTGTCCTACTAGTGCAGCAGATGGAGTAGATGCCTGAAAATGGAAAAGATTGTATTAAGTTTACGTTCAAGGGAGGAGAGGGAGGGAAGTAGCGACTTACCATTTTAGTTGGATAATAGAATAGGGAACTAGAGAGAGAGAAAATGTGCGTCCGTCACTCGTGCAATTCAACGATGGAATGATTCTCACTGTGGAAGGCTCGCTATTTATATAGAAATGCTTGATTCTCATTGGATGATGATCCTCATTGGACAATAACATCAAGCTGATTCCAAATCTGGCATCCGTTTACCAATCCGAGCCTTCATTCGCCCGCTGGAGCTGTTTCTTGGGAAATTCTAACTCTGTCGTTTTTCGTCAATCTCCCAAAATCTTGTAACAGCTCTAACTTTTGAACGAAGACAGATATGAACAAGCCGTTTCTTTCACTGAATTTTTCTCACTCTTAGCTTTCAAACGAGCTATTGCACGACAAAATCCGTCAACTAGAAGCCAAGATCGAAGCTAGCTGTCCAGAGGGGGGGGACGTCAGTGAAATTTGATGAAAAATGTTTTGGTGACGGTCCCAGGTCGAAATTCCACACTTTGGAAAATTTTCAAAATTTTACCCATACAAAGCCACTCTGACACTTAGGATTTTTTCAGGTGAGCGAGCTCCGACCTAAAATCTTGTAACCGCTCTAACTTTTGAACGGCTGGTCCGATTGACTCGCGGCAAAAAATGTCGTCAAGCAGTTTTTCCTCCTCTTTCAAACGAGTAGCTGTAAGACAAAATCCGTTCAGTAGAACCAAAGTTAGAAGATTGCTGTCTGGGGGGGAGGTCCGTGAAATTTGATGAAAAATGTTTTGGTGACGGTCCCAGGTCGAAATTCCACACTTTGGAAAGTTTTCAAAATTTTACCCATACAAAGCCACTCTGACACTTAGGATTTTTTTCAGGTGAGCGAGCTACGACAGACCACCCTCCCAACCTGGCCGGCACACCACGCCAACCTAGACACCACATCACCGCTCGCTATACGACGGTCGGCCAGAGGGGGGGGACGTCAGCGAACCTGACTGACGCACGTGGCCGGCACACCACGACACTCCGCCGTTCCAGAGGGGGGGGGAGGACGTCAGACTCAAAGCACCACGGCGGCCGACCACGACACTCTGCCGTTCCAGAGGGGGGGGACGTCAGCGATGGCGGCCATCTTGCGCTATCCAGAAGTGGAGTTTTACTTACTACTCACATGTACTTTTCCTAACGTGTTAGGACACGATTTTCAAGAAACAATATCATTTATGTGCAAAAGCAAATGGATAGAGCTTGCAAGTTATAACTTCGTTTAAATCAGTATTGGGCCTACATTTACAAAAGATACGAGCAAAGACTGAAATGAGATAGGTCTACAAAAGTAATTGCTATTCGTGATGCTATTTTATACATAAACAGAGAAAATAACACTAAGGACAATGATCAATGCCGTCCTTTTTTCTTGATAGTAATCGCATCATACTTTTCACCTCAATATCAAGATCGTCTTGTTGAGCATTGTAAATTTCTCCGAAGGGTCGGATGATATCCTACCTTAAAAAAGCTTTGCCTCCAGGGGTCAGTGCCGATTTACCTTTCATGATAACCTTATTTTCCTCGTTAAATCATCGGTTCAATTCGTTCATGCAAAGATCAATTATCGGATAAAATACTTGTGTGCGGAAATCAATAATGGAAGAGGATCCTGGCGAAGATATAACTACACTGTCTTTTAAACATTTCGATTGTTTTCTAATTCTTTTTCTAGTGCTTGTTCTTTTTCAAGACCACAAGCATCACAAAGCCTATCTGCTTGATTTGTTTCATAACTCCTTGGCCTGGCTAAGTTGAACCCGGAGAAAGTTTAACCTTATTATCTAGACTCCTACAAATTGAATTAGAAATATTTCGATTACTATATAAAAAGTGAAATTTAGATATAGGCATACTAAATGTGCATTTATGTCCAATTGCAAGAAAATTATGTATACGGCATTATTATGACTATCACTTAGGAACTACAACCTTGCGCTTAACTACAAAGCATTTTGTATGACTGACCATTTGACTGCATGGGATGCAGACTATTTGCCTACACAGATGCTATGGTTACATGACTACCCATACTGTAGGTTACACTGCATGTACACTATATATCTGAATGTATGTGACTTCTGTATTTCGCAATAGTAAAGGGGATTTTCAGTCAAAAAGATGCAAATTTTTCTTGAGTACTTTCAAAGTATATTTGTAATTATTAAAGCCTATCTTAACTACTTCCAAAATGAGACTTGCCAAGATCTCATGTTTGAAGCTGCTGGCGAATCGATTGCAATTTTAAACTTCCGTCTCCACTCTCAGACCGGTCCCTCTCAGATTGTCAAAGTTGTTGCTTTCGACACTACACCCAGACAGGTCATTCAAACGAAGTAGGAGAGGAAATCTTAATTTCTATTAAAACATACTGTAAGTGGTGGCCAGCCGTCACTGGGGTGTCCCTACTTCTCATGGCCAAGTCAGTGGTACATCTATGCCTCCATTTTTTCCTTCGACTGCTTCACTCAGCGGAAAAATTCCACATTCTCGCCAAAGTCAACCACCTGGGATGATGTCCCAGTAGCGACGGCCGACACGTCGAAGTTAGTCGGAACTGCTTCCAGAAACGACGCAGCGACCAGGCAATAGAGCCGCTGAGGAGGTTGCTGCATACCTTACTGTACCACTGACTTTGAAAGTAAGGCATCAATTCATAATTTGACACTCTGTGTAGCAGATCGACTTACCGTTTGAACTACTCGACAACGCGAACAACAGGCGTTCTATTGACTGTTGAATCAGTCGTGCGACTTCAGAAATGGTGCAGATGTGGCGTTTCGTTTTCCTTTAAACATCCAAATGAAAGCAAATCACATGACTGTAGCATATTTGGACTATCTCATTGGCAAATAGCAAGATCATCGCACGATATGGTCTACGCACGATCGCTACGCTCGCGCAAAATTTGATCGATCACACCACTACCGAAATCTGAATTAGCTCCTTGTCTCTCAAGATAGACGATCTGTTGATTGATTGTATTAGCAGGTGGAAATCTCTAGTCGAAAATCGCTTATCTATTATCCTATCTCATCATCATTCAAAAAATCCACTGAGAAATCAGTTGTAATGCTACATGTTAATAGGTAGCAAATCTATCAGATAAAATACGCTCGTATATTCTGAACACGGCAAAATCATCAAAAATGACAATTGCTCCTTCATACACTCTAAACCAGCACCTCCTAAATCACACACTGAAGCGAGACACTATTCGTAACTAATAAAAAAATCCTAAACAAAGCGTTTTAGGAGGCTAGCGCACTAGTGTTATTGTTCTCTTTAGTATGTCAGCATTCTATTTCACGCAACCTCCTAAACTTCTAGTGTGTCGCGCTTTAGGATGCAGATTTCTTCGATTTTAGGAGGTGACAGTTTACAGTGTATTGTCAGCTGCTCTAATTATTCATTAAAGTAATGTCTCAGAATAAGATCTCAGAAACGTGATACCGAACCTTAACAAGACGATAACAAACTTTTATCTTGTGTTTAATGATCATCTATTATAGTTGTGCACGTGTCAACAATTATCAAATAACCAAAAACTCGACACAGAGAAAATCTCTTTCCTATACAATCTTGATATCGCTCAACAGGATAAAGAGATAACGTTGTAAACAAAAATGCTTGTAGTAATGTTGCTGACTTGGCTAGCAATCCAAGTCAATATCTAATGTAACGATTCGTAACTGTACTCTCTATTATTGTAATGCAAAATATAGGTGCTGGAGGCCGACTGCCGACAAAATTTAATCCGGGTGCCGACAGTGGCCCTGCCGATGGGGGGTCCAATAATTTTCTTGGGGGGGCATGCGCCCCCCAGGACCCCCCGTAGAGCCACCCCTGCTTTGACCTGTGAGATTAATTCCATGGCTTTCGCAGATCACATGCATGACTTTGCAATGCCTTATCGATTGGCATCAAAATCCCCAGTATGCGCTTCATAACAACAGCTATGAACATGAAATTAGGTCGACACAAAATTTTTCGCAATCCGATGGCTCTCGATGGTAGATCGCCCTCCAAATTCATTGACTTACTGATCTCTTTCAACGTTGAGACAATTTCTGCATGGTTGTCAATAAGACGCTTTGTGTCATCGTGATGTCCTGACCAACGTGTCTCGAGTAATGGCTTCAATTTCGTCCCATTGTGCATATCAACAATTGATTGGCATTTGAAAAATTTGTATATCACTGCACACTGATCGAAGTAGTACCTCACTGCTGAGATAGTAGAAACTAGATCCACAATAACCAAATGAAGTCGGTGGTTGAAGCAATGTACGTATGGTTTTCCGGCTCTTCTCTGTATGATAGCTTGCACTCCTGCGAGTCTGCCACTCATTGAACTGGCTCCATCATAGCATTGGGTAAGCAATCGCTCCATCGGAAGGTTGTACTTTGCCAAGCTCTCCAAAATAACGTCGGTCATCGATGAGGCATCCAGTTTCGCAGACATAGGCATGCAGAGAAGGCATTCTTCCACTTTCCCATTCTTAACAAATCGAACTGAAATGGAGATATTTTCGATGTTGCTCTTGTCACGCGTTCCATCTGCTAAAAGTGTAAAAAACGGAACGTCAGCGTTTAGGCAGTCGGATGCTACTCCTCTTGCAACGACGTTTGCAAGAGTGTCAATTAAATCATTTTGAATTGTAGGAGATGTGTAGGTGGAATTGCGAGGAATTCCGGGCTCAATGTCAGCAAGCTTTTTATCCTTTCGAAGAGTGTATTTGAACATCTTGATAAATACACCACTGTCTGAATCATCACCCCTAAATGGCAATTCGTTAGTTGCCAAAAATTGTACTATCTCAATCAAGGACTGGACATAATATCTCCTCTTTTCTAGAATGTCAGAGTTCAGGAGGTAAGATATCGATGTTCTGCTGTCCTCTCTGTTTTTCTGCTCATTCCAAGCAATGGTTGAATTTCTGTGCGTCGTAGTTTCAGCATGCTGAACAAATCCCTTTCTTTTGTCTCCAAGAGCGGTTTTCCATGCTCTGTAACCTGCCTTGATGAAGACCGACTCAAATTCCTTTGAACTTCTGGTAGCGTATATCCTGCAGGGATGACAGTACGCTGCATCTCTTTCGACGGAATATTCCAGCCAAGGGAATTGGTCAAACCACTGTGATCGAAAACAGCGGTTGTCCTTGTTTCTTGGATATGACTTAAGTCGAGGTTGCTTTAGTTCAGCACCAAATATGTCTTTCGGTAATGAATGCAAAACACTAGGAATCGCAGTTGCAGATTGTGTAGGGATTTTAATTGCTGATGACTGCATCGCAGTTGTGGATGATTGGATCGCAGTTGTGGATGACTGCATCGCATATGTGGATGATTGGATCGCAGTTGTGGATGATTGGATCGCAGTTGTGGATGATTGGATCGCAGTTGTGGATGATTGGATCGCAGTTGTGGATGTTTGGATCGCAGTTGTGGATGACTGGATCGCAGTTGTGGATGATTGGATTGCAGTTGCGGATGATTGGATCGCAGTTGCGGAGGTAGTAGGGGTATCAGCTGAAGATGTTGGCGTGAGTGAACTTCGAGGTTTTAGAAGCCATGATGTTAAAAGGATAGATTTTTTATGCACCTCATCTTTTGAATTGCGATGCGGCATTTCCGACTATTCAATTATCACCTCTGAATATAAAACATAAGTCACCAGTTACGGGGGAACACAAGACACAGATATTGTCAATAAAGACGTAAGCGTGTGCGTGTAATTCGAATTTGTTGAGCGCAGGCCGATGCATTGTCAGTAGAGTGACAAATTGCTTTCTTGATGCGAGATTGAAAAGTGGATTTGCCTTGTGTGCATGTATGCATTGTATGAGAAAAAACCAATGATCATGGTGCAGTTATTTACTCTATTGATGCGAATGGCTTCGTCTGCATCGAGTGAATGACTCACTCAATGCCGAAGGAGTGATAACCTGATAAATCCACTGTCTTCATTCATCGTCTTACATTCCTCGATGCTACCATGTTGTGTTCACGTGAACTTAAATTTTAACTGACTGTCAACTCATTTCGTGTATAACTATTATTTTGTACCATGCCATACAAATATTGCGTTGGAGGTTGCAAAAGTGGGTAGAAGACCGATGGAACCGAAAAGGTGTCATTATTCAGTTTTCCATATGAGAACGAATATAGTCAACGAAATAAATGGTTCCTATACAACGCGTTGATCTCAAAAGTGTTAATGAAGTAACTGACAGGATGAAAGTCTGTGCTAAACACTTTCTGTCAGATGATTTTGAATTTGAAACCGACAAAAAGAAGAAAATAAAATCTTACGTTACCGGATATCTCCGTTTATTTAATTGACAAACACTCCTTTGATTATGTCCCCGGAAAACTGCAGTCGGATCCTATGAATGTGGATTTGGCGGTACTTCTATTATTTCCTCTCCACAAATCATCTATTTCAAAATCAACAAATTTAGCCGAACTTAACTGCATTTTCTTTTAGGATAGGTTAGATCAGTCGTAGAGGTTAAGTTCACGAAATAACACAACGACGAGCAGCAGAGGAATTAATCAAGAGGGAAACTCCTAGAAACTAATAACTTAAATAGAAACTAGTGATCAGAAAGAGACACAAAACAGTGGTGAAGGACTGAAGTGATGAAGTCATACATAAATTATTCGCAATGAGTAACAGGTGGGAAATGTTCACGCTGAATGAGTCAATAGTTATCGTCAGTCAAAAACTCCATTCACAATGCAATGGAATTATGCTATTAGGCATTTCTTGTATGACCATTGCCATCAACTAAAAGTAGACACATGTAAACATTATTCAACAGGAGGGGCGAAATTTTTAACAGGGGGGGCGGCGCCCCCTTGCCCCCCCGCTGGCGACGGGCCTGTCCGGGAGCCATCCGGATTTGTCCTGGGGGCCGCGTAGTGATAAAGGTTGGGAACCCCTGGCTTAGACTATCTTCTGAACAAATACGTTGTGATCAGGTAGTTAAACTCTTAATAAGACCGATTTTACAAGAGAGCGGATTTTATAATGAATATACATGAATTTCATACGGTAAAACTACAATTAAGCTGAAATTATCATGAAATCTATTACGGATCGTTTACGTGCCACTGAGTCTCACAGGCAAAGTTGGAAAAGTAGGAATTGGAATTGGAATTGACGATATTTAAATCTACTGGAATTGGAATTGACCTTGATAAACCTCAATTCCACTTTTTCGATAGACCTGTGATAAATCTATTTGTACAAAAATTGAAATCACAGTACTCGGCCGCCGTGTTAACTGCACGCAGAGATAAGAGAGAGATAGATCGACAGAGGTAGCTTAATTCTATTGTTGAATAAAGGATATTTATGTGACTTCGATGGGCCTACAGCCTGGACAATGTTATTTCAGCGATTAAGCAGACAATGAGAAGACAATCATCTTTGTTCAATCTGTTACTTAGTTATTTATCAAGTAAGATAATTAATCAAAATAAAGCAATTGTTGAATTTAGTTCTTGATAGGATAAGCACAAAAATTGGAGATTAACTTAATTGTTGTACACACGAAAAAGAATAGGTTTGGAAAGAGGAAAATTAACGCTGCATTAAAGGGCAGCAACCCTGTCAGTTCAAATCATAATATAAACAGTGTCAACAGATTATTCTAATAATTAATTATTAAATTACATGAACTATCATTCAACTTCTAATCACAACAATTAACAATATTAATTTTTAAGACTATAGTAATATAGACACGATGAGCAACGACAAAAGAAAAACTTTAGTCTTCCAGTTCACTTCTTAATGTTTAATTCACTTCAATTCGATCGGACTCACTTATACCAAAATAATATCATAAATATCAGTGTCACTTATACCGTCAATCTTCAATCGCGCTCGCTGATGTGTTGCCGTAAACGCTGCTGTGTTGTTGTTCGCTGGCTGGCAGTTGTTGTTGTTACTTCTGTAGTTATGTGACACCGTGAGAGCCCGGAGTTATTCTAACAGCTACTGAAGATGTCGTATGTGTTGTTGTTGGTATAGTTGTTGCTGTGTCAATTTCTCATCGTTTTGAGACTTGACGATAAAGCCACTTTCTTTTGAAAATTGAAAGAGTTTCCTTTAATCTCTGCTCGTTAGCTTTCGACCCGACCACATTTCGTTCTTATCACGGAATTTTTAATCTTCTTTTTTAACATAGACCGTTAATCAAATTTCATGATATCATTTTATCGTCGTTTTTTCTTTCATCAACAATCACGTTGTTCGCACACTGAATTTCTTTATTCTGTCAATTTAGTAATAGATTTATTCGCATCTCATCTCTCCCTCTCTCTCAGCGTTTGATTCATTGCTGACCATTAACTTTCTTTTCTTTTTTTCGCGAGATATTGAATATCTCGTTTACGAAACGAAAATAGCATGGGCTGACCGGTTACATATATACATGTAGGCCTACACAAGAAATATGAGCTATTAACATGAACACGTACATACACTAGTCGACAGTCTTGGTCTAATCTTGGCAAGATCTTGGTCACCAAGATCATGCCAAGAACACACAAAATCTTAGTAAGATCTTACCAAGAAGCGCCAAGCATTCACCAAGAAGGACCAAGCATTCACCAAGATCTTACCAAGACGCGTCAAGCATTCACCAAGATCTTGGTAAGGATGAACAAGATTTTTTCTGTTAGCGCTCGAATCGTAGCTCGGTTTGTACTAACCCTACTGAGTACACCGGTACCCATAATTACGATATTATTATTACACTTCGTATACATCTTATTGAAGGACCCAAAAATAATGAAGAAAAACCAATTGTATACTAAATATATTATCAAAAATTACATTATTCGTTATCACCACTTAGTCGGCGTCTTTTACAGTCTCTACCAGCCTGTCCTAAACTGGCTTTCACGGCACCCCAATCATAACACTGCCATACATTTGATAATGCACCTGAAAAGAATGAGAGAATCTGGTATAACAATGCACACGAGACTATTAAACTCAAGACATTTTACTTGTCAAACATTCTACAAGTATTGGGGCTTCGCATTCGGTGACTTGAATTATTGATTATACTGATATGAAAATATTCTGCTTAAGTGCATCGATCCAAACCAACGATATGAACGCACAGAGAATTATAATTTTTAATTAGTTTTCAATTAATTAATTAGTTAATCATCTTTCCACACAACAAAATTCATAATCAATTGATAAGGCCAGACCGGCGGAATGTTTACTTCGATGTAATGCATTATTTTTGAGTGTCGTAAGATTGGGAAATACAGAAAACCTTATTTCTTCTTTACCAAATCATTTGAAATCAACTAAAAATTACAGTATTCACAAGGGAAATTGCTTTCATGCACATAATACTATCAATAAATGTTAAATACATTAAATAAAATATTAAAACAAATCAAGTGAATCAAAGCAATTAGCAGAGAATATTAAACAGTATTAATATAGAGAAAGCTGTCCTACATGTATATTCAATACTATTAATTAGGTATCAAATTATTACTTACTTTTCAAAACGGCTATGTCTTCTTCTGACGCCTTCTCTTTTTTTGTTGTCACAAATTCCTCGAATGAATGCCTTTCGAGGTAGTATGGCCCCTTCAATCGTTTCAGGAGCACTATCGCGAATCTCGCAGGAGTCGTATGTGGAAGTTCCTTCGTTGAAAAGGGTTTGCCTTCGTAGTCAAGAAGTTCCTGCAATGAGCCAAAATCATTATTTGAAATAGTTTAAAGGGTGATATGCAATAAATATACAATAGCGGCTTTATATTTATGCGTTTAAACATACAGCGTTTAGCCTTATTTATTCGAGGATTTACTCTGCCGCTTAAAACTGAATATTTTGCGCGAGTTGAAAGTTTTCTCGTACTACATGTATCAGTTAGACATGAAAAAATCAAATGAAAAATCAATCGATTAGTTCAGCTATTAATAGCTGAACTAATCGATATCGGCTCATAATACCATAACCTTACCCTGACTTATTAGGTAAATTATATGTTAACTTTCGGTTATTTATTCTACCATGGTAATATATTTTTGTAGCGACAATAAGTTAATAAACGGCAGCGTGTATTATTGTATTTTATCATTTGGCTGAAAACTTGCCATGCAGCTCTTGTCCTCCTGCGGAACGGAGGTTTTTTTATTGGCCGCAAGTCGTTTCAAAAGCCTAGTGTGCTTTTTTAGTTCCGACGTCTGCAGTCTACTTTCAGCGAGCAAGGATTCTGAAAACATAGATGAAAAGCACATTACTTTTGTTTCGTCGTTCTTATGGACACTATGAACACTTAACCCGCATGTGATCGGTAAAAATACAACCGATTTTGATCCAAGAGGACACTTTTGTCCTTTTATCAAAAATAACTAAAAACTGACTGAATTTTGTTAAATACTGAAATTGTTTAGTAGGATGAAAGTCAGTCCAAGTCTAAGAGTATAATTTCTTACAAGAATAACGAGCAAATGAAGATGAAAACATTTATTATACCTACATGTAGGCCTACGAGTACATACGCAGGCCTACATTTTACACACAGTACGAGTATATAGTTCACTTATTTTATTCAGTTATCCAGTGCTGTGTAAACCCCATTGCCAGTAAGTTAATTGCCATCGAACGTCGTGTTTTTCGAATTATAATGGTCTCTTCTGTGCATTTTCCATCTTTGTCAGAAGCTGCAGACTCATCCTGCGTGAAGCTGATGCGTTCTGTAGCTACTTCTTCTTATACCATCATTTGAGAGAGATGTTTACCATCAATAAAAGAAATCGCCAAACTCGATGTAGACAAAGTTTGTTACCACCTTTCACCAGTACCAACAGATACAGTGAAACTTTTATCAAGTATTGTAAACTGTTTTTACTTTATCATTTGTCACGTGTTCAGCGATTGTAAAAGGTGAAGCGAATAATGATATATATTATTGTATGTATGCAGTTAGCCTGCGAGGTGTGAAAGGCCTGATGTAACTGAAATTGTTCATAAAGAACAGGAATACACATACATAGCATATGGAAGATAAGCATCGGTAAAAGTAATTCTACTATCAGTAAGCTACAGAATATCAATAGATAGGCCTACTATAGCTGTTCATTGAACGCACGCATATGAACGGTCTTTACATACGAAATTCACGCCTACTGTACACCGAATGGCACACTTTTTGCGATCAACCTGCATAGACCTCTCTCGGTTATATTATAGTTTTGGCAGGACTTCGAAGTTTACCAAAGGACACTTTTGTCCTCAGGAACACATGCGGGTTAACAACGACTTCGATAGGCTAGTACTACCCAACGAGATCGAATTAGACAGAACAACTTACAAGATTATTATATTGATTTAAGGCATGCGAAATTCTCTAGCAAATTAAATTGAAGTAAACAGATGACGAAAGCATTGACATGCACATTTAACATGCTTTATACTCTACATACGGCATACTAGTCGGAGTCTAAAAAAAAGAAAGGACTCCGCATCCCAGCTATCACCATAGAAAACATAACACGTAGCTGAATATGCGAGGAATATTGTAGAATTCAGAAAAAGGCCGAATGATTACAAAGAGGTAATGTGACATGAATTTTTCATGCTCGGCCAATGTTTAGGCAAGCCTAATTACTTTGAGGTTTCGGCTTGAACTAATTAACCATCATTAAACACAACCCAAGATCACAATCGAACGTCTGAGAACTCGCACTCGCATGCAATTATATAAACTTACCCATTAAGCGCGCCACATTGTGAAGTATAACATCCTGAATAAATTAGTGGTAAATAGAGAATTATTGAAAAAGGTATGGATAGAAGCGTGTTAAGCGACTTAATAACCGATACAGTATTAATGTGAATTTAGTCATTATATGAAAGCAAACAAAAGACGCAAAATTCAACTTACTGAGTTTTCCGTCAATGATGCTCGAGTTTCTAGCATTTCCATGGAAGGGATTGCTCGGCTAGAATCTGGAAAGAAGACGAATTGAAGTGATCTTAAGGATATAATACAACAAAATTGAGATTTAAGTACCGGGACAGTCGGGAAAAATAATTTCATGAGTAAAAACATATTTACCCGCACTATTATTGAGTTCGTCGCTCGATTCGGAATCCGAGTGAGCTCTGGTTGTTTGAGACGGGAGACACTTTGAGGGAATCCGAGTTATATTTTCATCCGATGAAGATTCTGTGAACATGGTCTGTAACAAAATTCATAATTAATGAGAGTTGGAAATGCTATGGTCGATAACTGCAGAAAGTAAGTCTTACATAATACAACGTAGGAGTGATCAATACACAGTCACACAATATTTACACAGATCATGTATCCAGACCGATATTAATGGAATAAGTTTATGCTGTATTAAACTTGCAGTATCTAACAGTGAATATATATGTAATAAGCTTCTCTCCTGCTTACCATGGTAGGTTGAACTTTAAGTCTCCCTTGCGGCTTAACACGACTGAATTTCTTCAACAAGCTGGATAATTTCAGTTTTTTCTTGCTCTCCCGTACTTTCGCTAGTACTTCCTCCGATATCTCTCCAGTAGATACCATAACAACGATACATTTATATATATCGTCATCATAGATGGCGTCAAACACGCATTCCCCTTCTTCAGTTATGACCTTTGATTTGTCAAAAATCATTTTTTCTAGGGGAAGTACACATAATTCCCTATCGTGAGGAAAATACAATAAAAATTCTTTGAATGAAGCTGGATCCATCGCTGTAAAAAAGAAATGTAAAGTTGGAGTGAACAATATACGTACTTTTCTATTGGAATAACGAGTATTCAATAGCGCATTTCCCTACATTCATTAATTTAAACAGTATAAAAGTAATCTTCATTTTTCAACAACAGTATCGCTTCAAACTTGCCCATGTATAGTTCTATTATGCTCAGATCGACATACTAATTGAGTTGAACTATCTACATGCATGCAAGTGTCAGGATCTAAGCTTATTTAGACAAAAGAGAAACGTCAAGTATACATCCCAAGCGCCAATCTTGGTGAAAACAATGAAAAATGCGGAATTTCTTCATTTTTCAACAACAGTATCGCTTCAAACTTGCCCATGTATAGTTCTATTATGCTCAGATCGACATACTAATTGAGTTGAACTATCTACATGCATGCAAGTGTCAGGATCTAAGCTTATTTAGACAAAAGGGAAACGTCAAGTATACATCCCAAGCGCCAATCTTGGTGAAAACAATGAAAAATGCGGAATTTCTTCATTTTTCAACAACAGTATCGCTTCAAACTTGCCCATGTATAGTTCTATTATGCTCAGATCGACATACTAATTGAGTTGAACTATCTACATGCATGCAAGCGTCAGGATCTAAGGTTATTCAGACAAAAGGGAAACGTCAAGTATACATCCCAAGCGCCAATCTCGGTGAAAACAATGAAAAATGCGGAATACAGTCTAACCGCCTGAAAAAAGATGCTGGCGAATCCAGGGATCCAGAGTCCCATAAATTGGCAATACCCGGGATTAAAAACCTTAATACTCATGTGACAACACGCTTACAACCTGCAAAATGTAATGTCATATTTAAGGGTCGACTATTCCAACTTTACTAACGAATACATGGAGAAGGTGAAGATGAAAAACTTACTGATAAATCATCGTAATATATTACATAAATTCATCAGATATAAAACATGTGGTAACAAATTCAGTTCATGATCTTTAATTAAAAATTACTCGTAAATACATCACAATGGGCAGTGATCAACACCTTCTAAAATACGAATCATAAGACAAACGTCAGTTCCCTTGTATCGAATCGTGGAACGAATACATCGGCAAACAACATCTGCAATATTGACTAATTTCTCAGTGAATTCATTTTCATCGATAATGACAAAATCATGCCAATCGGATGCTTTCAAAACATCATACACTCCAAAAGTGTCATTTTCTGGTGATATCAGTTCCAGTAAAGACATATTTACTCTGAAGAACTTGGCCAACATTTTTTCATCATTAACGAACTCTACAATCTCACAAAATTTGTTCTCAGTGGTGAAACAGAAACATGACCGTGAATTTAAACGTCGGTTATAGTTTTTAGAATGAAGCATGATGCCATTATAATAATATCGATGTTCATCTATCAATCCTTGTTTGTTATCCCTCTTCTTTAGTTTAATGACTTCCTTTAATAGATCAGACTGATGATTTGATTGAATAACTTCCAAGCAATTCTTAAACAATAGAAAATGCTCTACTACTTGTTTGGAATGATTCACAGTTCCGGTAAACATACGCTTCAATGCTTTAATACCACGCTCAAAACAATACATATTAATACAAAACGCTGGACCGAAACGTTGCAATTGCAAAGCTAAATGCTTAAGTAAATGCACATTCATTTTCATGAATGATTTTGGAAAATATTCGTTGAGATGGGACAAAAAACAATCGATCAAAACACGAACATTATTCGTTACTGACACATCCATAACTGGACTGTTAGCTCTACGTATAGCATATACCAAAACAGCAATGATAAGAGCATTGCTGTTGTGAAGATGACTGGAACATAATGGTAAAAATGCATACAATAGAAAATTTTGAAAATCAATGGCTTTGTAATTTTTGAATTTAACAAATGACTTGAACTTTGGAAAATCGTGAGGAACATATATTGTTTTTTAAATATTGATTTATTGATACTTTAGTCTTTGGGCGACCTAAATACATATGATGAGTCTTACTACATGGGTCGAGCATGTAAGTCAGCAATTGCTTTGTCACACCTTCATAAACTGCGTGCATGACGTCTAGAACGATACCAGAAGGAATCGGCATCATGTCAGCAAGGTATGTAAATCCTTTCACACCGCAAATCTTTTCGTTCATAAGTTCAGACAAACGGACCTGTTCTTTATAGTCGGATTCGATTCTTAAGGGATAAGTAACATCGTCGTAAATACAAGAAGAACCACGTCCAATTTTCATTGTTGCACCAGGATGTAAACAGAATGGACAACCATGCCTACCATTAAACTGTCCAGTGTTCGTGCATAATGCATAAGCAGGTAAGTCAAATATTGATCTCTTCTTGATTTGTCTGCTTGATTTGTAAAGAGAAAATACCCACATCTAGACGTTCGTAAAGTTGTATTACAATCGGTTTGGTATTAGCCAGATTTATTGAATTTAGAAGGAGTGAGAGGATAAAACCTACAGCTGGATAATTTATGTCGATGTACAGTACATACCATGCAGCCATGGTCTAATGGTCTAAGTGCCTGCCTATGGGTCACGAGGTCCAAGGTTCGAGACCGACGAAAAACACCATTGATAGTCGTCAGGAAGGGCATCCGGACTTTGCACAAACGCACCGTTCAAATTCCACCAAAGTAGCACCTTCCAACCCCCATCAATGGAGAAAACGGAAGTAAAAACGATGAAAAATACCATAAGTACAATATCATAAAAAAGGGTAGTTTTACCAAAATCACATGCTGTATCATCCGAAGACTAATAGACGATTTTTGAATTTGATTTTTCTTGTGTTTCATAGCAAAGCAAGTAAAATTTTGTACCGTGTATATACGATATACAACATGAGAATGGAGTAATACCTCCGAAATGTTGTTAAAAACAGTACAAGTTAAAATCTGAATATTTTCTCGCAACACAGCAACTTACAAGAGTAAATTAAAAGAATAAAACATAACAATATGCTGCTTGAGAAAAACTATGAATTATTAATACTATGAACAAGGACATAGGACAAGGACAATAGAATTCTTAAACTCCGTCCTTCACCGATAGCGTCTAAATTTCAATTGTCTTTGCCTAATTGCTCCTCATTAGTTTTGGAATAACTTTCTTTAATTTATCCGTTTAGTTTATTTCGTCTTATTTATTAGTCTATACTGTACAGTTATAGTCAGTCACAGAGGTCTATTAGATTTTTTGTACTTGAGGTTGTGCATGATAAATGCATGACCCCACTAGAATAGGTCCGTCCGTTCAGGAATAGGGATAGAAACGCGAATCCTGTTCTAGTTCCTGCTGATGATCTCACACTGAAATTTATTTTTTTCATCTCAAATATTTAATAATTATATATGCGGTAGTGATAATTGTGGATCAAACATGCTGTAAGGTTAGAACTGTATGTTTTTTATAATCGACAAGGCTCAACACATAGCCTGAACCTTGTCGATTAACCATCTTCCACTGTTATTTACAAATGAGATGCATGTATTTCAGGAACACAATCAGTGAAATAAGAATGAGTGTATCACAATTTCTATGGATCTTCCTAACAAATAAAGTTTGCGCAGGGAATTTATTTTTTGCGCATTTGCGCAGCTCAAGAGAAATTTGCGCAGGTCTGGCAACGCTGCACAGGACGTATGCTGTCGTGCTAAAATAATGAAAAAAAAATAAAAAAACCAATATATACAATAGTGGCCAAATTAAAGGGCCCACTTAGTAGTCTAGAGATAGATTCGTTTGTTCGCTCTTAATGGCGTATAGTATATGATTTATTCAATGATTATAAACCACAGAAATGGAAAAGCAGTGATGATATTTACTGTGTGTAACAGGTTCTAAGTGAAATGTTGCCTAACTGACTTCGTTGCAGTAGGGGACAATAAGTTTGATTTACAGCCGTTCAGGTCCATTATAGATTTGCAATGGCATTGGTTTGAAGATTACATGACACTTCACAGTTATGCGTGGTCAGATAATTGTGTTGCATAATGAAATTTTTGTATTTGAGTAGGCATGTGGCATGAATATCATGTTCATATTTAAGAATTTTTTATTTCATATCTATTTCATGAGTGAAAGAATTTTATGACTACAATAATACATGTAGTAGGTTAATAACATTATAATACAATCGCGACTTACTTTCATGATCAGAATAACGGTATTCAGTGCCTGTTTCGAAATGACATACGCACATTTCAAGTAAATCAATATCGCAGCTACCAATTCAAGCTCATCTGTGAAATCGATGTTCATATTGCTTGCCGTCGATGATTCTGAGCAGGTGTCCATTGAGATACTGCATGACGAAACGCTTGATTCCTTCACAATCACCTGATCAACCATATCCACCTGATCGTCGACTGTCACGGAATCCGCTATTTCAAGCGCAGCATCCCCCGTAGCTTCATCTAACATTGAGACATCTCCAGAATCAGTTTCACCTGTAGAATCAGTTTAAATCGTAAAAATCAATTAATAGGCCTACTACTCAATGATTTTTCATTAACCAATACAATCTTAGAATATAGGCCTATACAGGTTACCTACTGAATCTTCAAAACCCTTTTGAGGTTGGCTGAGGTTGAAGCAAGACAGTTGGCCCAAAAGGTCAGAAAACCCACATTCTTCATAATTTCGGTACTTGTAGGTTATATTACCCCCACTCCTTCAAAATCCAATAAATCTAGTTATACTTGTCTGATGGTAATGAAACTTTATGAGCGTTTAGATATGGGTATTTTCTCTCTACAAACCAAATTTCATTCAATTCGGATAAACAGTTGCTACGCTACAGCCGACAACGTAAAACAAGAAAGAACTACACGCTTATTCCAAAAGCTGTATTGTCTGATCTCTCACTGAGGAGCCCAGTAATCGACAGAGGTCTTTTCATCCCTACAAATCGATGTTAGAGTCAGCAAGTTCATGATCGAAGTGACAATGGGACAGGTGCAGCGATTGTGTGTGTTGCCCCGAGGCAATGAGTCACATACGTTCAAAGCGAATGTACGTTGACGATCAAGGTCAACCATGCACAGTCATTTTAGAGGATGGGCATATTTTACGTTGTCGGCTGTAGCGTAGCAACTGTTTATCCGAATTGAATGAAATTTGGTTTGTAGAGAGAAAATACCCATATCTAAACGCTCATAAAGTTTCATTACCATCAGAAAAGTATAACTAGATTTATTGGATTTTGAAGGAGTGGGGGTAATATAACCTACAAGTACCACAATTTCTACTAAAATAAGCATTTGGGATCAACACTTCCACTTTGCCAAATCAGCTTATGCCCTATATCCTGACAGTTGGATGTCTGAAGATGGTGCAACTCAATTTGGAAGTCGACCTGTGTATTCTATAACTCTATATGGGTGAGATTGAAGCAAGACAGTTGGCCCAAAAGGTCAGAAAACTCAGTTTTCATAATTTCTACTAAAATAAGCGTTTGGGATCAACAGTTACGTGTTTGCTCTTTGCCAAATCAGCTTATATCCTGACAGTTAGATGTATGGAGATGGTGCAACTCAATTTGGAAGTCCATCCGTGTAATCTGTAACTCTATATGTGTGAGGTTGAAGAAAGACAGTTGGCCCAAAAGGCGCACGAATATTTTGCAATTTTTAATCTTTAAAATATGCCGTTTACAAATGTTATAGGCCTACTTGTGTAGAGTGGAAATTGGCAAATTGAACACGAGTTCATTAATAAAAATATGTTGCCGATTTCCAGATTTCCTGAATCCAAACCATTTTCTAAAAATGTAAATTTCTTCAATTTCCTTAACTATTGAACAGATAATTACACATGAAAAGTGATCGCCCCTAATAAGTGTGGGGTTGGAATGTGTGGATATTGTTAGTGATGTTCATTTTAACAAAGGTTCCGAACTGCTGGGGCTGAGGCTGCAGACTTCCTGCCTTTACAATTAAGTGAAACCCGGAAAGACTGCCCATTTTCCAATAAAACAAAATCACAGCCCATCAGTTTCCCACTACGCGTTTCGCTTTCAGAAATACATCACATATTTTTTCTGTAATAGTAAATCTTTGTGGATACAATCTGGTGGTAAAAATAGGTCTTATCAAAAAAATGTACTAGAGTCCTTTTCAGGAATCATTGTTTTCCTTCTGGAAAAATTCCATAACCAGTCTAATTGCGTTTCATAAAAAATATATAAATCAGTGATTAGTATTAGAGAATTTTAAGCAGTCTAATAGACAATTGCGTTTCATAAAACTAAAATGAAGTAGTAATTAGAAATGGTTGGTGACTAATTAAAATATGTATTTTAAGGAGTCTATGGATCATTTGCGTTTCATATAGAAATGTCAGTTACGCACCAAATTTGAATACCTTGATTAAATGCTTGTTATTTTTATCAACCTTCCGAGGATGATTAAAGGCTTCGGCAACATGAAAATATGTTGTAATGTTCTTGTAAAAGCATGGATAAATAATAACTAACAATGATTAATAATAATGGCTGCGAAGCTACGCCCAAAATCTTAAGTCGACATAAATTTATTTAGCCATGTGTGTAATATACTTAACTTATGGAATAACTTACAGAAAATTGTGTGATGAATCGACGTATTTCAGCCATTCAACGATAAATTAACATTGATGGCCTCACATTATGATTTAAAAGACGCGCGTTAGAACAGGGAATTCCGCTGGTTGCTAAGTTTTCATTGTGATTCCCTAAGCGCTGAATGCGGCGAACGAGTGTTGCATACACTTGCTTTCATGCTAGCGCTGTAAAACCCGCTGTTCACTATGACGCGTTTCAAGTCAAGTCCTTGCGCTTTTCTATCGACAGGCGTGTATGCATGACTACAACGCACACAGATCTACGGCAACGCCAACACTGCGTCATAATAGTACTGACGAAACAGTGAATGAGTCCCTGATGTCATGGGGACGGAATTACCCTCAGCTGACAAACTATAATAAAAAAAATAATGTATTCACAAGTGAATGTTTTCACAAGCCAATTCAAGTACTTATTAATAAAAAACCGGTTCTTGATGTAGATAAAAGACCGAATTTCTCTATTCACTACTTAAAATTAATGTGACATATATCAGACTGCGTTTTTTTATGAAACAAGCCTCAGGGCCTGCCCATTACATAGTAAATTTTCTTAAAAGAATCAACAATAATGAATAAAAAAGATTAAATAAATTTTGTGCTTACTTATATCCGTGGTGTATGAAGAACACGATGTCGTATCGGACAAATCACCGTCACCCGTCCGAAAATAGTCAGTCATTTTAAAATTGTGACCATGAAATTATATGATTTAAATTTATAACTTCGGTTCAGCATTTAAACAAAAACAAAGCGATCGCTCACAAAATCGCGATTCTAATCACAATTTTTCATCATATTTCATTCGCAATAAACAAATGACTTTAAAGATAAACGGAAAAATTTTTGCCCGTTCATGTGAGGTTTCATGAAGACGATATAAAAATATTTTCGCTTTTAAATCAGCATCGAAAGAACTATAATTTATCGTACAGCTGGATATTTAGAAGATATGCACCCTCTTATTTGGTAATTTTTCATTTTTCTTCTTGTAAATTAAGCTTGACTGTTTAGGTTGTCTGAATAGATAATTGCCGTGAAATTTGTTGTGGCGTCATTTTGAGCCGCCAAACATTACTGGCAACCTCGAACAGAAATCCTGTATATCATTGTTGGAGAGTTTACTCGTCACGCTGCCTATTTTACTTGTTTCACACGTATTTGAAGTTCGGAAAAGTTCTTTGATCATTAATTACATGCTGAGTAGAAATATTATGCTAATAATACCCATGAATATAGATCTCCGTGTTTTCTTGGTTAATCTTGGCAAGATCTTGCGCGACAAGATTTGACCAAGCTTGATCAAGATAATTTCTTGGTTATGCTTGTCAAGATCTTGGCAAGATTGATCAAGAATCACCAAGATTGGTCGACTAGTGTAGGAGCGACGCAGGGAACGGCACACAGGAACAACGAGGATAGGATAAGGGCACATGGGTTAGATTGGAACGAACAAACGTTAGATACATTAACATAAGACACTATGCGCGACATACAATTATCGGAATTGAATCTTATTATGGAATTGGAATTAAAAAATTTCAATGGAATTTTTCCAGCTCTGCTCAGAAGCAGCCTGTGAAGGAATTTTGCAGTCGGTGCACCATTAAAGACTGATTTGAATTTGTGAGAATAGTGAGACAATATGATTTGTCTAATTGCCGAATGGCATCTTTTGATGTGCAGTCACCTTTCACTTCAGTGCCAGTGTCAGAGACGACAGACATTGGGCCGTATGCATAAAAATAAGCAAATGCTTTTGCTTCAATAATCCAAGCAAAATCTTAAGTTCGCATACGTTGGCATTTGCTTTTTCTTTAAGGAAAAGCTTTTGCTTTTAAGTTTAAGCAAAAGCTTCAAAAAGTAGCGTTTGCTTCAATTCGTATGCATAATTCTGACCAATGACTTTATTTCTTAAGCAAAAGCTATTATAAATTAGAGCGCAGATAGATGTCGCTCCAGTTTTTAAGAAATCGCAGTCATGGCGGAATACATGAAAATCCGAGAGACCAAACATTACAAAGTTCGTCGTAATCATGAAAAAGGTGATTTTTGCGATTGTATCGATTCAGAGAGGACACTCTACTGTGGATGAGCGATTATTTCCTGGGAAAGGATTGTGAGAGAGGGGATCTGCACTGACGTCATTGGAAAAAATGAAAATATTTTGTCGATACATGGCAGATCCAGGTTTTCAAACGGGTGTTGCTGAGGATCTAGGAGTTCATCAAAGTACTGTTTCTCGGCAAATGCATTCAGTAATGGATTCTATAATTAAGAAGAGAGATATTTGGATTCATTTTCCGACTTCCCAAGAAGAAATTCAAGAATCAAAAATTTTATGGCAAGAAAATAAATCAATGCCATCAACATTGATTGTACACATGTGCGTATTGACAAGCCGCCTGGTGTATTTGGCTATGAATACGTAAATAGGAAGGGATACGCTTCGATTATTGTGCAGGCAACTTACAATGCTATATTTGAATTAACAAGTCTCGACCATGGACAGCTAGAATACTATTTCTAGCTGTCCATGTCTCGACGTAAGTTGGCCTGGTTCTGTGCATGACAGTCGTGTACTTCGAAATTCGGACCTTTTTCTCCATTTACGTGATTTAAAAACCTTCGGTAATCTTGTTTGGTGATGAAGGTTATCCTTTGTATCCATTTTTAATGACTCCTTTCAAAGTTCCCCGAAGTGAAAAACAGACGTTTTATAATAAAACACACGCGAAGGAACGCGTCGTTATCGAGCAAACATTCGGCCAGCTGAAGCGTCGTTTTCCCATGCTGTGGTACGGACTTCGATTGAAATTGGAAAGTGTTCCAGCTGCTATCACTTGTTGTGTCATTTTACACAACATAGGAAAATACCTCAATCAACCCGATCCGATCGATGATGAAGAAAACGTTGAACCTGATGAAGACATGATTGACATTACTGAAATGCTTGAGATTACTAATCAAGCCGAAAGTCGACGCCTAGACATAGTGGATATTTTGTTCAATCGCATAAACATACGCATTAGCTGATGAAATCATATTATTTTAGTCGTTAATATTGTAACTTAGTTTATGTATATGTTAGCACTCTGGAAATATTAACTCTATTACTACCGTCTCAATCGACTTTCCTCAACTATATTACGCTTCCAGCAATCACAAGTTCACGTTTACCTTTCCCAGAGTTAGTGTCACCCACTAAGGCTTACTCAAGATAAAATAATGATATCGATAGACACCGTATATTATGCTTATGTGGGGAAGAGCTAAAAGGATGAGCAGCGTACAAAGTGAAGCACAAAAGAATACTCAGTTCGGTGACGACAACTGTTCGGTCGTTGAGTTTATATATATTCTGTACTACCATCCTCTTCCTAAGCATCCGCACCGGATGCGTCCACTGCCTCGAAACTCATAAATCACTCTTGATGGCAAAGTTCGTTTGACATTTTTGACACATGAGTCTGATATAATTTCACTCTCACTTCCGCCTCTTCATCTTGTGATTGAACTCGCGTGCCGATTTGCGATTTAATTATTTTCACCTCTTCACCCGTGGACTTTACAACTTGTTACATTTTCCATTTTTTTCCAACTGTCGTATTTCATATTTCAGCCCGGTTACATATGATACCCCTTCATTTAGGTGTTGTCCCAACACCTGACACAAATTCGAAGTAGGGAGTTTAGTTCATCACGAATACCGAGGCATGTGGATGGTAGCAAATAGAGAAGACAAAATTACAATCAAGCGAAGATGCTGCTCACACTGTCCGCTCTCCCTCACATAAGTTATGAAAACATGTAAAATCATATACATATACATGTATATCAAATGACAGAATGACAATCAATGTACAAAGTCACTATCATGGGGTTAAAAACTGATATTCACTGATCGCAACATTCAATACACATATGGTCACCATAACCGGAACTGTCAATCGCACCATCACCCAAAGAGAGATAGACTATGTCCACACACATCAATGGAGACATCTTAAATATAACATATATACACAGACACGTGACCCCATGATGAACAGAATAATTGAATAACAAGATAATACGGTAAGAAGCACTGAGGATGATTAAGAGTAGTCCATGAAATGTCGTTACTCGAAAAATACAATTAACTGTCTCCCAACTCGACCACTGACAACACTGCACGTACTTTACTAGCTGGCGGAATTTAGTAAAGGCATAAAGCGCTATAGTAATAGATGTATACGAGGATATATGATGGTGATATAAGTTGTTATAGGATTTCAAATATACATGTATGATGAGATAAAATGCCAGCGGTAGCACTCATCACTCCATCAAGCTAGTGGTAAAGAGAAGAAGACAACAACTCTGCTGATTCCTTCGCCACCTAGGCGAATAATTACTTAAATTATTTTACACTGCGTAACACTCAATCATACATTCTGACAAAATATATAATAGTAACATGATTGGTATATGCTGAAAAAAAGTGGTTGGTTAGCAGTACATTTTTATAGAGCAATATTTTTGGTTAAAAGTCGTACGTACGGTTTACGGTTGCGGTTAACGGTTTACGGTTAGTGGTTACGGTTAGCGATTACGGTGCCGGGGCTTACTGTGGATAAGCTACTTTTCTTCCTCTCAATGGGTATCGAGTAGTTTTTGTATTTCTGTCGGCCTCATATTCATCCTCCTCTTCTGTCTCTTTCTCTTCTGACGCGTCATTAACGGTTTCCCGCTCTGGCTGAGCTCTCCCGAGCGATTCAGCCTCATCGTCACTTGAAGTGTGACCGTCGCCGTCATACAGTTCCGAGATCTCCTTAGTATTGTCGGTTTTTTCATTATTTATGAGTGCCGGGATTCCTGCCGAACGGTCAAGTTTAACCCTATTTAGGTGGACCCACATGGACTTGGAGCGGGGCTCACGCACTGATACTATTTTACAATTAGTGTCTGTCAATTCTGTAATACGCATTGGACCTTTCCATTTATGCTGCAATTTAGGAGTGAGCCCTTTTGTTTTAGCTGGCATGTGTACGTAAACGCGATCTCCGATTGCCAACTTATCAGCGGTCAACGTCACTCTCCTATCGTAATATTTCTTTTGCTTATCTTGTGCTTTTTCGATGCAATCTTTCGCAACTTTCCAGGCTTCCGATAAGGTTCGAGCTAAATTATGCTTATAATCGTCAACTGAGCTGGCCGATTCAGTTAGATCCCGAAGAACTAAATCGCTAGGAAGTAGAGGGTCTCGACCATACAATAAAAAGAATGGGCTTTCTTTAGTAGAACTATGGCTCGCAGCTCTATATGCGAACAGGACATATGGAATGAAGACATCCCAGTCCTTCTGGTCGCGACTGGTATAAAATGATAACATCGTAGTAAGTGTTTTGTTGAATCGCTCTACTTGACCATCTGTTTGAGGATGAAATGATGTGGTAAAAACTTTTTCTGTATTCGTTAAACGACATACTTCTTTTAATAATTCTGAGGTGAAATTTCTGCCTCGATCGGATAACAGACACTCAGGACAACCATGAGTCGCAATTATGTTTTCGACAAATAATCTGGCGATGGTTGTTGCCTTCTGGTCTGGGACTGCAAAACATTCAGGCCATTTAGTAAAATAATCTGCGAAGACAACGATGTATTTGTTTTGGTTTCTAGTTAAAGGTAGAGGGCCTAAAACATCAATTCCTAATCGAGCCATTGGACGATTTATCGGAATTGACACCATTGGAACGACTGTTTTAACTTTAGGACCCTTTTTGGTGGCGCAAGCGATACAGGCTTGGCACCACTCAGTGACATCTTTATGTAGTTTAGGCCAATAATAGAATTTGTTGATTCTAGAGATGGTTTTTTCAATTCCTAGGTGACCACTAAATGCACCGGAATGTAATTCCGTAAATACTGTTTGACGCAACTCTTGTGGGAGAGCTAGTAACAAGTCGTTGCCTGGAGTGTACACTTTTATAATATAACAAGCCTTTTGATAAACGGAAATTTGGCCAATTATCATTAATGAATTTTAAGCATTGCTTAGACAATTGTTTAGGCATGGCTTGGTGATGCAATTTCTTTATGATGGCATTATAAATAGTGTCTTCCTTTTGTTGCTGCTGCACGCACGAAAATTCAGAACGAGATCTTATTTCACTGATCGCATTAATAGGTATGCGAGACAATGTGTCGGCGTTTGAGTGTTTCTTGCCTGGACGGTATAAAATTTCAAAATTATACTCTTGAAGTAATAATGCCCATCTCATGAGCCTTGATGACGGTTCTTTGTGATTTAGCAAATACCGTAATGGTGCATGGTCTACTATGGCATAGAACTTTTTGCCCCAGAGGTATTCCCTGAAATGCTTGACAGCAAATACTAAGGCAAGTGCTTCCTTTTCTACTGTTGCGTAATGCTTCTCTGCTTTTTGTAAAACTCGACTTGCGTAAGCAATCGGGTGATCGACACTATCGACCATTTGACTAAGGACGCTACCAATTGCCCAGTTACTAGCATCGGTTTGTAAGTAGAATGGTTGCTCAAAATTCGGATAAATCAAGATGGGTGGAGATGTTAGAGCTTTTCGCATGAGGTTAAACGCTTCTTCATGGTGATCCGTCCAAACAAATTTTTCCTCTTTCTTTATAAGGTTAAATAGTGGCGCAACAATACGAGCAAAATCTTTTACGAATCTTCTATAATAGCTACACATACCCAAAAATTGTCTCGTTTGTTTTACATTTTTTGGTCTTGGATAATTGACAATTTTCTCAATATTGTCTTGTAATGGAGTAAGGCCTTGGCGCGACATGACATGTCCTAGAAAGCGAACTTCGCTCTTGGCAAACTCACATTTAGCAGGCTTTAGTTTTAGGTTATACTCAGTCAGACGTTCGAATATAATGTCCAATTTTCGCAGATGGTCTTCAAAGGTTTTTGAGAAAATTATGATATCGTCGAGATATGTAATGCACTCGATGAATTGCAGTCCCGCTAAAACTAAGTCTAGAGCGGAAATAAATGTCGCGGGGCTATTACTGAGCCCAAAAGGCATTCTTAAAAATTCATAATTTCCAAAACAAGTAGTAAACGCTGTCGTATGCCGATCCTCTTCCGCCACGTCAATCTGCCAGTAACCAGATGCTAAGTCTAAAGTGGAGAAATATCTGGCCTCATGTAGACAGTCGGTAATGGTTTCCCACTGTGGCAGTGGCTGGTGTTGTGAAAGGAGGCCTGAGGTCTATTATTTGATTCATATCTACGATTAACCGATGGCTCAAGAGTGGAAATTAGCTTGCCTACTCTCTCAGACAGCACAGAGAGTTGTTTTGTGGCATTATCTGTACTGTCATCTGCTAATACCTTTCTACGCATCTCCTCTTTCGAGGCTATGAGAATGGCAGCGTCCAACGAAGTCGGCTCGAAACGCAATAGTGGTTTCTTTAATGAGGGGGTAACCCCCGCTAAAAACGCTTCTAGTGCCAGCGTTTTCCGAACATCCTCATCATATGAATTATACGCCAATCTGGTTAGTTTTTGTATATCGGCAGCATAACTGGCAACCGATTCACCTGGCTGTTGCTTCCTATTACGGAGTTGCATCGCGTTGTATCTGTTCATTTCTGGTGTATGCAATAAACGGTGGAGGTCTTCTATTAGGACGTCAATGTCGTCTTTCGAAGCTGCTGGTAAACTATTATAAATTTCTCTAGCATGGCCCGTCAAATAGATCGGTAGCATGGCTAGTTGCTGTTCCCTCTTCCAACCTAAGGCCTTCGCTACTAGCAAAAATTGAGTTGCGAACTCACCGAATTGATATTTTGGATCCTGAAGATCTCCCGAAAATGTCTTCAACGTTACACCGCTTGCTGCAGACGGTAAGGTTGGTCGTCGACTGTCTTCTATCTCGACTAAGGCATTACTGACATTCTCCATTCGATCAACCAGGTCTTCGACCGTTGCCATGACTCGTCCTCTCGTGAGATAAGGCACGTTGACTTAAATAAAAACGGGTCAGTCAATAAAGGATTAATCTGTGTGGAATCCCGGACACTCTTGCACGATTTTAGCGTAAATTTTTTTTTTCTTTTTTTTTTTGATTAGATAATCAGAGCTACGGTAATATGTAAAGAGATGTCCTACAACATCAAAGTCGTATTGGTATAATGCTATTTATTATACTGTATGACCGTATGTAGATTGCTACTGTATTACTGTATATTTTCAATGATTGACAGAATAGGCCTATTCAATATAATATATAGGAAATTGTACTTTATTGAATGATGCTACCGTACACGTTAAGAAATACTGTGACATGTAAGAATTGTTAATTAAGACAATATTACCGTACTGTAATAGTTTTACTTGTAGAGTAATTGACTGTACTGTATGATTAATTATAGTACGTACAATATATTTTAATGCACTGTTCTTACGTATCGCTTCAATTTAGAATTTGCCGACACTTATTTATATGGCGCCCTTTAGATCTCGGATGACGGGACTCGCGCGCGAACGTGGATGTATTCGCTTCAATAGAGCCACCCACTTTTAATCTCTTAACAGGAAACCCGTGGAAGTACTACGCTCTTTATTTCAGAGCCCCCCACAAATTTATATACCGCGGTAATCTGGGAGGTACTACGCTCGTTTTCTTCGAGCCCTCCTCTCAATATATTTCGAAGCTGTCGCTTTTGGACAAACCACGAACTCACACACGTGGATGTACTACGCTTCCCTGAGCCACCCACTTTTATTAGAGAACAGAAGGAATACTTTATATCTGTGATTTTAGCGCGCTTATCAAATTATGGCCGAAACTGACTAATATCTCACTTATAAACTCACTTAAATCTCTCTTCTTCGCACACGGAGCAGCTGCTTATGGATAAGACTGTAACGTGAATATACTTACCGGCACCGGGTCACCGAACTGATGTGAAGATTTTACGGAAGATCGAAGTAAAGAGGGAAAGATAAACGCTGTGGGAGCTCCACTTATGTAACTTAGTTTATGTATATGTTAGCACTCTGGAAATATTAACTCTATTACTACCGTCTCAATCGACTTTCCTCAACTATATTACGCTTCCAGCAATCACAAGTTCACGTTTACCTTTCCCAGAGTTAGTGTCACCCACTAAGGCTTACTCAAGATAAAATAATGATATCGATAGACACCGTATATTATGCTTATGTGGGGAAGAGCTAAAAGGATGAGCAGCGTACAAAGTGAAGCACAAAAGAATACTCAGTTCGGTGACGACAACTGTTCGGTCGTTGAGTTTATATATATTCTGTACTACCATCCTCTTCCTAAGCATCCGCACCGGATGCGTCCACTGCCTCGAAACTCATAAATCACTCTTGATGGCAAAGTTCGTTTGACATTTTTGACACATGAGTCTGATATAATTTCACTCTCACTTCCGCCTCTTCATCTTGTGATTGAACTCGCGTGCCGATTTGCGATTTAATTATTTTCACCTCTTCACCCGTGGACTTTACAACTTGTTACATTTTCCATTTTTTTCCAACTGTCGTATTTCATATTTCAGCCCGGTTACAATATACATGCGAGTCTACTTGTAACAAATGTTTAGCAGGAAAAGAACATCATTAGTAATGTAGTAACAAATGCATGAGCTAGTGATAGTAGGTTTATCAATTTTTTGTGTGTTATTGTGTATTACTATGCATTATATTAATTATTAATAATAATTATCATGATATTGTTATTATATTACATTATTGTTATAGGCCTATTATCATTGTTATATTATTGATATAAATATATCAATAACCATATTATCATTGTTAGATATACGATTATTTAAGTTCATTGTATGACTGACATATGTATATATAAGATTCGCACCGATATATCAAGGAAGTATTTTTCGCTCAAAAATATAATGAACCTTATATTTTAGTAATTACGACGGGATTTTACAATTGCTAAAATAAAGACTAAAAATAGCATGATAATTCCTACTGATGAACTGATGCATTATATGGATCAAAGCAAGGTTAATTTATTGTTGATTAAATCATTTCTCTCCTAATAACTTTATTTCAATTAGAAATCTATCAATCAATAATTTGAATTAATTACAATTAAATCCCCATCATCCAATTATCTAGATATTAGACTGATAAAAGAGCTATCTCTTCCCCCAATTCGAATTCTTATAAACTTTGCTGTCCAGTTCCAGTATCGCAGCAAATGTAATAAATCGCTTTTTTTAAAATTCTCAGCCTGCCTCACAACACAAAACCGCAACATGTGCTTGTATGGTAGCTAATATAAATGTATTCACAGAATAAGACAGATTAAAAAGTCCAAGAAAAACCTAAACATTATTCGTTGCAATCACAGCGTCATAATCAGCACACTGGTTCATTTCATGAAGAAGCTGTTGACTTTGTTGATTTCTTTTGGTAGATCCATCAGCAGATTTTTCCATTAAATTTCGAGTTTTCATCCGATAGTATTTCAACTGCTCCAAAAGAACAAGACGCTGTAATTCACCAGTTGAGTTTGCTTGTTTCGTCATTTTCCTCAACGAGTCGCTTTCTTTTAGGCTTATGTTATGTTCCAACCACATAATTGTCGACTAATTCGTTCTCAGTGCACTTTGCATCCACCATTCGCAAAAACTGAACGCTTTCGTTGTTCATTTATAAACTTTTGTATTCTATGATCTTGCACTTTTGTAATGCGTTCACCGACTGTAACCATGTGAAGCAATAAAGATATTATTATTATCATTATTATTAATTACCGGTGTGAGTGTAGAGCTATTCGAAGACACCGTTTCCTTCGGAAAATTTACACTATCTGCCTTTTGTGTTGATTGAAGGCCAGATGAAGTAGCACCTTGGATTCGACAGAATATCGGGTTAATATCCCCTGCAATAATTCGAACATCATCCGTTCCCATGGCTTCCAAGTTATCTTGCGATTACCAGTCTTTTTTACATCAGTCTTCTCCTTCACTATCTTCTTCATGTTAGTTATCTTTTTCAACAGTTGCTGTCTCGTGTAAATCTTTGCGTAGCCTATTTGGTTTGCAGTAGTTGTCTTAAAGATTCAATAGCGTCAATTTTCTGCACCTTGACGTGAGGCTTCTGACTTTTCTCGTGTAGTGCTGGGTAGGATGATAACAGTTCAACAAACGCCATCTGATTATCGTCATTTTGACTATCAACCTCCTTCGTTTCTTGGATAACAGAGTCCTCCTCAGACTCCTCGCACGCATAATAGGGGGTACGACTCGTACCACTCATGTCTGACGATAGCAATCTATTCAATCTGTGCTTCCACCAAGTGACATGATTAGACTAAATCGTGGTTGGTTTTACGTTCTGATCACGTGAGGACTGATGAATGAAGATGTTGTTTGTTTCAAACTATAAATAGATCTGATATCATCACTTGGTAGCGTCAATTGTCTTCGCTGTCCAACCTTTTACTAAGTCTTGTAGCAAATGCTACTAAGTAAAAGCAGACTAATATACATATGAATTTAAGCATTTGCTTCTCAGAGAGCTTCTGCTAAAAAGCTTTTGCTTTTTCTATTTGCTTTTTCCTAGAAGTAAATGCTTAAGTTTATGCATACCGCCCATTATTATTTCGGAGATGGCTGAGCAAGACTTTGACTTGTGTGGCATGAGTCTGGACACCTTACGAGAACTTCTTGAGCTCTGTACGAAAGACGTCCAGTTTCTTTTTGATGATAAGTTTTTCGACAAACCAGGGATGCGGAGTCGGAGTCCCGGAGTCCTATCATTTTTGGTGGAGTCGGACCAAACTCCGGCCTATAACTAGACCCAAAATATGATGCAAACAAATTATTTATCCTCGTGCACAGCTGTCACTGTCTAGATGTCAACTTTCTCCGTCAAACAAAAGTACAGGGACACTGCTGCATCCAAAGCTTGTAATAGGTGAGGGAATGAACCGTGATAGTGAAAAGATGATTGTCTTTTTACTCGGTGATTTAGTAGAGAAGGCAAGCCTTCCTAGCCTCCATCACACCTGCGCGCCAAAGGTCAAAAGTAAAATACTAGCTTCCCGCGAGAAAATAAGTCCGCGGACCCTCGAGGGCCGGACCACAGCTAAAAGACGAGGGCGAGTCCCTCGAAAAGTCGTCAAAAAGCCGAGGGCCAGCCCTTGACTTTCCAAAAAAAATGCCACCCCCCTTGCGTTGTACTACTAAAAAGTACAACGCAAGAAGGGTGGCAAGTGGCATAAATCTGAAAACTACTGAACCTACCTTAGATTTTTATTCGCGCAGGTCGATAGTGTCACTCCACTAAGTGTTCCATGTACTAATAGAAAAATAATAACACTCTATTAGAACCGAAACATTCGGAGGCAGTGACGAGTTCCGCGAAGACTGAAGACCATAACGTCTGAAACATGAATGAAAGTTCTCAAGATTATGTAATACCATTGTTAGAAATAGCCTATACATCATTACAATTTTAGAAATTGTTTCCTTAGCTCTTGCTTCATAATTTTAGGTTAATGTTTATAAGAAAATGATAATATCACTCACACGGCATAATTGGATGATTATATAACCCTGCAATTATAAAAAGGAAATATTTGTCTGCAGAGAGGCGATCAGGAGTGTTATAGGCCGGCATACTATCCCAAGCATATGAAACGGATTTCATTAAAAATGTTGTTGCGGTTGGCAATAAAATCTCACGAAGACAGACTGAAAAATTGATCGATCGACCAATATCAAATATTACAATTATACATAGGAGGATATTATTACGTTCGAGTTTAAAGCTGATTAAGGACACGGTTGTTTGAAATGTAATCCACTCTGTATTATAGAGATAGGCTTAATCAATAACCGAAGATTTGAGAATTCATAAATAATTCAGCGCTTACGTTTCATTTGTTAGA
This sequence comes from Prostheceraeus crozeri, assembly GCA_907163375.1. Taxonomy (NCBI): domain Eukaryota; kingdom Metazoa; phylum Platyhelminthes; order Polycladida; family Euryleptidae; genus Prostheceraeus; species Prostheceraeus crozeri. The sequence continues at coordinate 296,381 of CAJQUW010004294.1, read as the reverse complement.
TACAGAATATCTACTGAGAACACGGTAGGATGTCTGATGATAATTTGAGAAGCTCTTCGAAATCCTGTTGTATGTAAAGCAAGGGATTATATCAAGACCATGTAGGCCATATCGTCAGGGCAGACTGTACATTGCTAAGTTCCGAAAATTCAATGCATATCAACATGCTGTCAACGCAGTAGAGATAAAGCGGTAGATGAAACAGGACAGTAATAGCAGAATATCTGTGCACGAATCAGTATAAAAATGAATTTGTACATACCGTCAAAGCTCGATTCAATTCTGGCGACGTGACATTAGACGGGCAAAATCAATCAATACGGCATGTAAAAACCAATAAAACAGATTAACTTAACAAAGGACTTTAATTGAATATCATTAATAAAAGTACAACGGTGTTTCCTACTTATTAAAGATAATCAATTAAAGTCCTATGTTAACTTAATCTGTTTCATTGGTTTTCACATGCCGTATTGATTGATTTTGCCCGTCTAATATCACGTCGCCAGAATTGACTTTATATCATTGCAGCGAACCATCAGTTAGCGCCAACGCTGTGCAAAGTATCTTGCAGTCAAAGCTCGATAATTAAGAGCATGAATACCAGGTTTTCTATCTCTTAACAATTGAAAGTCTGAATTCAAAAGCAACTTATATAAGCCGCCAAATATACAAAAAAATGCCGCGGCCCCAGAACCAGATATCTTAATTGACCGAAGTCTTAATTATCCGTGTCCGAATTAACGAGCTTCGACTGGATTTACTGTTTTCATACAAAGCGATTCGTTTACGATGTCAGTCTGTCCGCACGATTCGATCTGAATGGTCGTGAAATATTGGCTTGCTTTACCTATAGTCAAACATTTATAACCAGAGGAACATTTTTTTACATCACATCTAATTCAAAAGTTATCTGTTGAAATATTTCAGTTAATTCAGTGATTGGTACATGTATAATGTGTAGTGTGCAGGTTAACCGCTAATATTTACTAAATTTATCTATCATCACTTCATTCGACTTACCTGATACGAATTTTGTTTGGTAAATAATCCATTCCATCAATATTTTCGGCTCAGGATATTCCTCGCATTTTCTATACTGTAATTTGATTTATAATCCATTAATAAGATCACTCAATTTACACAGCGATGTCCACAGGTGTCAGTCAGGCAGCTCCAAAAGTAGAGACACGATTAAACGTCTAGATTATTCTACGCTATTTCTCTTTGTGAAATGAAGCGATGACCTCTATTTCAACCCTCGAGTTGAAATGTGATCTTCTAATTGCGCTGCGCTATCGAAGGCGCACGAGAAAGTTATCTGTTATCGGGCTGGACTGGACAAAGCGTGCTTCTATTAATAATTTCTCTCTCTCCCTTCTCTCTCCCTCACTGTATCACAGGCTTGAAGCGACCGAGATATTATGCAACACTCATTGAGGATTCTTCCATTCATTCACAATTTAATGAATGAACACTGATGCAACTTGCAACCTTGATTGACGAAAAAATTGACAAGCATTGAAATTCAGGCATAGTCAGAATCATGGTCAGAATGATAAAAAGAATGATATGAAGTTCAGGGTAAGTCAAGAATTTTGAGTAGGCTAATTATCTGCATTGTCATCGATGCGTCATGCAAATGTATAAGGCATCGCAACCAAAAATGTTTATCGCAACATTTCACGATTGAATGCACCATCATCATGTAGCGAAAATCACTGAGAGAAATGAGAGCTAAGGTTATTTATTCCAAGGAAAAACTTGCCTAGATATGCCAGACAGCCGATCGATGACAGTTTTGGGCCAGTCCACTAACATCAGAGATACGTTTTTCTTAGAAATCACAACAAATTCGCTGATCAATGTGTGTGACAACTCTGGGGTCGTTCTTATTCAAAATTAGAGCTCGTGTGAACTTAAGGGCCGACCCACGACCACCGTCAAAAAGATAACCGTGAAAATTGGGGGCCAACCCTCGACTTTAAGAGATCACATTTCACGTCATTTTTTGAAGAGAATGGTTGCAAATTGACATGATCATGCATTTTTACTTCCAAATAAGCCATTTTCGAAAAATTTGTTGGCCCCATATTTTCACGTGGCCCAAGACTTTTTGACAAGGGCCCCACGACTCATTTTCTCGCGGGTTGTTTTAGAGCATTACCTCTTACCTTAACGTTAATCTTGTGTGATGGCTCCTCTAAAGCGCATATTAAAATCGAAAGTGTGCTCATATTTTTTGGAGAAGGATGGGGGTTTTCCTGCCTGGTAGAGACTGGAGAAAAACCGTGTGAAGCACACATCAAGAAGATGGGAGGAGGCGAGTCGCATGCATCCAACTGAAAAGCGACATTTGATAAACTTTCATCGAAAATGATTGATAATTGATGCAGAAATACATGTAATCACTAAGGACAGGTTCAGGAAAGCCTGTAATTATCTGTGATGTAGTTATCTATGATGTTTTAAAAAACTAGATTATATATGCTTGCCACCCGGAGTCGGAGTCGGAGTCCTATCAATAGCCGGAGTCCTATCAACCCCAGGAGTCGGAGTCGGAGTCCTATCAAAATGATTGGACTCCGCAGCCCTGCGACAAACAGATCGTGTGGGCATGGGCAGTTGTCTTGGCCCTCTGTACGCAGAAACTTTTCTTGGATTTTTGAAATCCGAAGAGGCAGCTCATACTGACAGGGATTGTATTTATTTTGTACGTTACATTGATGATGCTCTCATTATGATTTCAATATAACGGATCTCCTTTCTTTACTCAATAACAGGCATCCCTGACTGAGTGCAATAACTTTCTGAGTTTTCTTGATGTCTTGTGTTTTCGGCGCAGTGATGGATCGATTCGTGTGTCGGTGTTTCGTAAAACCACGTGAACCAGTCTTTACACTAATTTTTTTAGCTTTGTTCCGCGCTCCTATAAAATCGGTCTTATTAAGAGTTTAATTACTTGAGCACATCGTACTTGTTCAGAATATAGTATAAGCAATGAGTTGTCAGTATTCCGAAAAACTTTGACGAAGAATCCTCCATTTTTTTTGACTAATATATGTCCTTTAATGTGAAAGTTGAACCTGTATGCTTTGGCCCTGAGAAGACGCCTATTTTTATACTTGTGCCGTTTATCGGCGATAAGGCGGCTTCCATTTTTAAACGCTCTGTTCGTCAGTCTTTTCGACTTTTTAACGCTGCCAAACCTGCATTGACGTTTCGTACTTTGAAAATCCCACTGTCGTCGACACAAGACAATCTCACAGTGAAGGCCCAACACAACGTGATCCATCCATTTCAGTGTACTTGGGGTTGCAAGTATGTGGGCCGAACTGAAAGGCGTCTTGGTGATCGCATAAGTGAGCATGTACCAAAATGGATATCAAATGAAGTGCGCTGCCCTCCGAGATCAACTCGAGTTCCAAATAGTGCGATCACACGATATTTTCAAGTTTGTGACTGTTCGCATGGTGATACTTGCAATCGTTTCAAACTTTTTTATGTACTTCTCAGTAGCGTCATACTTTACGCATTTCACAGTCCCTGTCTATCAAAAGATGTGCCCCTGATCTATGTGTTCAAAAGGAATTTGTGATTGATTTGGTTTTACCTTATCAAATCTTTAATTATCTGATATCCATAATGCTCTGTCCATTGATTCTCTTTGTTTGCTTTTGTGTCCGTACTTACTTCACTTTTATCAATAACTTCTTTTGTTTTAGTATTCCTTAACTTAATAGCTTTGTATTATGACTTTTTTCAATTCTACAGGTTGGCCCAGATATACGAGTAGCTTACTAGTTTTAAAAGCGTGTAGCTTCAATTAGAGCAAACATATTGTAATTCAACATGTGTCATATTAAAGGTGAATAAAGACACCCCATTTGTTCTCCAAAAATGCATCTTGACTTATCTTACATTCTTTTCTCTATGTATGCTCTAAAACATTTTGCCATTTTCTATAAAAGTCAATTTTTTATACCAGACCTGTTTGAAAGATCGAGAGAAGTAACAATGTAGCAAACGCAAGAAGTAACAATGATCCACTCAATTTATTATGTTATATTGCTACATTAATTGCGCAATCAATTCACATTCAAATTTCAATGAATAATCGATCAAAAAACTCATTGCAAAATTGAAGCGTGAGTCAGTGACAGATAACAGCCATTGGAAATACAAGCACCAAGAAGAAGTCAGCTTGAGTAGATCAGAACGAACCGAACTTGCAAGATACAGGACAGGGCATTCTCTTCTTCTCAAGAAGCATCGCCATCGTATCGGTTTAGCATAGGAGGCAATCTGCGATGAATGTGGCGAAGAGGAATAAAGCCTGGAGCGCAGCCTTCAATCAAGAAAGGAAGATTGCTATTACAATCAATGTCAAATAAGGCATGGCTAAGGGATTTAACTTGCAGGTCTGCAATGATCGGACGATAGTCGGAAATGCAAATAATGCTTCGAACGCCATCTCCTTCAAGAGGCTGTTTACTTCTTTAATATCAACTAACGCAATCGTTTCAGTCAAATCAAATATTTCATTTCATTCTCCTGTGATCATCATTTGATGTGACCATTGCCTTCGTAAATTGTGTAATAAACTTTTTCTCTTCTCGAATATTTTTCGTAAATACCAGCGATCGTCTTTCTATTCATTTTTCATTTTTTGTTATCGTCGACGTTCATCTCACTACTATCGTCGCCGTCACTGTTTCACTATCTTTTGGAAATGTATTTCACAGGTGGACATGGGAGTCGATCCCTACAAATCTCTCATCCGATCGCGTATTACAAATTGTAGACATTAATTAATGACAAATCTCTTAAGGCGTATATTAGCTAATAATTGCTGCTTGCAATGTGACGGTAACTTGACGAGTGACGTTCACATCCCGACAAACAAAGACAATCCGCGGATTTTCGTCGGAATTCCATCGGAATTCCGACGGAAGTCCGTAAGATCCGCGGACTTCCGACGGAAGGCCGACGGAAGTCGGCGTATCTTACGGACTAGAAACGGAATTCCGACGGAATTCCGCGGATTGTCTTTGTTTGTCGGGATCTGTGCGCGAAGCGGGATTTCGACCAAGAACTGTATAGGACTAAATGAGGACTAAAATTCGAAATTCATTCAATCAGAAGATGATTAGCTCATATATATAATGAATCTGGCGGACAGGCCTGCAAAGTTTTAAAGAAAATAATCCATTGTGTAAACATGTGTTTCACTGCTCTCTTTTAAGACGATTGCTTCAGAAACGAAATGCAGAATGTTTGGCTAATTTTCTTGACTTTTGACTAAAACGATCATAATCATCTCCAAATTCGCCATGGGACTGCATCGCCTGGTTTATGGCTTTACTGGATCGAATCAGTTCATTTAGATCCACGTCTTCGACATCGCACGTTCGATCCCTTCAATATGTGAGTGCTTTTACATTTCTACGTCACTAATTGGTCACGTCGATCAATTTATAATCATACAGAAGAGGTTCATGCTTAATTTTTGCTCCTCCGAGTCTCAAATCAAGGAAAATAACATACAGCTACGATCTCCGAAGTGAGTTGAAATTCTAAATTAAAAGCCAATTTTTTGTTATTGGATTAGCTGGAGATATTGAATATAATCACACAGATTTTAAAATATGAAGTCTAATCTTTGAGATTAGAGACCAAAGAGTTAGAGACTCTTGAAAAATGTCGACGATATGAGTGACCTCATTTCAAAAGCTCTTCATTATGCCACTATAACTATAATCATATTGCATAATCATCATACAAAGTTTGAAAAGGTATAATTCTTTTTCTGCATAATGGTTAAATCTAGTGATAAAATGAGTAGGTTAGTAGGTGAGGATAGTAGGTTCTCTATAACCTATATTGTACGAGTATCTTGCAACAGAAAAACAGATTAGTCAATGCTGTTATGTTCTTCTATCAGCAGTGGCAATTTGTGATAGATCTTGACATGAATATACTCGCATTACATGATATGTTACATTATATGTCAATTTTAGCTTGTCCCCCACACTTTAGGATACGATGCGTCGCCCTTGTCCGGCTCTTTTCTCCCCCGTCGCTTTTCGAAGACGCTTCCCAAGCTGTTTAATTAACTTTGTTAACATATGCTCCATAGGAACCGAGGGTTTCTATTTCGACGGGAACAAGGATGTAGCGGTCCCTTATTTCGTGATATTTCCCGACTTTCCTCTCTTCGGCTGCATCGGCAACTGCTCATTTACCATTTAAGGCGATGTTTGAATAGGAAAGAGTCAAGGTGTGACTACACTTGAAACCCCAGACAAAACAGCGGCCTCGTTCCCAATTAAGCAGAGTTAGACCTTCAGGGCGTTTGTTGTCTCACCCGAAAAGACCCACCGATTCAGTTGTATTTGACATTCCAGCAGAAACCAATGCCCGAGATATAATCTCGTTAACGGAGGAATGTCTCTGGAAGCGACCACTGGTTTTCTTGCTTACCAAAGGATGTTGGCCAAGAATGTCTATAGTTTCACCACACACACATGGTTGTTCTTCACAAACTGGCACGCCGAGTCTTAATGAGCTAGCAATTGCGAATTGTTCATCAGTCATTAAGAGACCTAGTGAAGCGATGGGATAGGCGTTCAACCATTGACCAGATTCCTTCGAGGAGACTGATAATAAGCGTATTCGCATTCCATTACTAGATTTTTCGTATAAATCTTCAAAACATGATTTAACAACTGGAATATCCCAATTCTTCTGGATATGAGGTTGGGAAAGTGTTGATATTTTTCGTCTGTCTTTCCCATATTTCAAAAGAGCAATCAATATTTAGTTATGTAATAGATAATGCATAGATTTGAGGTCATGATTTGCTATAATTACCGAGAGCCGAAGGCTCGACATGACAAATAATGACCGAAGTAATCTATGCATTATCTATTACATAATGCATGATTTTGCAAGGCTTTCATATTTTTGTAGAAGTCCATGCATCGTAATATAATTCTATGGTAAAATCATTGTAGTCATGAATGCATGATACATAGAGAGTATACAAAACACAGACATCATCTTACAATGAGCCCATGCATTTAGCCGTAGAAATTAGCAATGCTATAATTGTCTACTTCTATGCATATAACTGTTCATGGTAAATGTACAAGCTGTGATCTCACCTAGGTATCCGGCAATTTGCGGGCATGCTGCCGATATTGTGCGCAATTGAACTATGGTACAATGTGGAAAAAGGAAGGCAGCAATGTATCCCGTAATGATTATTTCTCTATCTATGCATGTGAAAGACATTTTTGAAATCTCAATCAGGTGTATCTAGCCTACATGTGCATTCATAACATTGCTGCCCGCTTTTTTCCTACATTGCTGCTCATTTCATCTCAGTTACGCACAATATTATTAACATAGCTTTTTTTGGTCAACAATGTAGGACATTTTCAGGCGCTTACGCCGCCCTCAAATGTCCTACATTGGTGCCTTCAAAAATCCGTGTTAATGTTATATTGTGTTTAGGTTCGTATATCTTCCTATGTTAAAATATTGAAGACATAATATCTATTAAGTGACAGCCTAAATCGTCGGCTATTGTAGTATATAAATACTATTGTCGGCGCGCGTAGGTAATATATGCATTGTTACTGAATCTAAAATCTATGATAATAAAATCCAAGATTTTGATCTGTAAAAGTCTCAAATCTATGATAACTTTCTACAAAGGCCATACGGTTTAGAGCATTTAAGTATTCTAACTTGAGATATCTACGAGTCCAAATGGTGAATCACAGGAATTACCTCAATGGGGTCCTCAGGGGGGTCCATTTTCACCCGGCGAAGATGGACGGCGAAGTGCTTCTACCTCAATGGTATTACACATCAAATTAGACGGCCTTAATTATGCAGTTAAAGCCGTCTAATTCGGAATTAGAGATATATAAACGACTTTCATAGAGAAATGAAAGGTGAGATATCGGCTGACAAACCTGCTTACTCAGTAACAATGAACTGCAATATACCTGTTCGGCATATTGCGGCTCAATCATAGATAACCTTAACACAATGATTTTGCAATTCAGATGTCAGAACCGCAATATCACGTAATAGATAATGAATGATATTGAGGTCATTATATCAGCTGAATTGTGAAAAGTGTGATAACTTCTACATTGGAAGCACTATGAGACCATTACATATCCGTTGCCGTGAGCATAAAACAAACAGTAAGTCTTCCATGTACAGCAATCTCCAGAAATGGAACATTTACACCTTCTCGACAACTATTCTTTCCCATGATAGTGATCCATCAAACCTAAGACTTCGTAAAGCATATTATATCAGAAAAATGAAACCCGCAACCAACAATAAAATCGAGCTCAACAATTATGCAGATTTTCTTTTTTGATTAAAATTTTTTTTCTGTTATGTAGAAATCATAGAAGAAGCATCTGCAACGTACTCTGAAAACCTCTGTGCTAAGTACATAACATTCTTCCAATCATTTTATACCTTTTTTATACTTGTATAATTTTTCCGTATATTATTTACCGTTTCAAAAATAATTGCACAGAAAAACTAAGCCATTTTCAAATAAAGTTTTCGTGTTGAAGTCCTGAATTAATTTTGATAAACGATATGCCATATGAAACCTTGTGTTTAATAGATTATTTTAGCATATACTTCGTTTTCATGTGTGGTCAGTTGTGGTCAGTGTGTCTTATGAAAAAAATTTGAGCGTTTTCTTTGATGCAGGATTTCAACATGAAGACGAAAAATTTTTTTTATGAAAGTTGGCAGACAGCAAGATCTATCAGTCAGCTTCATTAGACACACAGTTTTATGATTGGCTGAATGTACAAAAAGATGCAATACTAATAAGTTTTACCGAAAAAAATGCTGTGCAAAAAGTCTGTCATGATATTTTCATTGCTGAAGATGCTCAATTTCAATAACCTTTGCACCATGTGAAAGGTTATGTCAAGCACTTTAATTTGGCAAAGCGTTTAGGTTTTGTCTGGTCAGCTGACTTAAAAGCATGAATGTTTGATCAATTTGTTCACCGACACCTACAGACAAAATTATGCAATACAGAAAATTAAGATTATCACCATTGAATCAGGCTCGTGTTCAGCTTTCAGGTGATATAATTGTTTTCGAATTCGGACATCAATTCGCGCAACATCATTCAATTTACACTTTTACCTAATTTTACGCCACTTTCGCGTTAACAATGTTCAACAGCGGTCAACTGTACACAGCTTAGCAACTTCTGTTGTATTAGCTGGTGCTTTCGAGTTTGGGCTTAAAATAATGCTGGTGTTATCAGCTCCAAGAATATGTAAGTTTATCAAAATTGGCCCATCCGTTCACTGACAAACTTCAAATTTGTATTATTCCCATAGTAGCCATTGCAGGGTTGCCAAACATTTGAAAGTGCCAATGCGTGAGATCTAAAAATTAGCCCCATGTTGCATTTAACGCTATACACTGTAAATTCTAGGGCACGAAATTTCGCTTGAATTCGGCACGAAATTAAGGCAACAATTATAACTAACACAAGGGACGAGTAGGCACGAAGTTCGTAGTGTCGAGTTCGTGCCCATTGATTTTTCCTTCGATTTCAGCGGATAAATATTTGGTTTGGTGGCCATTGGTGCCTAGTGGCGCCTACTGGTGCCTCGAGGCACTAGAAAGGCACTAACTGGGCGCTAACTGACACGAAATTTCGGCTTCGTGCCTACGTTAGTGTCCTACAGTTTACAGTGTATATTTATGACTAAGACTATAATTCAAAAAGCTTTTATTGCCTTATTGACGCTACAGGGCAGATATGACAATTACAGTTCCCCCAAGCATTTCCCCTCACAATAATTATTTCACATGCAACAATGTATTATTGTAAAGCAACGTGCATACTGTATGTACAGTAATTCGACAAACAGTAGACTGATTTCTATGGACTGAACGCACAAGTGGGAACATCAACAATTTATCACATCAGGAACATCGCTGCATCGTACAATGAGTACAGCCAAAATGTGAGAATGCGTGAGATTTTTTTGGCCTTGCGTGAGAGCGTGATATGGGGGTCGAATGCGTGAGACTCACGCCGAATGTGTGAGAGTTGGCAACCCTGCCTTTGCGTGAATCATCAGTTCCTTCACTTGAGGTCAGAAGAAATTCGAATCTCGGATCAGACAAGGGCTTGTCTCGTCTCTGCACCTGTTCACAGCAAACAATAGCATTTCCTTCACGCCGTTGGAATGCGGCGATTGCGTTGCGTCCGATAAATGGAGCAGCTCATCAATGATGAAAAAGAGAATGAGTGACACATGGGCCAACATGAAATTGATATCTGAAATAGCATCGTGAAAGTAACAAAGCAGACAATCACTAATTACTTTATTTAATTAGGCAAACCACACCACTATGTTTCCTGAACCAAGTGTCTCAGCTGACCAAGTAAATAAGTTAATTGATCGATTGTCAGCATGCGATTAAGTTTGATGATAATCCAAAAAAGATATAAGAATATTTTGTGCTGTGCAACGATTTAGGAAATGGACTGTATGTGCATGTAATTATAAATCAAGCCGTTTCTATTACTAATCCATTTCTATGTCCTATGTTTTCACAACTATGTAGTCAGGTTGTCATTAAGATGCTATTGGTGCTATGTAACCCAATACTACCTGTTCCATACCCTTTCCGCCTTTTGTATGCAGTCTATGTTATTATGACATAGACTTCTGTGCATAGACGTCGGTGTGAATTTTAAATTTTATATAATGGATAGACGGGGATTTTAGATTTGCTGAAATAACGAGCACAATTATCTATAGCCCGAGGGCAGTTCACTATGATAATTGACCGAGATCATAGAAATTAGCAATACCATAGAAAGTCCTAGAATGGAAATTGCATGAAAATTATGGCACACGTCGGGGGGAACTTAGTTGGGGCAAAAAGAAAATTGTACAAGCTGCTTTCCTTGTTTTCTGGTTGGGATTTATATTTATCAAGGCAATTTGTGATGTGGATTGCTGCCCCTTGTCCAAAGATCATGTACACAAAAGCAATTATGAATTTACAAAATACTGCGGCGACAGGATGACAAAGAAGGAAATCCTCTAAAACGTTCTGTACGTTCATATTTTTGAAATATCGCTCCTATAATCAATCAAGAGTATAATCAGACACATATGCAACTTGTAATATCGATTTGCTGAACATGCATTACTCCAGCTTGAAATCAGAGGCCAAGAAATGTTAGAGCATTTATTTTACTTTAAAGGGCCCCTGTTCATTATATTTGAACAATTTTCAAAATCTCTGCATGCATTCGAATATCAGCTTCCAATATATCATCAAACTATATCACATACGTCATTCAATGATTAATTGAGTTCCAGCGACATTCTATTTATCTGAGAAATGATTGAAGATTTTAGGTGTGCTTATTCCAGAAAAACACTAGGTTTCTTAACCGCTTGACCGAAAAATTATCCAATGATTAGAAATTTTATCTGTGAATTCTTGAGATGCTCTTCCAACCAGTACAGCGACCACTTTCAATATGACTCTGTGAACCAAATTTTAATTCGTATTCCAGTGTTGAAAAATTGTATAATGGTTGTCAATGACTGCTTGCTACAAATAGACACAGTATATTAATCCATGGAATAGTAGGCTATTTCACATGAGACAATGCCACCATCTCACTAAAATTCTCTTCATGAAAATCCTGTAATTTGCTGTCAAAAAAACTTCCACAACCAACTTGGCAAATAGTTCGACTATGATACAATGTTTTAGATCGAATCTGATCTACAAACCATAGATTTTTCGATGTGACATCATTGTACATAGACAAGATATCAAACTTCCATTCTAGTATACTATTATCTACTTCTATGACCGAGATATCAGCAAATCTTAGTAAATCCACGTTTATCCGTTTTAAACTATGTCAGATTATCTCTATGCTCACAGGGCAGGTTAACAGGGACGGTTAACACATAGAGGTCGGATATACTTAAATTCTAATTTCATTGCATTTCCTTTTACGCTAGATGAAGGACAACCAAGGCAAGTCTGACTTCCTGTTCGATGAATCAATTTTGAAGAATTATTTAATGATTTATTTGCGGCTGCAGCATCGACCGATGCACATTACCACAGCCTCATCTATTCGATTCAAAGCGGTCGCCGGCAACCGACGTGGCATGAATTATTGAAATGACAGGTAAGACCTAATATCAATTTACACTTATTTAACATGTGCTACGTATTTGATTTCAGTTGAACGATAACCTAAAATTTCTTAAAATACCTGCTGCAATATTTTTTGTATGAAATTGATTTGAATTTATTGTGCATCAGCTGTAGCATGATTGCACTTAAAGTAAATGCACTTCTCTAAGATATTGGTTATTATTTCATTTGACATTGCTTATATGGTTGCATGATTATTGTGACTACATATATGTACATCTGAATCATTATAATTCTACTGACAATGTCTAAATCAATTTAGTCACATATCTGTATTTTCTCATTCTGTTTGAAAGCCTATGAAGAGTAAACGTTCTGATATACATGTATATTCTCGAGATATTTATGGAAATTCTTTATGGTAGGTACTGAATTCAATTCGTAGTGCATTTGCGGTAATGTCAGATACATGCTTGTGGACCGGTATAAGTCATAAGTCATAAGTCATAAATGTTTATTCTGAAATATGCAGAAAACGCAAAGCGATGGCCGCAAGGGCACGTACAAGTAAGCGTTGATAACACGTGTAACATATGCATGCGCAAAGTTTAGCATCAATAAAAAATACATGAGATATATATTTACAAATTTACCGAGTGATCATGATGTACTATGCACATCATAAACAAATTATATGAGACCTACATATTTACAAATTTTAGGAGTCATCATGATATACGAGGTCTGTCTAAAAAGTATCCGACCTTCATCTTTCCGACTAAAGAAGAAAATAAAAGTTATTTCCTAATTTTGAAATTGCTATGTATTTCGTTCATAACAATTTAATGCCGAAAATACACGTATACAGTAAACAGTATCAAAGTCCTTCAAAATAAGCCCCATCAGAGTCAACACACTTTGACCACCGAACCTTCCAATTTTCAAAGCACCCCCGAAATCCTTCTTCTGGGATGGCCAGCAGTTGATCTCTCACACTGTCTATGATAATCTCTCGAGTCTGGAATCGATGGCCCTTCAGCTGTTTCTTTACCTTTGGAAACAACCAGAAATCAGCGGGTGACAAGTCTGGTGAGTAAGGAGGTTGGCGAACGAGAGGGACGCCATGCTTTGCCAAGAAATCTCCAACCAACTGTGAGGAATGGGCCGATGCATTGTCATGGTGCAAAGGCCAATTTTTTGACTCCCGCAAATCCCGCCTCTTGCGTCGAACTGCTTCTCGATGACGTCGTAGAACTTCTCTGTAGTACTCTTTCGTCACTGTCTGATTTTCTGGTGCAAATTCGTGATGCACAATTCCCTTGCAGTCGAAGAAGACCGTCAACATGACCTTCGTTTTGCTACGCACCAGGCGTGCTTTCGTCGGTCTCGGTGATGATGGGCGTTTCCACTGAGACGATTGTGCTTTGGTCTCCGGGTCATAACCGTATACCCATGTCTCATCGCCGGTAATGATGGTATCCAAGTAGTCAGGGATTGCGTCACAAGTTTGGAGCAAATCTGCAGCGGTTTCTTTGCGCACACACCGCTCCTCTTCAGAAAGCAGTCTTGGCACAAATTTTGCAGCCACTCGGTGCATGCCCAAATCCTGTGTCAAAATGACATGGGCAGAGTCTTTACTGATGTTCAATTGGTCACCGATTTCTCGCACTCTCAAACGGCGATCGTCCATTATGAGTTCATTAACGTTGTTGATGACAACATCATTGTGCGACACGTCAATGGCCGGTCAGATCGGAAGTCACTCTCCGCAGATGTTCGACCTTCCTTGAACCTGTGACACCATTCTTTTATCTGTGTGATGCTCATGGATTCATCAAGAAAAGCCTGTTGTATTTTTCGAATTGTCTCCGCTTGAGTTTCACCCAACTTTTGACAAAATTTGATACAGCAGCGCTGTGCTAACCGTTCTGCCATCACTGATTGAAATGAAGAAATCGAAATTCGCCGAAAGTAAAATTATCACGTGATTCAAATGCCTCGTGATCGGATATGAAGAATAGAAATCGTCATTTGACCTTGAATTCAAGTAAAGCAAGTTTAAAAACATACTTGAGAAGTTTTTCGTCATTCTAAATTCATGGCACTAAAAGTTAGATATCATGGTCGGATACTTTTTAGACAGACCTCGTACATCATATACCATATACAAAATACGTGAGATCTATAGGTCCTATATTTACAAGTTTGAAGAGTGATGATCACGACATAATAAGAGTTCACTGGATGAAAGTCTTCACAATGGAGCAAAAGAACGTATATGTTTAACATTTAATATAGAAATGAATGCAACAAAATCATTAATTCAAAATTTACACTTTCATGATCATGGTCACAATACATGCAAATTCACTCAGATCAATGAGATTGATACTCTTATTGATCTTCATTATTATGAGAATCATCTTCAATATGGAATATAGGAATGTATCTAAATAAAATTTACCATTGTATAAAAAGCACTTGTCAAATAATTTTATACGAAATCACATATTAGCAGTCACAGTATGAGCATAGATAAACTGATTTGAGTCTTTTCTTGAACATCATGAAGGTTGGAGCTTTCACTATTGAATCGTTCAATGAATTCCATATTTTAATGACGCGAAAGAAAAACAATCCACTGAGATAGTTCGAATAATACCCGGGATAAATATAGTAAGTACAGCGCAGTAAACCATCATTCACTGGTCACTACCTTCGTATCTTGTGCGCATGTCCTTAGATATAACGTGAACGTGGGCCATATTTAATTTTTATTTGATCAAAAATTTGAGTGGAGGAATTTTGATCATTTAGCATATATCAGTAATTGGGTGATTCTCACAAATTATACAAAATCGATGTCCCGAATTTATGAAAGGAGATCTAAGCGATAGATAATGGTATTAATGCATCCGGAGCTTCATGAGACATCTATGAATGTATCCCTGCCACATCAAGGGTCAATTTTGTATTAAAATTGAATAGCACCCAAATGTAAATTAATAATCACTAAAATCATTGAAATAATCCTGTCCCAAACTTGACAGTCTCATGTTTCAACGATTCTTTCTTCCATAATATGGTTTCCAGCTGTAAGAATCTTGGTTTGTTATCACAATTGCATCTTATTTTAGACATCTATCTTGAGTTTAGGTGGAAAACAATATTCCATCCCAATTTTAGGACCCACCATATACCTGTCCCAGGAATTTTGTGTAACTCGTTCGATGCATAGTTAGTGAAACTTTTGTGAATTTTTCTCTTTGCATTCTATGTTTCAGAACATCTATTGAGCACGAAATATTATCATAGGCTATGTGTGCATCAGAAATACAGGAGTTATTCTTGTGGCATTTAATGATTTGTATGATATCGGATCATATACATAACGATCTTTTTTAAGTGAGCAGAGAAACGTAACTCGGTCGATGCACAATCTGTCGCAGAATTGGAGGTAAGAATAGTTCAACCAGCTTATGCTGAAGAAGCACCCTAGGTATGCATAACAATCACATATTAATTTTCTCCGAAACCTCTTCAGCTTTGGAAGAAGACTCTAAAGATACCAGAGAATGTAACTCGTTCGATGCACTTGCATCGAACGAGTTACAAGATGCATCGACCGAGTTACGCTCGAAATTCAGATTTACTATTTTGTCTTTTATTCAACATGATATGACTCACATCATGTCCCGACTGTGTGATGAACAATGACTCAATCATATTGCTTACCATTGCCAGTGTCGGGTCGCATAGATATCCACAAAATGTCCATTCTGATTGCGAGCCAACGCTCTCTTACGTTCGTGTCAGTATTTTGAAATAGTCAAATGAATATCTATGCCTGTTTTTGCGTGGCAACAATTGTCAGCGAGATATCGGAACGTTTCGACATTCAAATATATTCTTCATTCGTCGTCTGTGTCAACGTCAACGAACAGTTAAACTCATTCTGAACTGAGGAAGCAACGGTAAGTGTTAACATCTGGTTTTCTGTTTTGTTTAGAATCGAAGAGAATGATGTCTACACGCTATAATGCCGAAACAAAAAAGCCAACTATTGTATAATTATATAATTCCTTAGTAAAAAGATGCATTATACTCGTACATGTAGCGTAGGCCTATCGATATATGCCTAAGAGTTACTATGGCAGATTGCCGATAGACAGACCTATACATAAAAAAGATGCTCCGAGAACAAATGACAGTTCAATTTCCTTTTCGCTAGACGTTTTGCTCCCGACACTTGTTTCAGTCGGACCAAATGTTTGGTGTCAATCTTATCAATGTAGCTCCTTTACCCGATTCTTGGGGGGGGGAGCTTCTCCACACCTCTCTAAGGTTAGCTGACATGCTAAGATTTAAAAAATATTTAAAATCTTTGACATGATGCTTTTTATCAATGAAATAATGAAAGCGTCATTCTAATTCTGAAATCTTGTTAATATTCAGGAATGATTGCTTTCATTTAGATAGTTTCTCTACCACTAGATTCTATAGGCTACAACCATCCAGTCCAGGCTGGAATAAACGCGCGTTTTAGAAGAAACGTATTAAGGCACAAAGCAACAAATAAATTAAGAATATTCATAATCAAACTTCCCACATATATTTCGGCTTAAGTTGGTCTGATACTCAAAGAGATTTGGAAGAAAAAATCAGATGGAAAAAAACTCGGTGCTAACTCACTATTTTACTATTTTAGTTGATACTACTATCTCACGATTTTAGATGGCGTCTCGCAAAGCTTATAAATAATGCATGCCTATTTCAAGATACCGGTACTGTACGTCAAATAAATGGACTGATAAATCTTTGTTTATATGTCATCAGCATGCCTCTGGTGTTGACCATGTGTTAAGTGAGCGGAACAAATTGGTTGCCATTTAAGCTAACACCATTTAGCAGCTTTTCACCATTTAGGTATTGTAGCTCTTTCAGGCGCTTATAAGCTTATATGAAGCAAGTGATCATTTTTAACCGAGATGTATTTAAGAGTTTAAATAAACAAAATTTAAAGTTCTTAACATTTCGCACTTAGGATTGTTCACGAGGTGAAATGGAATTGGTAACGAAGATATTTCTGTATTTATTTTGTATATTATTTTAATGTAATGCTTTGGGCATCTTTTAGGACACATCTCTTCGATAAAACAGTAGGTATACGAGCGTATATTATGAATATGTAGGCATAGCTACTACTACAACTCCTACCTTTTGCAGAATGGCACGGAAGCTTACTCCAGAGCAGCGGCAAAGACAACTAGAAAGGGACCGAGAATCGGTGGAGGAAACCGGCTTCCGGAGATCTGGCCTACTTGGAGAAGAAACGAGCAATCGATAGGAGATTCATTGCAACACATGAAGACCGTCAAGATTCTTGAGCAAAGCGAAAATTTCTACACGATAGAAAACTGTACATGCGCGAATATAGGAAAAACCGAAAGATAGAAGCCGATACGTCATTTTCGAGCACCAGCACTGTCAGTAAATCGACAACTGCATCTCTTAGAGAGGGGAGCAAACCTTAAAATAGCAAATTATGCTAGAGACTTCGTTCAAGCAACACAGGATTGCAACATTACTATCGGCCTTGTTTCTGGTGATGATGAGAAACGACCTGAAGATATGTTGTTGCTGAACGACCGGCTTGTTCCACACGTTCCGCAAATAATGAGAATTTCCTTTTATTGTATTTTTTACGTTGCTTTGTATGCTAATTGATTGTAATTGATTTGTTAGTAATTAGTAGATCTATTGTAATTGACTGTTAATTGAACTTTGTATGCTACTATTGTGAAATTCTTATAGTTGTAATGAAAATTGATTGATCATAACTGCTTTAGCTTGCTACATCGATTTCTTTCAGGATATTGCTAAATGTGCACATAACAATGAACTGTTAGTTTGGTCAGCAGCTGAAAACCATTGACAAGTAAGCTTATACACCAAAATCATGCATTGATGCATAAATTTTCCCATAATGCATTTTACCCGTATTCTTCCTTAATTTGACCTCTTCAGGCTCATAATATTAATGTGGAATGTGTTGTTGCGTTATGCAAATGCAGAAGTGTCTGTGTCTGCTACAATGCACGCACGTGGAAACCAAGCATCCAAAAGGAGCCAGGAAGCATGGGGCCAGCCTGAAGTGGAGAATGATGATCGACAAGCTGAAACTCGCCTTTGCAAAGCTGCAACCCTCAAATACTTCAAGACATTTAAATAGCCATTCCTCTAGTTTTAGATTGCATGCATGCTTTTAATGGAATAAAACTTTGTTTTCCGAAGACTTGAATTTAAGCAAATGTCTAAGAGGGGGTCAAGTTGATGAGAGATCCATGCAGCAAGCTACACTAGTTATGCGTAAAAATGGCACGAGACAATCTCATTAGAGGCAAAGTAGGGTCTTACATCAAAAAAACGTTTCGCCAAATGTTTGTTCCACGATACGCAAATGTTTTATGCAAACTGTAACTCGTTCGATGCAACAAAATTTTGAATTTCACATATATACTGAAATACAAAATTGGTGTGATCCCCGTTATACTCTCTGCTATTTGGTCGACATATAGAGCCTTAAAAGTTAGGTTACAAGAAATTCTGGAATGGTGACCTTCCAAGACAAATTTCGATGCAAATTTTGTATAATTTGTGAGAATCACCCAATTATGTTCATTATTCATTATGGCATAGCTTCATGATTGCCTTATTATAAGTTCCGTTCATGATTTCATTGACAAAAATAACCCCGTAAGTAACAAATGCATAATTTTCCTCTATTTCAGGCAATATGCAATTGTTCAAGAAAGTCTCAGGTCACCGACCTAGCTGCGTAGACGTGTATATGGAGAAAATCGCTTAAGTTTGGTTGCACAATAACTGAATTGCGACTCCTCCTCATCCTCTAAATTGCCGTTGTGACCTCTTCGCGACAAACATGGTAGCAAGCATTTCGCCGTTCAGAGCTACTGCTTTTTGTTCGGATTTGGATATAAACCCGAAAATGCTGACCACTCATCAGCCTGATGACACAACGTTGAACTTTGAATTCTGAATTTGTGAATTTTGAAGCTAGTTACCGCTCATATTTTTATTACTCACCTGTATGTACTTATCTTGTGTAAGCTCATTCAGGGACTACTAAGTTATCTATGTATAAATATCTTAGTAGTCCTTGGGTCATTGCAAGAAATTATTAGTTTTTTGATTGTCTATGTTTTGTTAACCTGCCCCAGAATTCCAGGGATAGGGATGGCTATGAAATTTAACCAGATCTTTAGATAGCACAAATACATTACAAGATAATCTGGCATAGTTTAATAGACGACAACTTCCTTCCTTTTTGCCTGAAGATAGCTAGCGGATGTTAACAGAAATTAATTGCAAAAAATAACAAAGAAGTAGATAAAACCCCCATCCTTCAATATTAGCTCTTTCCAATTACATTCAAGGATGAAAAATAGCCAAGACAATATATTCAAGAATTCATTATAGAACTTATTAACCGAATGCAGCTAGGCCTGAGGTTAATAAGTTCTATATGACCGAAATAAATCATCCATTATCAGTTATAATGCATGCTATAGATATTTCAGAAGAGGTTAATAATTATCATAATAATAAATCATTATCTGCTATAATTACCGAGAGCCGAAGGCTCGAGGTTATTATGACAAATAATGACCCAAGAAATCTATGCATTATCTGTTATAATGCATAACTTCTTCCAAAGACGTCTGCACCAGGTCAATGATTTCCAATAAGGAAAATCATTAACTGCTTCATGGAACTTATTAACCTGTGGACATAGAAAGCCTCACAAAATCATGCATTATGCATGCACTATGAATCATATCAGGTCACCATACTATGGTAAATTTTACATGATCATCGAGATTCAAATTTTTAGAGATAAAAAGCATTTCTGGCAGAAGCTTGATGAAGGTGTCAGTTTGCAATCTGCATGATAGCAATAGTTGGTCGGTGAACAAAAAATGGAAGATTTTATTTATCTGATGGAAGATGATCAAAAGCGAATGAGCTTAATTGAATACGCATTCATCCGAATAGCTTTAATTTTGCAAACCTGTTCCTACTATGCGCTACATCATATAAAATGATGTGCAAAATTTTATTTTCCATCATCTCGCATTTGGAGTGGAAAGTCAATGCATCGACGATGTATACCTAATTTTGACTTCCTTCTTAAAGGCATATTTTCTAGTACGACCGAGGTCCCGAAAATTCGCGGACTGAATAATTTGATTGTGTGTGGGTGTATGCGTCGGTAGCGCTTAGTTGTATCATGTGGCATGACGGAGGAACCAATCGATCAGATGAGAGTTGCGTTCACTATCGGCTGGCAGCTTGAAGTGATTATGCATGCAATTATCTGGTGTTGCTATTTTTCATCTAACTGTTCAGGATTGAAGAAGCAATTAAATCGCAACGTGCGATTGTGTTTTTCCTCTGGAAAGAAGGCAAGTAGTGTAGGGTATAGGATCCGGCGCACCGCTTCGCTCAGCACCGGATCCCACACCTAGGTAGATGTGAAAATGAAAAAAATACAAAAATTAGGGTCCTCCTGAAATTTAGCAAATCAAAATACAAAAAATAGGGACCTCCTGAAATTTATAGAAATGCAAATGGGAAAAATACAAAAATAGGGACGCTCCTTAAATTTATAAAAAAATACAATTATAAAAATGAATATGGACAAAAATGCAATAAATAGGATCCTCTTGAAATTTACAGTTACAAAAATGCAAATGAAATGAATATGGACAAAAATGCAATAAAAATATTCATTTGAAAAATGGAAGATGAAAATGAAAAAACAAAAGAACCATCAGCCCCTTTATATCCTTCATTGTCATATGAAATGGATATGGCAAATCGAACCTTCGGTTCGCACGAAGTGAAACACAAAGATAGAGTCAGGTATATGAAAGATAAGGAAGCGCAACTATTATTAAGATTAGAACATTATGATAAATTAAGAAAAAGATGGACTATAGTTAAGAATGTAACACAAGGTATTGGAGCATTTTTAACAGTTTCTTTAGGCGCTCTGATTATTGTCATTTCATCTGGCGTTCTTACAATTCCTGTTGTTGCTACAGCTTTAACAGGTACAGGTCTTTTTTACAACGTCACTTGCAACATTGATAGATAAATTGTTAATGACTGAGAAACGAAAATCCTTAAGTAAGAAACATGCACATGTCAAAGAAGAACATGATAAACTACATTACTACTTTCAGAGAGTGTGTGATGACAATGTTATTACGTTAGATGAGATTGAAAAATTTGATCAAATAGCTAGAGAAGCAAATAAAATTCCTCTTAAATCTCAGGACAAAGTAGACAATGAAGCTTTTTTAGAAGAAATAAGAGTTTTATCAAAAACGTTAGAACAAAATCCCACTAGAAAAGCTTAACAAGAAAAATGATTAGAACAAAAATAAGTTGTTCAGTAAAGTGTTTTTGCTGTATCTCTATGCTACCACAAAATTCAAATATTATATTATAAAATAATGAATACAAATGAGTCTAAAATAAAACAACTAGAACAATTAATAAAACAGAAAAATATTATGAAGAAAAATTATAGACAATATCGAATGCTACAAGCTGGCGTTCAATCTGATATGTTAGAAAAAATGCACCTAGCTGAACAAGTGAAAACTGATTTTGAAAAAACTATTGCACCACTCGAAACTCTTGAGAAAGAACTTGCAGTTCATGATAAACGAATTGACATATCTGATCCAGTGCAGAAAACCATCATGGATGATTATGGTTTGTTAGAAGCAAACATAGAAAAGAAATTACCAAAATCTATGCTATTTGAACATTCTACTTCATTTATAGATGGAAAGCCATCTCTTAGATTTTACATAGGTGGAGAATAATTATTTATAAAACGTAAAGAAAGTTTAATTTTCACACCAGACAAAACAGCTTTCAGTTTAGACAGAAATTTCGTGGATTTATTAGGAGGAGCGGATTTAGATAAATATCATACTGATGATCAACTGAAATATAAAACTATGTTAGATAAGGTTGGAACTGCAAAAACTCTCAAGCGTTATAAAAATTTGAATGGCTTATTATCCAAAACGTCTAGTACCAGTAAAATAGGAACAAAGATACCAATGCCAACAGCTGGTTATTCAACACCGACTGGTTATTCAACACTGACTGGTTATCCACCAATGAGTGGCTATCCACCAATGGGCGGTTATCCAAAAACAGGAACAGGACTAAAAGAGACAACGGTTTTCCTGCCCGATGATCCACAAGAATTAATAAACAGATTAGAGATTTTATTAGCTGCAACAAAAGAAGGACATAACTCTAGCTTTAACGAAATACATGCAATATTGAAACGGTTATATTGAAAAGAAAATTATAAGTGAAAAAGACTACAAAAGCTTATCTAAATTATTTAGTTAAAAATGTCTTCGGCAGAACTAGAAAAAATTAATAAACATTTAGAAAATTTACCTCATCAAAATTTAGTGCGACATTAAAATTTATAGCAACTACTTCATCGCATACTTGTAATTTAGACCCCATTAGTCACTTTGAACAAGACAAACATTATGAAGTAGCATTAACTAGTTTTTCAACATTTAGCACTATACAGAATATTATCAAAGATGTAAATGACCGATTTAAATATTTTAATGATAAAGGCAAAACTTGGAAAATACTGACTTTTCTTCCTGGATCTTATGAAGTTGAATCGATTTCCAATGAAATAAAAAGACATTTAGGTATTCAATTTAAAGACAAGAAACAATTACATTTCGCAGTTGAACCAGCAGTAAATAAATTTTCTCTTACTTTAGATGAAAATCATCAAGTTGATTTTGATATTGACAAATCTTTATCAAGACTATTAGGATTTAAAAAGAAATTCTACGCACAAGGTTTTCATATCAGTGAAAATATACCTAAAATAACTGAAATAAATTCAATCAACGTTCAGTGTGATATTATAGAAGGTGGTCATGTTAATGGAAAGCTAACAAATAATATCTTCAGTTATCCAGCATTTACAGTTCCAATTGGTTACAGTTTAAATGTAATCCCAAAATCATTAATATATTTTCCAGCTACACGAAAAAAAATTAATTCAATTACCATTAAAATAACAGATGAGAAAGGAAAGGCAACAAATTTTGGAGGTGAAGAGATTATGATAGATCTATTACTACGAGAGGTGTAAATCTGTTGTGGAACTTCGTTCCGGCGTGAAGTTTAATTTTCTTTAAAATATTGACTTAAAAATGAGTGGAAACAGTTCTGTAAAATATCCACTAAACAAGAAAGTGAAATTCAATCATCATCATAACTTGTCAAATAAAGTTTTATCAGTTATCTGTGGAAGATCAGGTTGTGGAAAAACTTATCGATTATTTAAAATTATCACGACACCCAACTTTTTGGATTATAACAATCTTATCATTTATACAACAACAGCAGAACAACCTATTTATCAATTTTTGAAATATGGTTTTGAAAATAGTCTTACAAAATCAGCTATAGCTTGACTGTTTGAAGAATATGAAAAATCGGAGTATGAAGAGGAAATAAGTTCCTGGTGTGAAGAAGCAGCGAAAAATAAACAATTAGTAGAACCCGAAATAAATAAACTAATATCGATACAATTAATAGATGATAGTGGTAATATGCAAGATCCTAGTAAACTAAATAAAACGAAAAAACATTGTGTTGTGTTTGATGATTGTGTTAATAACAGAGATCAGGCAGTTCAGAGAAATTATTTTACAAGAGGACGACACAATAACTGTATTGTATTTTATTTGACACAAAGTATGTATTCACTAGATGGCAGCGTTATTAGAAAGAATGCTAATATTTTTATGCTTTTCGAAATCAATCCAAGAAACCTAAGTGATTTGTTAAGAGACTTATGTATAACAGATAAAGATGACTTTAAACAATCTTGCAGTAATGCTTGGTCAAACGACCATGGATTTATCACAATCAATATCGATAAAAAGGTGCATGATAGAGTTATAGAACATTTGTTCACAGAGTAAAACTCTGAATCGAACATCTAGTGCATTATAATTCCTCTTCCCAGTCTTCACTATCAGTGTGTTTAATTATATTACATTCTTTTTTTTATTCGTTGAAATATTTCGTCTTGAACATCTTCTCCGTTATAAGGTAGCATAATACCTTTCGTATCAGGTGCTTGACGTTCAAGAATATTTATTTGACCAGAAAAACTTTTTTCTTCAGTGTTATTATTTTTATCAGGAATACTAATGCCAGTTTCTAAAGATTTTTCCATGGTTTATTAACAATTGTTGTCAATGTTTCGCCATGGCATAATTGTATAAAATCTTCTACTTTTACTTTAGTTTTTGTATAGCCTTTAAATGTTTACTTTTCGGCTATTCCTCCATGTTCATCTACAGTGATACAATATTTTATTTTAGGAGCAATGAATATTGCAAATATAATTCCGCCATTTCCATAATAATTTTTCACTTGACACAATTCCCCACCAACATATCCAGCAGCATCTAATTTATTGAAGAGTTCATTGGAAATGTATATTGAATCAGTATCTGTATAATGTATGTGTTTTTCTTTAAAACCATTAATTTCTAAAATAAAGTTGTTCATGATTCGTCTAGAGTGAGCAAGAATAAAAGAACCTAGATGTGATGGCATGAATGATGTCTTTTCAGTGTCTGTAATATTCGCTTTAAGAAATTCATCATCTTCCATTTCTACTTTCACCAAGAATTGTTCATCATTTACTTTTTCAAAATCTTTTACTTCTTGAGTGAAATTTTTTCTCAATGTATTCTCATTCCATAAATGATATTTAGTGGTTATGTCCTTTTGTACGGTTTTTCCACATATTGAATTCATTAATAATTTAATTAACTCATCGCCTACAGTGTTTCCTTCTGTTTTATATTTTTTCTCAAATTAAAAAGTTTTTCAATATATTTTCGAAATGGTGAAACGTGATAATTTTCTTCATAAAAATTACCATCTGTAATAGATAATATTTTTCCACCACATCTAACAATTTCTTGTATGTCTACGGAAGTTAATACATCATAACACATTCCATTCCTAAACCTTATTATTTCTTGATTACATTTGTTCTCATTTTTTACCTCATCTTTCGCAGGAACTCGTTGGAAAAACATATCATCAGGATAATTAAACACATCGGTGAATATTCCAGTTTTTGGACGAAATGATTGAGTATTAAATTAATATAATATTGCTTGTTCTTCTTCTTGTCTTTACAAAGAGCATTCTTGTCTTGCAACTGATTATACTCTTTCATTAACTCTATTGAATTATTACCAGGTAAATACCGCTGTAATATTGCTATCAAGATGCTACATAATGGAGATATATAATTTCTTATATTTGTTGACACTCTTCCACCTTTAACAGATTTTCTAACATAGGTTCTAGTCCATAAGTCAGTATGTGAGTGTATTAGTGTATTGTCCTCTTGTACGTTCTTCATCCAACCGTTAAATGTTAAAGCGGAGGATGTTAAATTAGTAGTTATATCTTCACCAATTAATTCTTGCATAACACTATTATACTTGTAGATACAAAATGAAAGAACATCGTTAATTGAATACGGTTTCCACTCATGTTCTTTTTCTTTATAATTGTCATGTGTAATTTCTCCAATTTCATAATTTAATTTACACATATTGGCGGGGGTTTTAAAATTCTCGCACCATTTGGAAAGACTCGTTTTCACGCGTTGATAGCTACATTTCATTACAATAGTTTGTAGTGGTTGTATATGAGGATTTCGTTTGGAAGATTGTTGGTTTGATCTAGAGGAACATTGTTGCTTAGATCTAGAGGAACGTTGGATATACTTACTAACACTTTCCGTTGTATAAGGATTTTGTAAAGAAGCAGTGAGTATTCCTCTTGATGTTTTAAGCGGTGGTTTAGTTAATTTGAAATTAGATTTTATAGGAAAATATGAATCGAATCCTGATGAATTGTGCGCTATTAAAGTTATTTTCTGATAATTGAAAGTGCCAAGGTTCTGGAAAAACTGATGTATTGGACATTCATCAGTTCTAATAAAGATTTTCACACAACGTTGAAGTTTGTCAAGTTCTTGTTCAGTTAAGTTATTGTATTCACTTATCTGTTTCTTAAGCTCTTTAATTACATGTTCATCCTTACTAATTTTTATTTTAATCATATCGCGTAACAATCGTGCGTCTACTTCTTCCAATCTTCGCTTCGGTAAACAGCACATGAATTTATTGAAATTGATAGCAGCTAAAGCATAAGGAATAGGATGAGCTGTTGGACAACGGGGATCTGGATAAGTTTCGAGATCCCATATATATGTTGAACCATAGTCAATTGGTTTATTTGTAACGGTTTTATACGGAAGTGTTGTTAGATTTTCGTCAGTAACTGTTTTATATATTGGTTTGAAATTACTTTCCATTTCTGTAATAGCTTCTGCTTTTTGGAATTTATTGATTAAACAATAGTGTCCAATTGATGAACCTTCGTGAGAATAATTGTAATAAACGTAATTATGAGTCGTTGTAATACCTCTAGGATTTAAATGACGATTAGTAGGACTGTAATATTGAAAACATTCTCCAAAGTATCTATTGAATTGAGAAAATTTGCAGTTTGACATTACTCCTGTTCTAGATGTAGCTTTCTCTTTAAATAAAAAGTCATTAAGCATCTCGAACATAATTTTAGCTTGTTCTTGATTGAAACCACGCAAGGCGTTGTAGCATTTTATAAAGCAGAAATCTTCAGAAGGAATGTAGCAATACTGTCCGATGTATTCTTTGATTCTATATTTCATGTTAATATCAGCACCTCTATGTGATCTTTGTACTAGCTTCATTCCAAGATCTTAGTATTTGAGACTACCTGTAAAAACCCATTCATTAGTATCTGATTTGTCATCTAGATTACGAAGCCATGTTTCAAATGAATTTTTATTGTAAAATGTAGCGTAAAGATTTTGTATTGTGGTTCCATCTTCTTCGATTATTACACCAAATAAATTTAAAACTTTTCCATTTCGTAAAAGCTCACGTATATCATTCACTACATTAGTAAAAGGTTCATTTTCATACGTGATTTCGTTCGGATTAAACAGATTCAATAGATCATCACCAAGTCTATCATCAGAGAATATGTCAGTAATTGGCGCTTCTAATGTTTCTTTTGTTCTATGATTCTGTTTTTTAATATTACGTTTAATACTACGTTTAATATTACGTTTAGTGCGTTTCTGTTTTTTAATACGTTTACGCTTTTTAATGAGGCAATCTCTGCATCAAATTCAGCAATTTATTTCTTGATCAATTCGTCAATCGTATGCTCTGATCTTTTATTTATTTTACCATTCATATTTTTTAAAAGAAAAAATTATATTTTTGTATTTTTAATATAGAACCTTGGTTCCGTTTTTACATATACAGGAATGTTCAGTTGTTGTAAAGTCTCTAAATCGTAAACTGTTAAGTTCTCTTTAGTAACTAACCACCATAAATTATTGTATGCTAAAAATACTCTGAAACTTGGTCGACAAAGTGGAAAGGTTTTTGCTTCAGTGTAACTTCTTATACCGTGTTTTATTTTATAGTCTTTAATGAATTGCATATATTTACGATGGTAATAAAATTTAACTCCTTTCTTCGAATTTACAGGATTCATAGGATGACGACAATCTTTTAAAACTGGTACGTGTTCTATTTTGTACTCGTTAATCATATTTTTTTAAAAAAGAATTTACATTCAAAGCAAATTATATTTCATTTAACTCATTAAATATTGGTTTCATATCACTCAATGTATTCTTAGCATCATAAACTAAAGTTTTCACATTTTTCAATACATCTCGGAAATCACTAATTCCTGTTCGTATGGCATCTAGCGCATCCCTGTTCAAAAACCTTTTTCCACAATCATTACACGTTCTTTTTACTTGTGGTACCATTTGTTGTTGAGCAGGTTGTACAATTTGTGGTATCATTTGTTGTTGTTGTTGAGCAGGTTGCGCTTGTATCATTTGTTGTTGTTGTTGAGCAGGTTGCGCTTGTACCATTTGTTGTTGTTGAGCAGGTTGTATAATTTGTGGTACCATTTGTTGTTGTTGTTGGGCAGGTTGTACTTGTACTGGGTGTACTGAGTGTATTGTTGGATGCACTACTTTCATATGTTTATTTAATAATGCTTTATTACGAAAAGATGAATTACAGATTTCACATAACATATTTTTAAACAGAAAAAATAATCTAGAAAAAATGATGTTAACAAATGTTGGAGGATGTGCTTACATTCCAAATAATCAAGAATCAGAAATAGAACTAGACAACTATATCATGAAAACTGGAGACGTTTTAACAGGTGCGTTGCATCTTTCTACTCTTCCACAACAAAATACTGAGTTAGCAAATAAAGAATATGTTGATAGACAGTTCGATAGAATTATGACACTGCCGGCTCCACTAATGAAAGAAACAAAGCTTCTAAAGCAGAATGATGAAAGACTGAAAGAAAGCTAACAGACCTAAGGACAAAACAAACGCATCTAAGCACCAAACATGGAAATATAGAAGCAGATATATCAAAACTTCATACAAAAATAGCACAGCATTCAAAGATTGTAATCCTATTATCAATAAATTTAAAGTCTGCAGTTATAAAGAATAAACATCGAAATAAACAACTGAAAGAAGAATTGAAATGTGAACTAGAAAAATTTTCCGAAAAGAATCAAAAACTATTACAACAGTTGCAACAGCTGCAATCTATAATCCAAAAAGTGTTGATGAATTGAGTACCAGAATTCCACAACAAGTGAACTTCATGAATAGAATGATAGATGAAGTGAAAACACTTAATCAGAAGGTTAGCGAATTGAAGACCCTTAAAACGAATTTAGAAAATGAAATAAAGAAAAATCATAAAGGCAATAAGGGAAATAAGGAACAGTTGAATGTTGTTAAAGTTCAATTGAATGCTCTTAAAACGGCGTTGAAGATAAATCAGGAGAAAATGCAAGTTAATAGAAAAGAAATTAAAATACATCACACGCTGCTAAACGCAATAGAGAAAGTGCAAAAGAAAATTAATGAAGTCATCACGCGGTTGTTGTCCATTCACAAACGTAAATCTTAATCATAAACGTAAATCGTAATCACAAACTAAAATTTGAGATTAAGAAATGCCTGTGATACACAAACATAATATTAAAGACTTTACTTCAAATCAAAAAATTGCAAGCGAATCATCTATGAAACCTGTGTACCATTATGACAGTGTAGAAACAATTCAAAAAGAAGGAGATGGCATCTTTTCTGGTATAGGAAGTATCGTTCACTTGATTAAAAATAATAAAGATTTGATTTCATCTGCTGCTAAAGGAGCAGCTGCTATAGGTAGTGCAGCTAGTGCAATATCGAATGCTGTTAAGTCACAAAACGAACTTAAACAATCAGACGCTATTCGTAAACGTAGAAATGATGCAAAAAAATGAAAAAAGACAAAAAGCTCTCAGAGGAATCAAAAAATAAAATTGCGAAATTAGCGAGGACTGAGAGTAAACTGGCGAAGCCTGGAATGGTTCAACAACCAAAATCAATTGAAGAAATGAGAGGAAATGGTGTAAACAGCGGAGCTGGGATAGCAAAATTTTAGTAGTACTAGTAGCAAAATTCTAGGAGCAAACTAATTTTTTTTCTAATGAAAAGTATAATGTCGTCTCTGATTGAAAGTAAATTTAGATTAGACGATCCCCCATTCGTTAGTTACAATCAAAAAAAGAATGACTATATAAGAGTTGCGATGAATCCTGGATCTTCAGGAAGAGTGAATACTGGAGGTTATTTAATTTTTGAAGTTGATAATCAGCAAAGTTATTTATATTTACCCGATTCACTTTTACACTGTGAATATTCTCTATATTCTGATGATGATTTTAAAACACCATTACCTGCTGCGGATAACATTACATTAGAAAATAATTTCTTTTCAAGACTATCTACACAAATGCGTTTGGATGTTGCAACACAAAATATAGAAACAATAAGTGATTCACCTGGTATTATTGATTCAATGCTTAGATTTGTAACAATAGGTGAAAATACTACAATGCATGGAATCGAAGGATGGTTTCCTGATAACCATACCGGCATACTTAAAGATTATTTAACTCACACTGGAACAGATGCAGCAGGAATTGCGAAAGATGTAGAAAACATAGTGAAACAGTTAAACAGTACACAAAATGGCTCATATCAGAAAAGACGTGATTTTAACAAGAAAAGTAAGCAAACTGTTGATTGGTCATTATCTCCATTATTCGGTTATTTAGATTACACTAAAATATCATGTCAATTGAAATTCAAACTCATAGTTCATCGTACTTTAAATAATGAAGCAATATTTTATGGAAAGGCTGGGAAGAAAGCATACATAAAAATTGAAAAACTTGAATGGTGGATAAAACATATTACTCCTAGTTTAGAGGTGGAATCAACTATTACGAAAAGATTAAATACGAACAAACCAATTCCAGTAAGTTTTATGAAGCGTACTGCGAGTTCTGTAACTTTTTCTGAGCAAAGATTCAATTGGCATTTTCCGAGGACGTCAAATACTCCAAGATATTTATTACTCGTTTTTCAAAAGAATGAAACTCCAAGTTTTGATAAGAACGATAGTCTTTTCCATATTAATTCAATTAGAAGTTTACAAATTTCATTAAATCAAACACGTTATCCTATTGATCCATTGAGATTTGATGATACCAATAATCAGTTTATGGAAGGATATGATGCTTATAGAAATTTGTGTCGAGAATTTGGAGTAGAAGCACAATTATCTCCAATTGACTGGAAGAACCTATATACTGTTTTCTGCTTTGATTTAAGTGCACAATCGGAAGATATTATTAAGAATGGTTGTGATGTAACAATTAATATCGAAAAGAGTAATTCCACAACATCATTGATGGCCTATGGTTTATTGCTAGAAGACGCCGAATATTCTATTGAAATTCTTAATGGAAAGATGGTTAGGATAGGTTAAAACCCAAGACTTTGTCGATCGGCTAAAGCCTCTGAACAAAGTTCTATCGATTAATTAGAATAAATTTTTTTATTAAAAAATTATTATTAGTGAATAATAATAAAACGGTTGAATTAAAACTACGTAACATCATTGACAAAAATACACCTAAAACTATTACGATTGACAAAAAGAAGTATTACATAAGTAAACCAATGATAGAGAATATTAAATTACAAGAAGAAAAGAATGGTGGAATTCTCCCATTAATTCCTCTAATAATCGGAGGTATAGCAGCAGCAGGAAGTGTTGCAGGTGGGACAGCTGGTATTGTCCAGGCAGTAAATAAATCAAAGAAGGCAGCATTAGAAGAACAAAAACGACATAATAGGGAGTTGGAGAAAGCAGCGAGGGGGCAAGGAGTAGTAGATAACTTTATTAGTAAACTAAATTTAATTGATGGAGGGAAAAGAGTTCTTAAAAATGTACTACATAATATTGATGATTTAATTGAAATAAAAGAAACTAAAGATGGTTCTGGAATATATCTAAGTCCTAGTATGATTCGCGAAAACATTTATTTTATTTTATCTTTAACCCTTTCGCTGCTGAGGCAAATTTCGTCTCATTCCCTCATGTGCGGGATGGTAAGTTAACTTACCACTGATAAAATCACTCATCTTATCACCTAAAACCCATGTTCGACTGCAAATGACACATGTTCAATTTGTTTCTCTTCATTGCTTCCTCAACTCCTTTATACGCCCCACCGCGAGCGCCCATGTTTTTTCTAATATCTGACATTCTCATTGTCTCATTCTCTTGATAAGGTGTCACAAACAATTTTGAAGCCCCTCTTGCAGAAATCGTCTTCGCTACAACGTTTTCGCTCCTTATCAAATTGACGGTTGTCTTTCTTATTATTGATTTATCAGGCTGAGAAGGAATAGTTCACTAGTATTATTATAGCGGGTATTTATAAAATCCTTAATAATTTTCGTTTACTTCTTCCACCACTGCTAATCAATGACATGAATGGAAGCCGAGAATTAGTACCAATTGATTGAACTGGAAAACTGTAGAGATTTGCATTGATAACGTCAGTTCATTCCTATGGGTTCATGTTATTAATCTTCCCTGATACACTTACATGTACTCATAACTCACATTGCATTGCATTTTTCCTAATGAAGTAATGGTATGCTTTGTGTTACTATACATCTTGCATCCAGGCCCGTCGCCAGCGGGGGGGGGCAAGGGGGTCGCCGCCCCCCTGTTAAAAATTTCGCCCCTCCTGTTGAATAATGTTTACATGTGTCTACTTTTAGTTGGTGGCAATGGTCATACAAGAAATGCCTAATAGCATAATTCCATTGCATTGTGAATGGAGTTTTTGACTGACGATAACTATTGACTCATTCAGCGTGAACATTTCCCATCTGTTACTCATTGCGAATAATTTATGTATGACTTCATCACTTCAGTCCTTCACCACTGTTTTGTGTCTCTTTCTGATCACTAGTTTCTATTTAAGTTATTAGTTTCTATGAGTTTCCCTCTTGATTAATTCCTCTGCTGCTCGTCGTTGTGTTATTTCGTGAACTTAACCTCTACGACTGATCTAACCTATCCTAAAAGAAAATGCAGTTAAGTTCGGCTAAATTTGTTGATTTTGAAATAGATGATTTGTGGAGAGGAAATAATAGAAGTACCGCCAAATCCACATTCATAGGATCCGACTGCAGTTTTCCGGGGACATAATCAAAGGAGTGTTTGTCAATTAAATAAACGGAGATATCCGGTAACGTAAGATTTTATTTTCTTCTTTTTGTCGGTTTCAAATTCAAAATCATCTGACAGAAAGTGTTTAGCACAGACTTTCATCCTGTCAGTTACTTCATTAACACTTTTGAGATCAACGCGTTGTATAGGAACCATTTATTTCGTTGACTATATTCGTTCTCATATGGAAAACTGAATAATGACACCTTTTCGGTTCCATCGGTCTTCTACCCACTTTTGCAACCTCCAACGCAATATTTGTATGGCATGGTACAAAATAATAGTTATACACGAAATGAGTTGACAGTCAGTTAAAATTTAAGTTCACGTGAACACAAAATGGTAGCATCGAGGAATGTAAGACGATGAATGAAGACAGTGGATTTATCAGGTTATCACTCCTTCAGCATTGAGCGAGTCATTCACTCGATGCAGACGAAGCCATTCGCATCAATAGAGTAAATAACTGCACCATGATCATTGGTTTTTTCTCATACAATGCATACATGCACACAAGGCAAATCCACTTTTCAATCTCGCATCAAGAAAGCAATTTGTCACTCTACTGACAATGCATCGGCCTGCGCTCAACAAATTCGAATTACACGCACACGCTTACGTCTTTATTGACAATATCTGTGTCTTGTGTTCCCCCGTAACTGGTGACTTATGTTTTATATTCAGAGGTGATAATTGAATAGTCGGAAATGCCGCATCGCAATTCAAAAGATGAGGTGCATAAAAAATCTATCCTTTTAACATCATGGCTTCTAAAACCTCGAAGTTCACTCACGCCAACATCTTCAGCTGATACCCCTACTACCTCCGCAACTGCGATCCAATCATCCGCAACTGCAATCCAATCATCCACAACTGCGATCCAGTCATCCACAACTGCGATCCAAACATCCACAACTGCGATCCAATCATCCACAACTGCAATCCAATCATCCACAACTGCGATCCAATCATCCACAACTGCGATCCAGTCATCCACAACTGCGATCCAAACATCCACAACTGCGATCCAATCATCCACAACTGCAATCCAATCATCCACAACTGCGATCCAATCATCCACAACTGCGATCCAATCATCCACATATGCGATGCAGTCATCAGCAATTAAAATCCCTACACAATCTGCAACTGCGATTCCTAGTGTTTTGCATTCATTACCGAAAGACATATTTGGTGCTGAACTAAAGCAACCTCGACTTAAGTCATATCCAAGAAACAAGGACAACCGCTGCTTTCGATCACAGTGGTTTGACCAATTCCCTTGGCTGGAATATTCCGTCGAAAGAGATGCAGCGTACTGTCATCCCTGCAGGATATACGCTACCAGAAGTTCAAAGGAATTTGAGTCGGTCTTCATCAAGGCAGGTTACAGAGCATGGAAAACCGCTCTTGGAGACAAAAGAAAGGGATTTGTTCAGCATGCTGAAACTACGACGCACAGAAATTCAACCATTGCTTGGAATGAGCAGAAAAACAGAGAGGACAGCAGAACATCGATATCTTACCTCCTGAACTCCGACATTCTAGAAAAGAGGAGATATTATGTCCAGTCCTTGATTGAGATAGTACAATTTTTGGCAACTAACGAATTGCCATTTAGGGGTGATGATTCAGACAGTGGTGTATTTATCAAGATTTCAAATACACTCTTCGAAAGGATAAAAAGCTTGCTGACATTGAGCCCGGAATTCCTCGCAATTCCACCTACACATCTCCTACAATTCAAAATGATTTAATTGACACTCTTGCAAACGTCGTTGCAAGAGGAGTAGCATCCGACTGCCTAAACGCTGACGTTCCGTTTTTTATACTTTTAGCAGATGGAACGCGTGACAAGAGCAACATCGAAAATATCTCCATTTCAGT
The DNA here is from genome assembly GCA_907163375.1 of Prostheceraeus crozeri. NCBI lineage: Eukaryota > Metazoa > Platyhelminthes > Polycladida > Euryleptidae > Prostheceraeus > Prostheceraeus crozeri. The sequence continues at coordinate 261,395 of CAJQUW010004294.1, read as the reverse complement.
TCGATTTGTTAAGAATGGGAAAGTGGAAGAATGCCTTCTCTGCATGCCTATGTCTGCGAAACTGGATGCTTCATCGATGACCGACGTTATTTTGGAGAGCTTGGCAAAGTACAACCTTCCGATGGAGCGATTGCTTACCCAATGCTATGATGGAGCCAGTTCAATGAGTGGCAGACTCGCAGGAGTGCAAGCTATCATACAGAGAAGAGCCGGAAAACCATACGTACATTGCTTCAACCACCGACTTCATTTGGTTATTGTGGATCTAGTTTCTACTATCTCAGCAGTGAGGTACTACTTCGATCAGTGTGCAGTGATATACAAATTTTTCAAATGCCAATCAATTGTTGATATGCACAATGGGACGAAATTGAAGCCATTACTCGAGACACGTTGGTCAGGACATCACGATGACACAAAGCGTCTTATTGACAACCATGCAGAAATTGTCTCAACGTTGAAAGAGATCAGTAAGTCAATGAATTTGGAGGGCGATCTACCATCGAGAGCCATCGGATTGCGAAAAATTTTGTGTCGACCTAATTTCATGTTCATAGCTGTTGTTATGAAGCGCATACTGGGGATTTTGATGCCAATCGACAAGGCATTGCAAAGTCATGCATGTGATCTGCGAAAGCCATGGAATTAATCTCACAGGTCAAAGCAGGGGTGGCGCTACGGGGGGTCCTGGGGGGCGCATGCCCCCCCAAGAAAATTATTGGACCCCCCATCGGCAGGGCCACTGTCGGCACCCGGATTAAATTTTGTCGGCAGTCGGCCTCCAGCACCTATATTTTGCATTACAATAATAGAGAGTACAGTTACGAATCGTTACATTAGATATTGACTTGGATTGCTAGCCAAGTCAGCAACATTACTACAAGCATTTTTGTTTACAACGTTATCTCTTTATCCTGTTGAGCGATATCAAGATTGTATAGGAAAGAGATTTTCTCTGTGTCGAGTTTTTGGTTATTTGATAATTGTTGACACGTGCACAACTATAATAGATGATCATTAAACACAAGATAAAAGTTTGTTATCGTCTTGTTAAGGTTCGGTATCACGTTTCTGAGATCTTATTCTGAGACATTACTTTAATGAATAATTAGAGCAGCTGACAATATGAAGGAGCAATTGTCATTTTTGATGATTTTGCCGTGTTCAGAATATACGAGCGTATTTTATCTGATAGATTTGCTACCTATTAACATGTAGCATTACAACTGATTTCTCAGTGGATTTTTTGAATGATGATGAGATAGGATAATAGATAAGCGATTTTCGACTAGAGATTTCCACCTGCTAATACAATCAATCAACAGATCGTCTATCTTGAGAGACAAGGAGCTAATTCAGATTTCGGTAGTGGTGTGATCGATCAAATTTTGCGCGAGCGTAGCGATCGTGCGTAGACCATATCGTGCGATGATCTTGCTATTTTGCCAATGAGATAGTCCAAATATGCTACAGTCATGTGATTTGCTTTCATTTGGATGTTTAAAGGAAAACGAAACGCCACATCTGCACCATTTCTGAAGTCGCACGACTGATTCAACAGTCAATAGAACGCCTGTTGTTCGCGTTGTCGAGTAGTTCAAACGGTAAGTCGATCTGCTACACAGAGTGTCAAATTATGAATTGATGCCTTACTTTCAAAGTCAGTGGTACAGTAAGGTATGCAGCAACCTCCTCAGCGGCTCTATTGCCTGGTCGCTGCGTCGTTTCTGGAAGCAGTTCCGACTAACTTCGACGTGTCGGCCGTCGCTACTGGGACATCATCCCAGGTGGTTGACTTTGGCGAGAATGTGGAATTTTTCCGCTGAGTGAAGCAGTCGAAGGAAAAAATGGAGGCATAGATGTACCACTGACTTGGCCATGAGAAGTAGGGACACCCCAGTGACGGCTGGCCACCACTTACAGTATAGTATGTTTTAATAGAAATTAAGATTTCCTCTCCTACTTCGTTTGAATGACCTGTCTGGGTGTAGTGTCGAAAGCAACAACTTTGACAATCTGAGAGGGACCGGTCTGAGAGTGGAGACGGAAGTTTAAAATTGCAATCGATTCGCCAGCAGCTTCAAACATGAGATCTTGGCAAGTCTCATTTTGGAAGTAGTTAAGATAGGCTTTAATAATTACAAATATACTTTGAAAGTACTCAAGAAAAATTTGCATCTTTTTGACTGAAAATCCCCTTTACTATTGCGAAATACAGAAGTCACATACATTCAGATATATAGTGTACATGCGAGTGCAGGCACCTCGGTTAAAACTGTCGGCACAACGCTTCCATGGACCCCCCAGCTCTAGGACCCTGGCGCCACCACTGGGTCAAAGAAATGCTCAATGAAATGAGAAGTGAAGAAGTATTCAGTGATATATTGACAGAAAGTAATGCTTTCATAAAGGACCAAAAAAGTGACCATCCATCTCGCAAGAGAAAAATAAGTACCCTTCTGAGAGACAGTGTTGTTCTTGCGGCTGTCAGTGGCCATCAATCTGATATAGACAGCATAAACACCAAGTCAGTGTACTTCGAAATCATCGACCTTGTCACACAGGAACTTTATCGACGCTTTGAAGAAAAGGATTGGTTGTACAAGGCTTTGCAAGTAAGTTTCTCTTCTGCTCAAACACTACATAGGAAAATAAAATGTCGTTAACAGGTTTTGCATGTGAACAATAGTAAATATATAAATAGCATTAACATCTAATTAACATCTATTTTCATAAAGTTAAATAATAATCTTGCTTTTAGGCCTATTTGTTATCGTCATTGACTAATCATTGTCTCTATTGACATATCTAGATTCCTTTTATGAAATATTTTCTAGACTTCATTTACCAAATCGAACTATTTTGTGATAAGATCATCATATAACAAGCAAAATCCATCATCAAATGTCCATAGCTGGAGAATTCATATGCAAGCCACGTGTGTTTTAATTCTTTACTATCGAAGATTAAATTCTAAACTTAATGGTGCTGTAATAGTTAGCTACTGAAAATTGAGTAGTTGCTTTTTTTATTTTCTGTAGGGAACTATACCAGACGGAGACGAATTTTTAATCAAGACTACGATTGACCCGCTCAGCCGACTGGGAATTACGATTCCAGATGAAGGCGAATTAGATTTGGTGAGACGCTATCTCAAGAAGAAAATCGACGGGAGGCCTACTTCCACACTTCTCGATGTTTTGCATAAGCAAAGAGAGGCCTTCCAGTGCACATACGATTTATTTGCGGCGGTGTCAACAATGGCCTGTTCCACTGCTGTCTGTGAGGCGTCGTTTTCGGCACTTACCCGCATTGATCGGCCACAACGACGAAGCATGGCGCAGTCTCGACGAGCCAGTTTGTGCTTTTTGACTTTTGAGAAAGATAGGGTGGAAAATATTGACGTTCAGTCTGTCTTGAAGACATTTAGCAATGTTCACAAACGCTTACAACTTTTTTGAATTACATTTGAATACTTAATCTGTGCATGTTTTAATTTAGCTAACTTACGATTACAATAGAAAGTACGAAAATACAGATATGTGAAGCACAGGAATGTCAAATATGCATGATTAGGTATATTGGTCATGTGCTTCATTGAATATAAAAATCACAAACGCTTGCCCCTCCAGTCAAAAGCTGAGCCCCCCTGTAAATCCATTCTGACGACGGGCCTGCTTGCATCCAGTCAAGTGAATTTTTCCATATTGTCAAAATGCAGCCCATCCTTTGTCGAATTATTTTATATGTTGATTTTTCACTTCTCTTTCCTATACCTGCTTGTTGCATATTAAGATGTTTTTTGCAAGATTTCTACATTTCTATACTTTTTGAAAGCTGTTGTGCCTGCCAATATGAATTTTGAATCTGTGGCCAGTCGCTCTAAGGATGGTCAGTGCATTTTTGACCGAAGTGAATTACGACAATTAGAGTTCAATATCAAAATTCTTCACTCTTTCCACCACTCACGAAGTTGACATTCATTATCCTTTTGAGCCATACTGTAGCCTATTGAATTATGTCACTCATCAATAAAATGTTGATAAGAAGTGGAGCAATAGCAATTTCAAGTCAAGACGTATAAGCTCTGGTGCGTAAATGATGGATGACCAATGCATCATCAAAAAGAGAATTTCATCAGACATTTCATTCATCCTTGGTCCGATAACGCAATTGAATGTGTGAGGGGACAAAACTGCCTCAGCAGTGATGGGGCTAGATGCGTCGGCAGTCTCAAGAGCAGTTGTGATAAGTAAAACAAAGTACCTGTAATTTCGATAGCATGTTACTCGTTTATTGATTGAGTTGCATGTTTATATCATAGCACCATTTTCTGAAAAATACTCAATTTCTCGAAATTTTTCCAAATTTTCGCGATAGAGAAAACATATCATGAATTTTTACAGTAAATCCTATAGGGATGTCATTATCGATGTCATGAATCTTCATAAAACGCATAGGCATACTATGCTTATAGCATTAATATAACTCTATTCAGACTCAATATCTACGGTCTCTCGTAGACAGGAAGCTGTGTAATTATGGAATGTGGAATTAGGTAGCTACGGGACGGGGGATGAGCCCCTGAAAAATCTAATTCTCGCTTAACGCCCATAGTCGATATGAGGAAGGAAGTGTGGGGCATCATCTTTTCGCAAGAAGAAAGAATTCAGAATGTCAGTTTGAAGCTTGAACGATTTAAATCTAATATTTGCTGGTGCCATAGTAATGGTTACATGAATTTAGAGCAGCGGAAACACATTTATAATGGTTTGTTATGTATGCTTAAATAATTTATAGGAAGACAACGGGTGTGTATGTGCATACGACAGGCCCTATCTTTCAGGCTATGGTACATCTTAAACATTACATGACCCGATGCAAGTAGATGTATGCCCATCACGAAGTGATGAAGTGATGTCATTTGGCTATTAACCTTTGTGCTATCAGCTTGGAGGACATGCCAAATTAAAATTGGTTTCCAGTGCAGAATAAGAAATTAATCGCAATTGATTAAGTAATTGCATGAAGAAGCAACATATATTGATTGATGATTCAAATGTATTTTTCACTGATTCATAAAGTTCTTTTTCTTACGAGTCGAGATCGCGCATCTTCATTTAGAGATTCAGAATTTGTCAATCAGACACCAATAGCAAAGCGAAACACACTAAATCAACTTGCTAAACATGAAACATCTGGAACTGCAATAACAGCCACAGTCAGCTGCTGTCTGCTACTGGGGAATCAAGTGAAAGACTTGCATTGTAGGTCCGAATTTTAGGCACAACATTTCTAATACTATGACTAAAAACTATTGGGACTATTTCAGCAGACCGATTTAATTGACGAATTTGCTATTCTCGATGATATTTATGAGACATACATGGCTTAAGCTTATTAGTTATCAAAAATAAGATGAAAATAATTAAATGCACCTTTCTTGAGCACGATCTGACAAAGTTTGCCGATTTAAATGCAACGAGATAGAAGCATTGGCATGTATTGTGTAAATTCATCAGATCTTCACTGAAATCTACCGAATTTTAGTAGATAGCACTATAATGAGGGCATTAAGATGAACAGGAAATTCATTTATCTACATGATCTCCACTATATTCAATCACATTGTCACAGTGGTCTAAGTGATTTCGGACCTTGGTTCGGACTCTTCCTGAGAGAATGAACGAAAATTTTCCATGGAATAATCCACAACAACATCCTTATTTCAAAACTCGATTTTCATAATTTTTCATTCGAGTCAGTCAAAGATACACCTATCACACAAGTTTAAATCTGGTGAGTAGGCCTAAGCCATGATGACTGTCAAACAGTATGGACATGTCGACGTGTAAAGAATTCTGTTGCTTTTAGGCAGAATGGGAACTCATGTTCAAAGATGAACTTGTTTCTGCCGCAAAAGGTCAGATCGTAGACTATTTTCTCGTCCGTTCTCGGTTCAGGTCTCGTCTTTAGCAACGTAGTCAAACTCATTCATTCAGGTCTCTTTAACGATTCATGATTGAGATGGCGCCATTTTTGCGAAGCAAATTGCGTTCAAGGCGTGATGAACTCATGTCAAACGCATGTAGCAGTGCTGCAGTTTTTCCTGGACAAACAAGTCTATAATAACCTCTTGTTAATTGCTCAATATCTCAAATATAAAAATGGCTGTCCATGTAAAATAGCCAATGATCACCGCATTTCACCGATAGGCACTGATTTTGCATGACTAACTGCTCTGCAGGCTTCGGCGGAATCACTGGACGCGGATGGCATCTTGTCTAGCGGAAAGTGGTCGAACGAGAAAGAGCTTCATTGCCATATGGAGCTTAGAAGTCATTGGAAGCATTAGCAAGTGTTTCGCCAAATAAATTTTGTGTTTGGGTGTAAAACCTGGTCAAAGCATTCGATGCAACTTCCAAAAATGACCGTCTGTAATGCCTCGTTGCACGCAAGCAGTAGGCAACTGTACCACAACACATCGAATTTTAGAACATAGATATGTTATTTCATCTTTTCTCATGAAAGTCTCAATAATTTTCAGTCACACAGTATAATACCTGTTAAATCGATAATATTTAAAATGATTAGCGATCAAAACATATTTTAGGGAAGTTTTAAATTATATCACTAAGCTGGAAACAATTGGAAATAAACATGCGCATTTCTGTTCTTCCTATAGGCCTACTGCTTTGATCAAAGAATGGATTGAGCAAACCACGCTTTTTCTTGCCAATCAAAACAATGCACGAATTTCATATTAGGCCTACTATTCAACTGGCTCGACCATGTAGGTCAACAATAGTAATGGGGGTGTAAATCGAATTAATCATGCTTGATATGCATCTGCAGTATTCTTACCGAATCAATGCTTATTGTGAAAATTTTGATTAAGTGAAATAATCGAAGGAATATGGCATCAATCAGATGTAGGTATGTTTCAATTAATATAATAAGAGATTTTAAAATACAAATTCATGCTCCATAAAGTGCTCAAACTTTTTAATGATGTCAGAGTTACTACCCACTACAAAAAGATACGTCGGTCCGACGTCGAAAACGAACTCGTTCCGAGGAACAGAATGTCCGCATGGCCGATGGTCGGTACGACGTCGGAAACCGAAGCCTCACTATAAAAAAGACGCCCTAGGCCTCCTATCGGCTATTTCACAAGTAGGATGTCTATGGAATTACATGAAAACGTCAATTGATCAGGAATTAAGTGTTATATATTTTCCTTTCCCTTTCTGAAGATTGTTTGAGTAATCAATATCATCACAATCATATCCGCACGTCTTCATGTCTTCAATGTCTTGCTACAATTAACTCAATCAAAAAAACCATTTTTATCATAATTTCTGCTTAAATTCAAAGAAATGAGGTCAGAATTAGTATTTAAAGGGTCAAAAAAATTTCCCGACCTTTTTCCGACTACCATACCTCGTTCCGACGTCTTTCCGACGAATCTTTTTGTAGTGGGTACAGACATCAGAACCATGATAACAAGAGCATGTCAAACAAGTTTTTATATTACAGCAAAAATAGAGCCTTTTTTCCATTAATGTTTTAGAGCCCGATTTACATTGACTAAAATTGAACCGGCAGAAAATCACGCCGATCTAGTACCGCAGAATATTCAACAGAGTTAATAATAAACGATTGTACGTCGCCAAAGTCCACTGATAATTTTTTGGTGTCCGCTAATCATTTATTTAGCAGCATTCTGCCGACTGAATTTTTAGAGAATTAGCAGCGTCAATGTAGAAGATACAATTATTGCGTCCCTCTACTATTGGAAGAGAATGAAAATTGCCGAGAAAATTTAACGTTATATATAGATTGCATCTGTAGCCAATTTTAATAACTAACGCAAATGCTAAAGCATCTTCATGAAGATCGTCACAGAATAATTATACATTTATGCCATTTTTACCCTCAAAAAGAGTTCTGAAAAATTAAATTACATAGACTTGTGGTTGCCTTATATGTGCTCAAGAAGATTGACCCTCAATTGGTTAGAACAGCATGTCGACTGAAAAACTTATGGTCTTGAGTTCAAGTCCTATTATGCACATTTTTTTACATGGCGATTTGATTGAGCGTTTATTCATTTCGTTCATTGTAAGCTTCTCAGAAGATAGATTTAGTGTGACATTGAGAGTTGTAAGGTATAAAGACTTGTGAAATAATTGCAATTCGTAAATTCGAATCGATTAATTCAATCATCAAACTCAAAGTTGATCGATCACCGAGAGAGTCTCAACAGGTCCTGCATCGGACAAAGTGTTGATCGTCTTTCATCGCAAAAAGTTAAGTGAATCTCCGGAGGTCCCCGGATTTTTAACCCGGAAGAAAATAAAAATTTCATATGGTTAAACATGCAATTCAAATCGGCTTTCAATGAATACAGGACTTTGATTCTTCAATCATTTTCTTACTGAATTAATTTCTTAGTATTTTTTTACTGAGAACTAAGAACGAGTTTTTCACAAACCTATAGCTACATAGAAATAGATAGGCCTATTGCAGTATTCACCTTCTCCTCCATTAGTTTCAAAATAAGGTAGCAGTAGTATCTTTCAGACCGTCATGAACCCAAAGTTTCATGACAAGGATATATCGTTCAAGTTCATGCAGCATGAATTAAGTTGACAACATATTCTTATCATCGAGTCACAAAAATTACATTCACCCATAGACTAGCCTGCATCAATATGCATATTCAACTGTATATGTTTACGGACTTTTATCATTCAAGCCCTTTTTGATCTTACAATTCGCGTACATCGCTTCACACAATTAAAATGATGTATACGAAATGTGAGAAATATCCATGGAGACTGGATCTTGAAATAAACTTTAAGTTGAAACGAATGATGTGGGTTCTGAATCCAAATTCAGTGGCACGAGTAAAATGGATTTTCTGGCAGAGGCAGCGGAAGTAAATACATGGGCGAATTGCTACTCCTCAGAATGTTTTAGGCACACGCGTACGCAAAACTTATTAAACATAGGTTTTAAAAATAAGTTTTAATAAACATGAGTGCATCGGAAAGTTTCTAACAATTTCGTTGCATTTGCGCAAAGGCGTACACGAAACTTTCCTATTTATTATGCATGTAAAATAATTGAGATGGTGAATAATGATTCGAATAATGAATGATCATTCGGCAACACTTTGATGGAAAATACATACATGTATATGCCAGTAGGCTGCATTAGTGAACCTTCTGTGGGATCAAACTTTGATGCAAAGGTACATGTATTTCAGGGACGTCGCCAAGATGTTTCGAAGAAAGGGTGGTCTTGGTGAAGCTACATGTATACAGATCATGAGTCATGACAAGTGAACAATTTCCGTCGTTTTCTTCCTGAGGTTTCTTACATCCAGACAAGCATTTGCAGAGACCGTTTCATTCTCCTGCTTCGTCGCACCTTTGCCCTAATGTCCTTTTATCACGCTTGCCTTGTAGACAGTCATCAGATGCTTGAGGCTTGTGATTCCGTGCCAAAAATGTGAGATTTTGACATTCACACTTGTATTCCGATATTCTAACATATTTGGATGTCAAAGCTCTTATCTCGAAACAGCTTGTCGTCATTCCACGCCTCTAATGAGCTGTATTGTAAGCGGGACCAAAACACATGTTTGTTGATTGAAACTGTCATTATCTGTCGGTGGATTTTGCAAGGAAGTATCAAGCACAGGAGAGAATGGATGATAAAACTGACTTAGCACAGGAGAGAATGCACCTATGCCTAGTATACTTACCATCAGCAGTGAAAGGGTTAAAAATGAATTTGAATAACTTAAGAATTTCAAATCTAGATCTAATGGATCATCTCTTAAAAGTACATAGAACCTTAAATTGTCAGCGTTACGAAGGTAACGATATACAAAAGCATTAGAAAACTTTCCTGGTTTTATTTGGGCAAAATATAAAGGTGAAAAACATCTTCCTGGCCATTCATATACCGGTCCAGGAACTCGATTAGACATAAGATTAGATGAGAATGATAATCCAAAACCAGGTGAAGAGCCTAAAGATAGAATAGATGCAGCAGCTTATAGACACGATCTAGCTTATCGAAATCATAGCCTAAGTTCTCGACATGAAGCAGATAAGAAAATGATTCAAGAATTAGATAGTATTCAGAATCCTTCCTTTATAGAAAGAATTGAAAGAATGTTTGTTAAAAAAGCTTTAAAAACAAAAATGCTTTTTGGTCACGGTTTTGACAAAACTCATAACTCTGAAACCTACGCGTCTGAAATGTCGAATGACCTAGGTCAGCATAGTGGAACTTATGCCTCTGAAATTCATAAGGAATATAGAAAACCAAAATATCTATTGAAAGTAAAAGTATTTAATAAAGATGATATTTGGAGTGCTGATCTTATTCATATGCCGAATGAAAGAGGTTTTAAGTACGCATTGACCGTTGTAGATTTATATACTAGATATGCTTGGGTGAAACCGTTAAAAAATAAAATTGGTTTAACAGTTAAATATGCGTTTGAAGAAATCTTTAAGGAAAGTAATAGAAAACCAAGGAAACTATTCGTTGATAAAGGATCTGATTTTTATAACAGAAATGTTGAACCACTAGTTGAAACCGTTTATTCCACTGAAGATGCTGGAAAAGCCGTAGTAATAGAAAGGTTTAATAGATTGTTAAAAAGTAAATTATTTAAGAAATTTACTGAACAAAAAAACCAGAAATGGTTGAAGATATTACCAGGAATTGTTGAGAATTATAACAATAAGATTCATTCAGGTATTGAAGAAACTCCAAAGAATGCTTCTAACGATCTCGATTTGATGCGTAAGAAAGTTTTTGAAAATAATTATAAAAATGAGAATAATACCAATTTGCAAAAACGTAGGCCGAAATTTAAGATTGGAGATAGAGTGCGAATATTCAAGTATAAAAATAAATTCGAGAAAGGTTTTGTTGGTTATTGGACTAAAGAAATATTTGAAGTTCATAAAATAAATCAAACTTATTCAATTACTTATGAAATAAAAGATTTAGATACTGAGGAAATAAAAGGTAGATTTTATGAGAATGAATTACAAAAGGCTGAACTTTAATTATCATTGGAACTAGCGTTTCGGGAATGAAATTCCCTTATTCAATTCTAACATAATATCTAGAAATGGTACTCATTCCTGTAATTTGAATAAAACATAAAGACATAATTGTCCACAATAAGTAGTTCCTGGTTTTTGAATTTAAAAAGTATTATAAATTCCATTTCCCAGTATTTCTTTTACTTCATTTATAGGGGGAAGTCCGCATGAGTCGAACCAATAGTTTTCTACATTAGTATTCTTTTGCCCTGCTGACCAATGTACTCCTTTTTGATCTGATGTGTGAAGATTTGTTACAAAATTTACAGTTGGCTTATCTTTTAGCAAACGTAATTCATCCCTCATCAATACTTGAAAATTCTTTATTCCCAATTGATTAGCAATTTTCTCTAGATCAAAATTCGTAGTTGTTTGCTTCCCATATACAGTGTGCGAAAAAAGGATGGTATAATTTATCTTTCTTTGACATTTTTCAGGCTACATACAATTCCTTGCCTCTGACATTGATACAGTTGCATACATTGTACTCTACTGTCTTATTTATTGTTCGACTGTTCTCTAGGCTCAACAAGCAAGGTACTTGAGCACAATTTACCAACTTTCATGCTTAGTCATAATGAATTTCGATATTCAAATATTATCTCCCTATTTACCAGAATTTGCGTGAATAGTAAAAACTATCAAGTTGCATTTCAATTGTAATGAAAACAAATATTTCCATCATGTTTCAAGTTTGCATCTCAAATAATAGATCAATAACTCTCCATGCTTGCAAAAATATTTCAGAAATATAAAGAATCTCGCTGGAAAACAACATCATAATCAGTACTTGGTAGGGTAGCCGTGGTTCTTTAACACAGCTTTCATTCTTCTGGGCATCGAAGCCATCAGCCGTTGACACTCCTCCAATGTAACATTCATGCACCAAATTCGTTGGATCTCCGTCTTCCCGGTGATAAATCACATCAGGGGCCCTTAACAGGTTTGCATTCAGGGGCCCCAACGGTGGAGTTCCGCAAGCTTTGATCAGGGCCCGTAGCGGTATTTAACCGCGTCCAATTTTTAAAAAAGCAGGGTTATTTGTGCTACTCATTATTCATTATATAGTAATATATCAGTAGTATACCCTTTTTTAATTTAGATCTTAAAAATCCTACCCGACAACCGTACGTGATTGAGTTATGAAAACAGTTTGCATTCAGATTTTCTTTATATTTTTGAAGAAATCACGTTATATAAATCACCACGCAAGAAATCACATATATAAGTCATTCACTGTTGGAATCCAATACACGTGGTCTTTTGACAGGTGGAGTGCCAATATCACTAGATTCCTGTTGCCTCTTTCTCCTTCCACCATACCGATCGCGGGCGTTGTTGAAGAACTTAGACACAGTCAGTTCGACCTCCTTGCAGGTTATCTCAAATAGATCTGTAGATGACTCTGAAAGGAAAAATTCCTGTTTAATTCACTGGTAGTTAAAATATATATTCAAGTCATACCTGCAGTACAGTAATGCACAAACAACAGGATTTTATGAAATTAATTAAATCGATTTTCCGAAAACAATGAAAAATAAATACCAAGACACAATAAAATAACGTTTATTTACAATTCAATATTATTTGCAATTCAACCAGAGATTTTGACAGATATTCCATTGCTCACAATCATGAGAAACAGTGGAGAGAGAGAGAGAGAGAGAGAGAGACGAGGACCAACACCAAAGAAATGAAAATGACACAAATAAAGAAAATGTGCTATCTATTCATATAGTTGATAACATCAGCTACGATGATTGATTTGATGTTTATTCAATTAAAACTTGTTGGATATAGATATATTTCTTTGAAAAAATGAGATATCAATTGAAATATGGGTCAATGGAAAGGAAATGACATTAACCCAGACAAATAAAAGTGTGGGTTATTACTTTATTGATGACATTAATCACATTTATTCATTTATAAAATACTTAATGATTTAATTGAATATGTGCAAATTTTATGAAAATCAATCAAATATTTAGAGATCTTATAAAATTTAATGAAATGTTTACATATAAACGTTTCGTTATCAGCATGATATGTACGAAATATGACAGATTTTTTGCAATTTCCCAAGAACATTATAATGACGGATCTGGTGGCCTTAACAAGCACAATTTGAAAACAAGTTTGTAAAAGATTCGTTACTCTTTAAAGAATGGACGATCATTACATTGCTCACTTAATGACATTTACGGATGCAAGCATGTTTATTGCAGTCAATATTCTTATAGTTACGCATTATATTTTAAATTTGTCATCTTCTTTCGTGCAGATAGTGGAAGAACACATGTAACACATGTAACATAGATCACTCAAAGTGACACAGACAAAGAAAATGAATGAACTACGCAACGTATATTGTTATGGATAAAAAATTGCTTACAACTAGTATATAGCAACCAACCCACTTCGTACATTTAAGCAGACAAATAAAATGAATAAACTACGTAACGTAGGCTATATTGTTATGGATAAAATATTGCTTACAACTTGTATATAGGAAATAGGAACCAACCCACTTCGTACATTTATCTAATTTGATCAAGAATTGTGTGACAAAAACCTCTTTCATTAATTTTTGATATAAAATTAATCGAGGTTCTAGCTGTACTATACAAGCATTTTGAAAATTAACGGCGTCATACGGGAGGTGATTTTTCACTTTCATGATTGGAAATAGGCTCTCCCTGCTTTTTTTAGACAATTTATTGAAATTAAAAAATATGAGCGTTAAAAACCCAACGTTTCGTCCGTCACGGACTTAATCATGGGCAACAAAGTCCAGCCATTTTTACAATGGGTTTATATACAGCTAGTGACAGCTCATATTTTTTAGTTTCAATAAATTGTCTAAAAATAGCAGGGAGAGCCTATTTCCAATCATGAAAGTGATTTTGAAAATTCTTGCAAAACCTTCACCGGATTACAATTCACCGGTAGTTAGACCATAAACTCCAGTCTGACAGGACAGTTATCAAACTTCACAAATTTAAATGAAAAGGAAGTCAGTGAATAACCATGCCAAAGTGTTTGGTTCAAGCTCTCTTCTATGTTGCTTATTAGTTTTCATACTTGAATTTATTGTTTACCTTAACTACGATTCACTTGTCTGACGATGATCTCGAAATATATTACAAAAAGAAAATATTCTAACCTTGAACAGAACATCAGTTTACTTGGTTCTTCTCACAACTTACCTACACCCTAATGAAACTTTATTTATCAATAATGAGCTCATGCAATGCTGTTGTAAGTATCAAAATAAACATCTCACCTGTAGCGGGTCCAAATTTTTGATCAAATTTTGCATTCTCTTTGACTTTGGAGCAATAATCAATATCACATGAATTTGATGGTTTTCAGCGAAAATATAGAGACAGTGCAGTACGTATTTCACTGAGTCTGCAATTAAATGCGAATCAAGACGTGTCCTGTAGATGAAGATATACCAGAAATTATTTCCAAAATGTAGGCATAATCGAATTACGACAGAATTCCTCTGAATGTCCAAAACACAAATTACTGACTTGAAGCGTCGTTAAAAGTTTTATAAATTCGCAAGTTTGATACTGCAGATATCACAATATGGTGATGCCGGAGAGTTTGCTGACTGATATGCGTACAGCCACATATCACGATGCAGTGGGAGTCAACTAGCAAATAAATGATGCCTGCTTGGTAAACATTGCTAGCTCGCATCCTCTTGTCATGTGACTCATGGAATGAAGGTCGGTTCAGCAGGCAAGCAACGGGGAAACTATTTCATATAGTAAATCGGTGTGCGCAGACGAGTCTTACGTAATTGTAGGAGCAACAGGCATCTGAACAGCATTGTGACTTCCCATATGTTCTAGCCCGGATAGCATTTAAGATAAGTTTCTGAATGGATAAAGAAGATGCAAGAAAATGAATAAATGAATTACGAGAGAGAGAGAGAGAGTGAGTGAGTGAGTGAGAGAAGAGAAGAGAAGAGACGGAGTAGATTGAACTAAATATTCCTTTTGCAGGTGTATAAATCACATGACCGCAATTAATTTCCAAATTTTCTATCTATTAATGAATCATATGTCTTATCTCTTCTAGATGAATTCATTTACAATTTCAGTTGAGGAATCTCCTATTGACGGACCATTTCAATTACTTTAAAAAGATAAGAAGAGTATTCATTTAATCAATGATAATCATCAATATGTATACTTATACAATGAAATTGATAGCGCTGATATAAGACAATATACATTATCTTTGGCGCGCACGGTTATGTGAAAAGCAACTTCCAGAACACAATGTGACTTTACAGTCAATTTTGCGTGAACATTAGCAGTGCTCGGTATTTCACAGGCTCAGCTATGTTATATTACAGACATCTTTTCATAATGTAATTTTACGTGACCCAAAAGTTGTACGGTAAAATTATATTGCCGAGTCTGTCAAATTGCAGAACATTTTACAATGTAGGAAGTGGCACATAACTAAGGAAGCATGTGAATGATGTGTGTGCAGCTGCAGCACCATCTAGTGTAATCAGGGCATACCCTGAGCATGCCCTACTCTGCCCTGAAATCACATTGCCCTAAGGTTACCCTAATCTTGCCCTGATATCGAATTTTGAAAAAACTTGCTCGTTATTGATTTTCTTAGGGAAATTATCAAAAATCTTGTCATTTACAAAGACAAAGAGCCTATTTTGAAAATTTATTGTAGCCCTAGTTTTGCCCGAGTGCCCTAAAGGGCCCCGTCAGGGACCCTGACATCATTTATCACCGGGTTGAGTTCACCGACATTGCGATAAGTCCTTGAATGAAGCTTTCTCTTCATCATTTGCCAAAGATTTTCTATTGGGTTTATGTCGGGACTGTTGCCTGGCCAGTCCAACAACTGCACGTTATGCTGTGAAAAGCAAGATTTCGCCTTTTTCGACACATGGCATAGCGCCGAGTCTTGTTGAAAAATTGTAGTTTGGTGGATGGTCATAAACTGGAGCAATTTGTCATCCAGGACTGCCAGGTACTTGCTCGTGTTCATCCGTTCACCTTTGTTCAGGAATGTTATGGCACCGCGCCCTTGATAGCTGAAGCATCCCCAGACCATCACAGAATCCGGGTGCTTCAATGTCTTGGTTGTGTATCGAGGAGACAGTGGTGATGATCACATCGGTCGTCGAACATGCTGTCGGAGATTGTGATGCACTTGATGGAAAGTTGATTCATCGCTAAACATCACCTTCTTCCACTGCTCAACTGTCCATGTTTCGTGAGCTTTACAGAACGCGAGTCGTTTCCGCCTAGCAGCTTGCGTAATGACAGGCTTTTTGACAGGACGCCTTGATGGTAATTTGAATTTATTCTTCAACCTCACTTGAATTGTTCTTGTTGTAACATTGTCCAAATGTGGAGTCAATTCTTGCTTTATTTCCAACGATGTTATGAACAGCTCTTTCATAACAGCCCGTCTAATGGCGATGTCAACTAGATCCGTGGTTTTCCTTGGGCGACCAGTACGATGTCTTGATGCTGTTGATCCTGTTTCACGTTGTCTCTTTAACACCTTGCTTACACTGCCTTGAGTCACACCCGTTCTTCTTGTAATCTCGGTCTGGGAAAACCTTGTATGTTTGTGTAATGTAACAATTTGCGCCTTGATCCATTCACTAAGCTCTCTCGTCTTCACCATCTCGTCTACAATGGATCCCATTAGAATGAATCACATGAAGGAAGTTGACCTCGGAATCCAATCAAAAGCTCGTCACTAAGCCGCACTCCTCATCAGCAACAGATATGCAGCCTTATTGGCCACTTGTACGTAGCATTGTACGCTGACAATGACGAATGCCAATAGTAGGCAAATGTCTGACAGTCGATGTCATCCTGCTTTGACCTTCCTATCGAGAATGAGTAGCAAACATAGAAACTATTTATTAAATGAGCTGACGACTCGAAATGCTGATATTGAGACTCAGAATACAAAGTTGAAGCATGAACATAACAATAACAATGTAATATAGTCAGTTTGCTGGCCAGCTAGTCTCATCAGAATGACTTCGTTAGAAAAACAGCGAGTGAAATAAAATTATTCCATACTTTTTTCGTACACTGTAATTTTAAGAACTCGGTCAAACCAAAGACTCTGGGAGATAGTCCACTTATGTGACATTGTGTACCTGTCGGGTTTTCACCATTCATTTTAAAGGATAGAAATTCTAATAACTGCAATAATGTCTACTTCTTGCACAGAAAAATGAAAACAGCGGCAGTGTATTTTGCATCAAATATAATAATACATAGCGGAATTAAGCAACAATCAATCTTATCACACAATTGTACAATTTCAGTCTACTGCCAGTAGACCCGAGAACAAAAGAAAATTTAATTACATTCCAAAATATTCAAAAATGCGATACTACTAAGTTCCATGAATCATGCTTAAATACTGAAATACAGATCTATCCAATTTCAGTCTACTGCCAGTAGACCCGAGAACAAAAGAAAATTTAATTACATTTCAAAATATTCTAAAATGCGATGCTACTAAGTTCCATGAATCATGCTTAAATACTGAAATATAGATCTATCCAATTTCAGTCTACTGCCAGTAGACTCGAGAACAAAAGAAAATTTAATTACATTTCAAAATATTCTAAAATGCGATACTACTTATAAAGAAGCCTTCATAAATAATGTATGTACATTGTACATATCTTAAAAAGTGAAAGAACACAGTTGATGTACATCTTGTGAATCAGACCTCATTTCTTCTATAGTTGTCGGTTGATTTAATTTTTCTGTATAAATTTTGATTTCTTTAAAATGTAACAAAACTAATGGGCATTGATGAATCTAAAAATAATACGTGTGATAGAATTAGATCCGATAAGTTCATCAAGAAATAACAATAACTTACGTTATAGGAAATTCTGAATAGTTCGAAGTTTGCCATAAATCTTTTTTTTATTGTCACTCAATTCCAGAATTCTTTTAAACCCATAACCTCGATAGGCAGCACTTCTCAGCAACGACCCATGGTGTACTTTATCACTTGCAATCAGTTTTGAAATAATAATAGCACTATCCTCGATGGTAATGAAATGTTCTTTTGTAACATTGAAATGAGGAATTGTAGTAGTGGTGAGATACTTTTCTATTTTTACTGTAATGTCCTCCACTTGTTTTTGAGAGTCCACCTTTTTGTTCTTCTTTCTCGGCTGAATCTCCACCTTCCATTCTTCAAAATATTTCTCAGCAGTTTCTTTATGTTCTTCTTTAATTAAGTTTAGTAAAATCGGCATGTAACACGAAAAAGCTTCCGCGGCAGTGCGTTTTGGCATTTTGTAATGAAGAAAGAAAAAAGTCACTAGTTATGATTAATGAAATTGTAAAATGAAGTCTTACTTCCTACATACTGCAATATATTCCACGTCTTTTTAATCTTTAAGTGTAGGTAGCAGCTATTTGTTCTGAAATGCATTGTTTCATGAATGCGGGAAGCAGCTATTCTCTACAATTCTTCTAAATACTCAAGTGTTTATGTTGCAATCCTTTAGTGTGTGATTGGTTTACTGTCTCAATTCCAGGGAATCCCAGGAGCAAGATTTCCAACAATTCCATTCTAAACTTGAATCACGTTCTATTTATAAGTGCGGGTAGCAGGTGTTTGTTCTGAAATCTTACTATATCTTTCATATACCTGACTCTATCTTTGTGTTTCACTTCATGCGAACCGAAGGTTCGATTTGCCATATCCATTTCACATGATAATGAAGGATATAAACGGGCTGATGGTTCTTTTGTTTTTTCATTTTCATCTTCCATTTTTCAAATGAATATTTTTATTGCATTTTTGTCCATATTCATTTCATTTGCATTTTTGTAACTGTAAATTTCAAGAGGATCCTATTTATTTATTTTGTCCATATTCATTTTTATAATTGCATTTTTTTATAAATTTAAGGAGCGTCCCTATTTTTGTATATTTTCCCATTTGCATTTTTATAAATTTCAGGAGGTCCCTATTTTTTGTATTTTGATTTGCTAAATTTCAGGAGGACCCTGATTTTGTATTTTTTTGTAAATTTCAAGAGGACCCTATTTTTGTATTTTGATTTGCTAAATTTCAGGAGGACCCTAATTTTTGTATTTTTTTCATTTTCGCATCTACCTAGGTGTGGGATCCGGTGCTGAGCGAAGCGGTGCGCCGGATCCTATACCCTATACTGCTAAGGCACTCCCATCAGTGATATTGTGCATCGGTTGAAAAATGTCTTTAATGATGACGCTCTGGGACGAACGGCCGTCTTTAAGTGGGTGCAACGGTTCCAGACTGGACGTCAATCGTTGGAGGATGACCCAAGGAGTGACCGCCCAACAACATCTGGAGGGACTGACAATGTCCGAGTGATCGAAGAAATCGTAAGCGGTGACAGATGCCTCACAGTTCGTGAGATAGCGTGCGTTACGGGTATCGCAAAAACTCAGGTGCATCGAATCATTACCAATAAATTGCAGATGAGAACTTACCGTAAGGTGGGTGCCACGTCTTCTAAGCGATTTGCACAAAGAAAACAGGGTCGTGGATTGTCGACAATTGCAAATGGTGGACGATCTTGGTGAAGCGTTCTGGTCACGGCTTATCACAGTGGACGAAACCTGGTTGCCCTTTTATCTTCCAGAAATAAAGGAGCAGTCAAAGCAGTGGTGTCGAGTTGGAGAGAAGCCCCCTTTGAAGGCAAAGACCGTACCTTCCACCGGCAAGGTTATGATCAGTCTTTTGGGACTGTGAAGGGGTTATCCCCATTGATTACCTGTCCCAGGGAGCTACCATCAACACCGCTTACTACACAAACTTGCTACAGGAAGATCTCCGCACGGCTCTCAAGAACAATTGTCTTCAAAGCCATTATTGCAACATGAAAACACCCGTCCCCATACAGCAGCGATGACGTACGCCATCCAGCGGTTGGGCTGGACAGTACTGCCTCATCCCCCCTATTCGCCAGACCTTGCTCGGAGTGATTATCACCTCTTCCATACGCTGAAGCTACCCTTACGTGGCCACCACTTTGTAACTCTTGATGAAATGAAAGATGCTGTTAACAAGTGGATAATCGAAACTCCTCGTTCCTTCTTTGACACTGGTGTCAGAAAACTAACTGCGAAATGGGAAAAATGTGTACGACTAAATGGTGACTACATTGAAAAGTTTGATGTTGATTCCGATAATAATTGATGTACAGTAATATTGTTATTGTTGATTAATACTTTTCAGTTCAAAAATATTTGGGGAATTAACATTTATCTATATACATACACATTTTCATTTCTTTGTTATATTGGAGTCCGTGAACTTTCAGGATTTCCCTCGTATTTGATATATTTTGGAATAGTGAATGGTTGATTACATAACGCTCTGTCAACATTTTCACAAAATTCTGATTAACATTGGAGAAGGTTAATGTCTTTAAGCCCAATCAAAATAATGTTTGACGGACTATGATGAAATTTATAAACATTGGACAGGCTGCAGGTGAAAAAACAGGCAGGATACCTAGCGAAATTTTGTAAAGGAATGCAAGGTACTTGGTTGATCACACACAATAGTGACGGAAGCAACAAGGAAAACTTCTGCCTATCATCCAAAGGAACCCCCTAGCTCCTCACCGATTGATAATGACTTGAACGTGGCATGTGGTTGATTTATTTCACTACAAATCACGTTGTGCAATCAAAAAGTTCTTTCTACATGCATCATCCAGGATAGAACTATAGCTGCACCGTACAAAGAATGACATGATATCATTCAACAAAATGGTTGACCTCGATGAGCGTACTGACAGACATTCATTACCGCAGCAAAAGCAAAGTGATCGATTGCAAGTCCATTGCAGAACTTTTCAAACCTGAAGGCAGAAATCCAAAGATGATTTGTCCAATTCTATTTACACTTAGTCACCATCACATGTATCGCTGCAAAGCAAGTAAATAATCTAAGCAATATGTCTAGGTAATTATGTAATAGATAATGGATGAGTTTGATGTCACTGTAGAACTTATTAGCCGAAGGTCGGTAGGCCTGAGGTCAATAAGTTCTATATGACCGAAATAAATCATCCACTATCTGTTATAATGCATGCTATAGATATTTCAGAAGAGGTTAATAATTTCCATAATTACCGCTGTACACGGATATCTCTCATAATTATCTCTAAGCACGGATATCTTAAATTCTGTATCTTGATATTCCACAAATTTCTGATGAACATTTCTCCATTATGAAACATGACAGATCACCATGCTTTCGTAAATTTCACATGATCATTAAAACTTCTAGGCATAGAAAGCATACAATTTCTAGTAGCACCTTGATAAGGATGTGTCAGTTTGCAAGCTGCATACTGGCAATATTTGGTCGGTGAACGAAACATTGAAAGATTTTATTTATCTCATGAAAGATGAAGAAAACCAAATAGTACCTTAATTGAATGCGCATATATCTGAACAGCCTTTATTTTGCAAGCCTAATCCTATTATGCATTGCATCAAATAAAGTGATATGCAAAATATTATAGCCCATTCCAGCATCTCGCATTCGAAGTGGAAGGTCAATACATCGACGAGGTGATTATACTGAATTTTGATGAGCTTTTAAATGGCATGAGTGTTGGGGTTTGATATATTGGAATAGTGAAGTCAACTTAACGCGCTGTCTAATTTTCACAAACATTGATCTGATCAACATGGCAGAAGGTCAATATTTTGACACAACCAAAATGATGCTTGACGGATTATGATAGAATATGCATCTATAAACAGTCGAAAAAACAGGCAGGATGCGTAGCGAAATTCTATAAAGGATTGCAATATATTTGTTTGATCACACTTTACGTAATAATGACGGAAGCAAGTAGAGAAAAAGTTCTGTTTATCATCCAAAGAAAGATGCGCTCTGCTTTACACCGATTGATGATGACTTGAACGTGTCATGTAGTTGATTTATCTCACTACAAAATTTGTGTTGTGCCCTCGATGAGACATTTTGTCAAAAAGTTCTCTCTACATCCACGGTAGAACTATAACTTCACCTATTACGTACAAAGAATGGCATGATATCATTCAACAAAATGGTTGACCTTGATGAGCGTACTGACAGACATTCATTACCGCAGCAAAAGCAAAGTGATCGATTGCAAGTCCATTGCAGAACTTTTCAAACCTGAAGGCAGAAATCCAAAGATGATTTGTCCAATTCTATTTACACTTAGTCACCATCACATGTATCACTGCAAAGCAAGTAAATAATCTAAGCAATATGTCTAGGTAATTATGTAATAGATAATGGATGAGTTTGATGTCACTGTAGAACTTATTAGCCGAAGGTCGGTAGGCCTGGGGTCAATAAGTTCTATATGACCGAAATAAATCATCCACTATCTGTTATAATGCATGCTATAGATATTTCAGAAGAGGTTAATAATTTCCATAATTACCGCTGTAAAGTGCAAAAGCAAATTAATGAAGTCATCACGCGGTTGTTGTCCATTCACAAACGTAAATCTTAATCACAAGCGTAAATCGTAATCACAAACTAAAATTTGAGCTTAAGAAATGCCTGTGATACACAAAAATAATCTGAAAGATTTTACTTCAAATCAAAAAATTGCAAGCGAACCATCTATGAAACCTGTGTACCATTATGACAGTGTAGAAACAATTCAAAAAGAAGGAGATGGCATCTTTTCTGGTATAGGAAGTATCGTTCACTTGATTAAAAATAATAAAGATTTGATTTCATCTGCTGCTAAAGGAGCAGCTGCTATAGGTAGTGCAGCTAGTGCAATATCGAATGCTGTTAAGTCACAAAACGAACTTAAACAATCAGACGCTATTCGTAAACGTAGAAATGATGCAAAAAAATGAAAAAAGACAAAAAGCTCTCAGAGGAATCAAAAAATAAAATTGCGAAATTAGCGAGGACTGAGAGTAAACTGGCGAGGCCTGGAATGGTTCAACAACCAAAATCAATTGAAGAAATGAGAGGAAATGGTGTAAACAGCGGAGCTGGGATAGCAAAATTTTAGTAGTACTAGTAGCAAAATTCTAGGAGCAAACTAATTTTTTTTCTAATGAAAAGTATAATGTCGTCTCTGATTGAAAGTAAGTTTAGATTAGACGATCCCCCGTTCGTTAGTTACAATCAAAAAAAGAATGACTATATAAGAGTTGCGATGAATCCTGGATCTTCAGGAAGAGTGAATACTGGAGGTTATTTAATTTTTGAAGTTGATAATCAGCAAAGTTATTTATATTTACCCGATTCACTTTTACACTGTGAATATTCTCTACATTCTGATGATGATTTTAAAACACCATTACCTGCTGCGGATAACATTACATTAGAAAATAATTTCTTTTCAAGACTATCTACACAAATGCGTTTGGATGTTGCAACACAAAATATAGAAACAATAAGTGATTCACCTGGTATTATTGATTGAATGCTTAGATTTGTAACAATAGGGGAAAATACTACAATGCATGGAATCGAAGGATGGTTTCCTGATAACCATACCGGCATACTTAAAGATTATTTAACTCACACTGGAACAGATGCAGCAGGAATTGCAAAAGATGTAGAAAACATAGTGAAACAGTTAAACAGTACAAAAAATGGCTCATATCAGAAAAGACGTGATTTTAACAAGAAAAGTAAGCAAACTGTTGATTGGTCATTATCTCCATTATTCGGTTATTTAGATTACACTAAAATATCATGTCAATTGAAATTCAAACTCATAGTTCATCGTACTTTAAATAATGAAGCAATATTTTATGGAAAGGCTGGGAAGAAAGCATACATAAAAATTGAAAAACTTGAATGGTGGATAAAACATATTACTCCTAGTTTAGAGGTGGAATCAACTATTACGAAAAGATTAAATACAAACAAACCAATTCCAGTAAGTTTTATGAAGCGTACTGCGAGTTCTGTAACTTTTTCTGAGCAAAGATTCAATTGGCATTTTCCGAGGACGTCAAATACTCCAAGATATTTATTACTCGTTTTTCAAAAGAATGAAACTCCAAGTTTTGATAAGAACGATAGTCTTTTCCATATTAATTCAATTAGAAGTTTACAAATTTCATTAAATCAAACACGTTATCCTATTGATCCATTGAGATTTGATGATACCAATAATCAGTTTATGGAAGGATATGATGCTTATAGAAATTTGTGTCGAGAATTTGGAGTAGAAGCACAATTATCTCCAATAGACTGGAAGAACCTATATACTGTTTTCTGCTTTGATTTAAGTGCACAATCGGAAGATATTATTAAGAATGGTTGTGATGTAACAATTAATATCGAAAAGAGTAATTCCACAACATCATTGATGGCCTATGGTTTATTGCTAAAGGACGCCGAATATTCTATTGAAATTCTTAATGGAAAGATGGTTAGGATAGGTTAAAACCCAAGACTTTGTCGATCGGCTAAAGCCTCTGAACAAAGTTCTATCGATTAATTAGAATAAATTTTTTTATTAAAAAATTATTATTAGTGAATAATAATAAAACGGTTGAATTAAAACTACGTAACATCATTGACAAAAATACACCTAAAACTATTACGATTGACAAAAAGAAGTATTACATAAGTAAACCAATGATAGAGAATATTAAATTACAAGAAGAAAAGAATGGTGGAATTCTCCCATTAATTCCTCTAATAATCGGAGGTATAGCAGCAGCAGGAAGTGTTGCAGGTGGGACAGCTGGTATTGTCCAGGCAGTAAATAAATCAAAGAAGGCAGCATTAGAAGAACAAAAACGACATAATAGGGAGTTGGAGAAAGCAGCGAGGGGGCAAGGAGTAGTAGATAACTTTATTAGTAAACTAAATTTAGTTGATGGAGGGAAAAGAGTTCTTAAAAATGTACTACATAATATTGATGATTTAAGTGAAATAAAAGAAACTAAAGATGGTTCTGGAATATATCTAAGTCCTAGTATGATTCGCGAAAACATTTATTTTATTTTATCATTAACCCTTTCGCTGCTGAGGCAAATTTCGTCTCATTCCCTCATGTACGGATGGTAAGTTAACTTACCATGATCAACATTCTCCTCAGTGCGGGATGGTAAGTTAACTTACCACTGATAAAATCACTCATCTTATCACCTAAAACCCATGTTCGACTGCAAATGACACATGTTCAATTTGTTTCTCTTCATTGCTTCCTCAACTCCTTTATACGCCCCACCGCGAGCGCCCATGTTTTTTCTAATATCTGACATTCTCATTGTCTCATTCTCCCGATAAGGTGTCACAAACAATTTTGAAGCCCCTCTTGCAGAAATCGTTGCAGAAATCGTCTTCGCTACAACGTTTTCGCTCCTTATCAAATTGACGGTTGTCTTGTTCATTAGTTGAAAACTCAGGTCTATGTGATCATAAGGAAGCGATAATTTTTCCATTGGCTTCAAGATTATTTGACCAACACAATAATCAGTCGATCCACAGATGATTTATCAGGCTGAGAAGGAATAGTTCACTAGTATTATTATAGCGGGTATTTATAAAATCCTTAATAATTTTCGTTTACTTCTTCCACCACTGCTAATCAATGACATGAATGGAAGCCGAGAATTAGTACCAATTGATTGAACTGGAAAACTGTAGAGATTTGCATTGATAACGTCAGTTCATTCCTATGGGTTCATGCTATTAATCTTCCCTGATACACTTACATGTACTCATAATTCACATTGCATTGCATTTTTCCTAATGAAGTAATGGTATGCTTTGTGTTACTATACATCTTGCATCCAGTCAAGTGAATTTTTCCATATTGTCAAAATGCAGCCCATCCTTTGTCGAATTATTTTATATGTTGATTTTTCACTTCTCTTTCCTATACCTGCTTGTTGCATATTAAGATGTTTTTTGCAAGATTTCTACATTTCTATACTTTATGAAAGCTGTTGTGCCTGCCAATATGAATTTTGAATCTGTGGTCAGTCTCTCTGACGATGGTCAGTGCATTTTTGACCGAAGTGAATTACGACAATTAGAGTTCAATATCAAAATTCTTCACTCTTTCCACCACTCACGAAGTTGACATTCATTATCCTTTTGAGCCATACTGTAGCCTATTGAATTATGTCACTCATCAATAAAATGTTGATAAGAAGTGGAGCAATAGCAATTTCAAGTCAAGACGTATAAGCTCTGGTGCGTAAATGATGGATGACCAATGCATCATCAAAAAGAGAATTTCATCAGACATTTCATTCATCCTTGGTCCGATAACGCAATTGAATGTGTGAGGGGACAAAACTGCCTCAGCAGTGATGGGGCTAGATGCGTCGGCAGTCTCAAGAGCAGTTGTGATAAGTAAAACAAAGTACCTGTAATTTCGATAGCATGTTACTCGTTTATTGATTGAGTTGCATGTTTATATCATAGCACCATTTTCTGAAAAATACTCAATTTCTCGAAATTTTTCCAAATTTTCGCGATAGAGAAAACATATCATGAATTTTTACAGTAAATCCTATAGGGATGTCATTATCGATGTCATGAATCTTCATAAAACGCATAGGCATACTATGCTTATAGCATTAATATAACTCTATTCAGACTCAATATCTACGGTCTCTCGTAGACAGGAAGCTGTGTAATTATGGAATGTGGAATTAGGTAGCTACGGGACGGGGGATGAGCCCCTGAAAAATCTAATTCTCGCTTAACGCCCATAGTCGATATGAGGAAGGAAGTGTGGGGCATCATCTTTTCGCAAGAAGAAAGAATTCAGAATGTCAGTTTGAAGCTTGAACGATTTAAATCTAATATTTGCTGGTGCCATAGTAATGGTTACATGAATTTAGAGCAGCGGAAACACATTTATAATGGTTTGTTATGTATGCTTAAATAATTTATAGGAAGACAACGGGTGTGTATGTGCATACGACAGGCCCTATCTTTCAGGCTATGGTACATATTAACCCGCATGTGACCGCTAAAAAATAACTACGATTAGTGTCAGAGCGGACACTTTTGTCCGTTTTCATTTTAAACCATTTTGTGATGTGCTTTATAGCCTATATATGTTCTTTTCATCTAAATATGATGTGTAGACGAAAAATACATGTATATCCAAAAGACGTGTATGTTTCCGAGCGAATCAATTCGAACAATGACAGCAAATTTCGTAAGATGATCTTTGCAAACGAAATGATTGCATTTGTAGTTGCATTTGCATTCTTTTGTTCACCGTAATCACACCGCACACAGACACCACGTTTTTGGGATATCGGAGATGGTGTAATTCCAACAATAAATGTAGTGTTCAGATTGGGTGACCGGCGGTCCAGATGGTCTTGTAACAGAGAATTGCCAAGTGCCAACAAATACAGCCGACGGCGAAATAATTTCGTCGAGTTCCAATTCGGCTCAAAAATAGAATGAATGGCATAACCATTGAAAGCACTCAAATCCAAAATATTGGTAAAAAAGACAACATGCCACCGTCGACATTTGAATTTGGTGCTATAAGTGCAGATGCGCTCATCTGCGGCGTCGACACCGCCTTTTGTGTGATTGTAATATTCCACCACATCAGGTTTCTTCTTCTCAGAGGAATGATCAATAGTAGCCTTGCGATGAGTGGTCGAGATAAGGTTGACAACTTTGTTCTTCTTCGCCACGTAGGATACTAAGAGAGTCGAGCAACCATTGCTTTGATTCACAGCCTGTACAGTTGAAAATTGCTCTCTTCTCTGGTGTGTTGCAAGTACACTTGGTGGCTCATGTCGGTTGGATCGCACTGTTCCCACGAGAGTCATGTTTGCTTCATGAAGCTTCTGAGCAAGCTGAACCGAAGTGAAGAAGTTATCACATGTGATGTTCCTACCGCTTTGTCGTAAATGTTCAGTCAGTGATAAAACAACATGCTGACCAAGCGGTACATCACTATCCCGAACGTCGTCCTTGCCGCAATAGAATTGGATATTGGTGCAATAGTAGTTGTCCGAATCGCAGGCAAGCCAAAACTTTAGACCATATTTGGCCGGTTTAGATGGCATATACTGAATGTAGCGACATCTTCCACGATACGGATATAGCTGTTCATCCACGGTAACCGATGGTCCTGGAACATACGCCTGTTGACTGTGACTTACAAAACCATCCATTAAAAGACGCACGGCTGCCAATTTGTCACGAGAAAGTCGTCCTTGTCTTGTCTCAACATTGTCAAATCGCAGAATGGAGCGTATCAATTTGAATCGACGTTCGGCTGAAAATAGGTCTACCGTGTATTGGTGACCACAATTCATCGACACATTCTCCAGCAGCTCGATATGTACCTCGGAGAATCAGCAATCCAATAAAGGCCTTCATCTCACACAGATCAATTTCCGTAAATTGAGCACCTTTCATCCTTGTACCTTGTCTACTGGTTTCCTTGACCATCGTTTCAATCATATCTGAAAAACCTAAGCGCAATCGATTAGAGATGCAAAAATTATTGTGCATAAATAAGGCTATTACCTACCAGTGCTAAAGAAAATTAGAAAACTATCCAAAACCGGATTATCCCGTAGACGTTGAAATGCATACGCTGTTAGGCCTGGAGCTGGACGCAGGATGTTGTCTCTCGATGCTCTCCCAGGAAATACAGCATTTTCGTCTATCACAGACCATTCTGTATTATTCCTGCCGATCAAAACTTCAACGGGTGTAGTGTTGTCTGAGACGCCATCACCACCAATGTCCGGCTCATCATCTTGACCACTGTCACTTGTCACATCACCCATAGGATCATCGTGAGTAGAAGGAACTTCAACTGATACATCATGAAAGTCATCATCAGCTGCTGTAAAATCATCGTCCTCCTCTGAATCACTTTCTAGGGCCATCAGTCTCATGGCAATCTGCTTTCCAGCGCGTGACATCTTGCGAGCAGCTGTGAGTCCGAAGACAATGATATTATGCGTACAAGATGAAACACAAACAGCGTCGAGTCAGACGGAAAACATTCTTCAAATTGATTGGCTTCGTCTATCAAATAACATCAATGGACGAAACACAGAATGAATCACACGCACGTGCTAAAAATACGCACACACTCGTTCGTCGTGTTTCTGTCAATCGATGAATCAACCATAGAGAATCAACTATCTTGGAAAGGATGACGTTATCATCTCTATGAATTAGTCTATTTCACAATAAGACAATAGCTTCGGGTTGTGAAGATGCTTGAATCGAATGAAAATGACTCTATATATGAACGGACACTTTTGTCAGCCTTGAACCGCAACAGGTTATTCTGCTGCTGATCGCATTCTAATAGATCAAATCGAAAATCCTTTTAGCATGAATATCTATCTCACCATATGAACAAAGTCACATGATATTACGGATGGATAAGCTATCGATCATGAAAAAGAGCAGTTTGAAAATCGTTAACGGACACTTTTGTCCGCCTGATCACATGCGGGTTAAACATTACATGACCCGATGCAAGTAGATGTATGCCCATCACGAAGTGATGAAGTGATGTCATTTGGCTATTAACCTTTGTGCTATCAGCTTGGAGGACATGCCAAATTAAAATTGGTTTCCAGTGCAGAATAAGAAATTAATCGCAATTGATTAAGTAATTGCATGAAGAAGCAACATATATTGATTGATGATTCAAATGTATTTTTCACTGATTCATAAAGTTCTTTTTCTTACGAGACGAGATCGCGCATCTTCATTTAGAGATTCAGAATTTGTCAATCAGACACCAATAGCAAAGCGAAACACACTAAATCAACTTGCTAAACATGAAACATCTGGAACTGCAATAACAGCCACAGTCAGCTGCTGTCTGCTACTGGGGAATCAAGTGAAAGACTTGCATTGTAGGTCCGAATTTTAGGCACAACATTTCTAATACTATGACTAAAAACTATTGGGACTATTTCAGCAGACCGATTTAATTGACGAATTTGCTATTCTCGATGATATTTATGAGACATACATGGCTTAAGCTTATTAGTTATCAAAAATAAGATGAAAATAATTAAATGCACCTTTCTTGAGCACGATCTGACAAAGTTTGCCGATTTAAATGCAACGAGATAGAAGCATTGGCATGTATTGTGTAAATTCATCAGATCTTCACTGAAATCTACCGAATTTTAGTAGATAGCACTATAATGAGGGCATTAAGATGAACAGGAAATTCATTTATCTACATGATCTCCACTATATTCAATCACATTGTCACAGTGGTCTAAGTGATTTCGGACCTTGGTTCGGACTCTTCCTGAGAGAATGAACGAAAATTTTCCATGGAATAATCCACAACAACATCCTTATTTCAAAACTCGATTTTCATAATTTTTCATTCGAGTCAGTCAAAGATACACCTATCACACAAGTTTAAATCTGGTGAGTAGGCCTAAGCCATGATAACTGTCAAACAGTATGGACATGTCGACGTGTAAAGAATTCTGTTGCTTTTAGGCAGAATGGGAACTCATGTTCAAAGATGAACTTGTTTCTGCCGCAAAAGGTCAGATCGTAGACTATTTTCTCGTCCGTTCTCGGTTCAGGTCTCGTCTTTAGCAACGTAGTCAAACTCATTCATTCAGGTCTCTTTAACGATTCATGATTGAGATGGCGCCATTTTTGCGAAGCAAATTGCGTTCAAGGCGTGATGAACTCATGTCAAACGCATGTAGCAGTGCTGCAGTTTTTCCTGGACAAACAAGTCTATAATAACCTCTTGTTAATTGTTCAATATCTCAAATATAAAAATGGCTGTCCATGTAAAATAGCCAATGATCACCGCATTTCACCGATAGGCACTGATTTTGCATGACTAACTGCTCTGCAGGCTTCGGCGGAATCACTGGACGCGGATGGCATCTTGTCTAGCGGAAAGTGGTCGAACGAGAAAGAGCTTCATTGCCATATGGAGCTTAGAAGTCATTAGAAGCATTAGCAAGTGTTTCGCCAAATAAATTTTGTGTTTGGGTGTAAAACCTGGTCAAAGCATTCGATGCAACTTCCAAAAATGACCGTCTGTAATGCCTCGTTGCACGCAAGCAGTAGGCAACTGTACCACAACACATCGAATTTTAGAACATAGATATGTTATTTCATCTTTTCTCATGAAAGTCTCAATAATTTTCAGTCACACAGTATAATACCTGTTAAATCGATAATATTTAAAATGATTAGCGATCAAAACATATTTTAGGGAAGTTTTAAATTATATCACTAAGCTGGAAACAATTGGAAATAAACATGCGCATTTCTGTTCTTCCTATAGGCCTACTGCTTTGATCAAAGAATGGATTGAGCAAACCACGCTTTTTCTTGCCAATCAAAACAATGCACGAATTTCATATTAGGCCTACTATTCAACTGGCTCGACCATGTAGGTCAACAATAGTAATGGGGGTGTAAATCGAATTAATCATGCTTGATATGCATCTGCAGTATTCTTACCGAATCAATGCTTATTGTGAAAATTTTGATTAAGTGAAATAATCGAAGGAATATGGCATCAATCAGATGTAGGTATGTTTCAATTAATATAATAAGAGATTTTAAAATACAAATTCATGCTCCATAAAGTGCTCAAACTTTTTAATGATGTCAGAGTTACTACAGACATCAGAACCATGATAACAAGAGCATGTCAAACAAGTTTTTATATTACAGCAAAAATAGAGCCTTTTTTCCATTAATGTTTTAGAGCCCGATTTACATTGACTAAAATTGAACCGGCAGAAAATCACGCCGATCTAGTACCGCAGAATATTCAACAGAGTTAATAATAAACGATTGTACGTCGCCAAAGTCCACTGATAATTTTTTGGTGTCCGCTAATCATTTATTTAGCAGCATTCTGCCGACTGAATTTTTAGAGAATTAGCAGCGCCAATGTAGAAGATACAATTATTGCGTCCCTCTACTATTGGAAGAGAATGAAAATTGCCGAGAAAATTTAACGTTATATACATGTAGCCTCTGTAGCCAATTTTAATAACTGACGCAAATGCTAAAGCATCTTCATGAAAATCGTCACAGAATAGTTATGCATTTATGCCATTTTTACCCTCAAAAAGAGTTCTGAAAAATTAAATTACATAGACTTGTGGTTGCCTTATATGTGCTCAAGAAGATTGACCCTCAATTGGTTAGAACAGCATGTCGACTGAAAAACTTATGGTCTTGAGTTCAAGTCCTATTGTGTACATTTTTTTACATGGTGATTTGATTGAGCGTTTATTCATTTCGTTCATTGTAAGCTTCTCAGAAGATAGATTTAGTGTGACATTGAGAGTTGTAAGGTATAAAGACTTGTGAAATAATTGCAATTCGTAAATTCGAATCGATTAATTCAATCATCAAACTCAAAGTTGATCGATCACCGAGAGAGTCTCAACAGGTCCTGCATCGGACAAAGTGTTGATCGTCTTTCATCGCAAAAAGTTAAGTGAATCTCCGGAGGTCCCCGGATTTTTAACCCGGAAGAAAATAAAAATTTCATATGGTTAAACATGCAATTCAAATCGGCTTTCAATGAATACAAGACTTTGATTCTTCAATCATTTTCTTACTGAATTAATTTCTTAGTATTTTTTTACTGAGAACTAAGAACGAGTTTTTCACAAACCTACAGCTACATAGAAATAGATAGGCCTATTGCAGTATTCACCTTCTCCTCCATTAGTTTCAAAATAAGGTAGCAGTAGTATCTTTCAGACCGTCATGAACCCAAAGTTTCATGACAAGGATATATCGTTCAAGTTCATGCAGCATGAATTAAGTTGACAACATATTCTTATCATCGAGTCACAAAAATTACATTCACCCATAGACTAGCCTGCATCAATATGCATATTCAACTGTATATGTTTACGGACTTTTATCATTCAAGCCCTTTTTGATCTTACAATTCGCGTACATCGCTTCACACAATTAAAATGATGTATACGAAATGTGAGAAATATCCATGGAGACTGGATCTTGAAATAAACTTTAAGTTGAAACGAATGATGTGGGTTCTGAATCCAAATTCAGTGGCACGAGTAAAATGGATTTTCTGGCAGAGGCAGCGGAAGTAAATACATGGGCGAATTGCTACTCCTCAGAATGTTTTAGGCACACGCGTACGCAAAACTTATTAAACATAGGTTTTAAAAATAAGTTTTAATAAACATGAGTGCATCGGAAAGTTTCTAACAATTTCGTTGCATTTGCGCAAAGGCGTACACGAAACTTTCCTATTTATTATGCATGTAAAATAATTGAGATGGTGAATAATGATTCGAATAATGAATGATCATTCGGCAACACTTTGATGGAAAATACATACATGTATATGCCAGTAGGCTGCATTAGTGAACCTTCTGTGGGATCAAACTTTGATGCAAAGGTACATGTATTTCAGGGACGTCGCCAAGATGTTTCGAAGAAAGGGTGGTCTTGGTGAAGCTACATGTATACGGATCATGAGTCATGACAAGTGAACAATTTCCGTCGTTTTCTTCCTGAGGTTTCTTACATCCAGACAAGCATTTGCAGAGACCGTTTCATTCTCCTGCTTCGTCGCACCTTTGCCCTAATGTCCTTTTATCACGCTTGCCTTGTAGACAGTCATCAGATGCTTGAGGCTTGTGATTCCGTGCCAAAAATGTGAGATTTTGACATTCACACTTGTATTCCGATATTCCAATATATTTGGATGTCAAAGCTCTTATCTCGAAACAGCTTGTCGTCATTCCACGCCTCTAATGAGCTGTATTGTAAGCGGGACCAAAACACATGTTTGTTGATTGAAACTGTCATTATCTGTCGGTGGATTTTGCAAGGAAGTATCAAGCACAGGAGAGAATGGATGATAAAACTGACTTAGCACAGGAGAGAATGCACCTATGGCTAGTATACTTACCATCAGCAGTGAAAGGGTTAAAAATGAATTTGAATAACTTAAGAATTTCAAATCTAGATCTAATGGATCATCTCTTAAAAGTACATAGAACCTTAAATTGTCAGCGTTACGAAGGTAACGATATACAAAAGCATTAGAAAACTTTCCTGGTTTTATTTGGGCAAAATATAAAGGTGAAAAACATCTTCCTGGCCATTCATATACCGGTCCAGGAACTCGATTAGACATAAGATTAGATGAGAATGATAATCCAAAACCAGGTGAAGAGCCTAAAGATAGAATAGATGCAGCAGCTTATAGACACGATCTAGCTTATCGAAATCATAGCCTAAGTTCTCGACATGAAGCAGATAAGAAAATGATTCTAGAATTAGATAGTATTCAGAATCCTTCCTTTATAGAAAGAATTGAAAGAATGTTTGTTAAAAAAGCTTTAAAAACAAAAATGCTTTTTGGTCAGGGTTTAGACAAAACTCATAACTCTGAAACCTACGCGTCTGAAATGTCGAATGACCTAGGTCAGCATAGTGGAACTTATGCCTCTGAAATTCATAAGGAATATAGAAAACCAAAATATCTATTGAAAGTAAAAGTAATTAATAAAGATGATATTTGGAGTGCTGATCTTATTCATATGCCGAATGAAAGAGGTTTTAGGTACGCATTGACCGTTGTAGATTTATATACTAGATATGCTTGGGTGAAACCATTAAAAATTAAAATTGGTTTAACAGTTAAATATGCGTTTGAAGAAATCTTTAAGGAAAGTAATAGAAAACCAAGGAAACTATTCGTTGATAAAGGATCTGATTTTTATAATAGAAATGTTGAACCACTATTTGAAACCGTTTATTCCACTAAAGATGCTGGAAAAGCCGTAGTAATAGAAAGGTTTAATAGAACGTTAAAAAGTAAATTATTTAAGAAATTTACTGAACAAAGTAATCAGAAATGGTTGAAGATATTACCAGGAATTGTTGAGAATTATAACAATAAGATTCATTCAGGTATTGAAGAAACTCCAAAGAATGCTTCTAAAGATACCGATTTGATGCGTAAGAAAGTTTTTGAAAATAATTATAAAAATGAGAATAATACCAATTTGCAAAAACGTAGGCCGAAATTTAAGATTGGAGATAGAGTGCGAATATTCAAGTATAAAAATAAATTCGAGAAAGGTTTTGTTGGTTATTGGACTAAAGAAATATTTGAAGTTCATAAAATAAATCAAACTTATTCGATTACTTATGAAATAAAAGATTTAGATACTGAGGAAATAAAAGGTAGATTTTA
Source organism: Prostheceraeus crozeri (assembly GCA_907163375.1). Classification (NCBI taxonomy): domain Eukaryota; kingdom Metazoa; phylum Platyhelminthes; order Polycladida; family Euryleptidae; genus Prostheceraeus; species Prostheceraeus crozeri. The sequence goes on along the minus strand of CAJQUW010004294.1, from coordinate 226,001 downwards.
TGAGAATGAATTACAAAAGGCTGAACTTTAATTATCATTGGAACTAGCGTTTCGGGAATGAAATTCCCTTATTCAATTCTAACACAATATCTAGAAATGGTACTCATTCCTGTAATTTGAATAAAACATAAAGACATAATTGTCCACAATAAGTAGTTCCTGGTTTTTGAATTTAAAAAGTATTATAAATTCCATTTCCCAGTATTTCTTTTACTTCATTTGTAGGGGGAAGTCCGCATGAGTCGAACCAATAGTTTTCTACATTAGTATTCTTTTGCCCTGATGACCAATGTACTCCTTTTTGATCTGATGTGTGAAGATTTGTTACGAAATTTACAATTGGCTTATCTTTTAGCAAACGTAATTCATCCCTCATCAATACGTGAAAATTCTTCATTCCCAATTGATTAGCAATTTTCTCTAGATCAAAATTCGTAGTTGTTTGCTTCCCATATAATTTTAAGAACTCGGTCAAACCAAAGACTCTGGGAGATAGTCCACTTATGTGACATTGTGTACCTGTCGGGTTTTCACCATTCATTTTAAAGGATAGAAATTCTAATAACTGCAATAAAGTCTACTTCTTGAACAGAAAAATGAAAACAGCGGCAGTGTATTTTGCATCAAATATAATAATACATAGCGGAATTAAGCAACAATCAATCTTATCACACAATTGTACAATTTCAGTCTACTGCCAGTAGACCCGAGAACAAAAGAAAATTTAATCACATTCCAAAATATTCTAAAATGCGATGCTACTAAGTTCCATGAATCATGCTTAAATACTGAAATATAGATCTATCCAATTTCAGTCTACTGCCAGTAGACTCGAGAACAAAAGAAAATTTAATTACATTTCAAAATATTCTAAAATGCGATACTACTTATAAAGAAGCCTTCATAAATAATGTATGTACATTGTACATATCTTAAAAAGTGAAAGAACACAGTTGATGTACATCTTGTGAATCAGACCTCATTTCTTCTATAGTTGTCGGTTGATTTAATTTTTCTGTATAAATTTTGATTTCTTTAAAATGTAACAAAACTAATGGGCATTGATGAATCTAAAAATAATACGTGTGGTAGAATTAGATCCGATAAGTTCATCAAGAAATAACAATAACTTACGTTATAGGAAATTCTGAATAGTTCGAAGTTTGCCATAAATCTTTTTTTTATTGTCACTCAATTCCAGAATTCTTTTAAACCCATAACCTCGATAGGCAGCACTTCTCAGCAACGACCCATGGTGTACTTTATCACTTGCAATCAGTTTTGAAATCATAATAGCACTATCCTTGATGGTAATGAAATGTTCTTTTGTAACATTGAAATGAGGAATTGTAGTAGTGGTGAGATACTTTTCTATTTTTACTGTAATGTCCTCCACTTGTTTTTGAGAGTCCACCTTTTTGTTCTTCTTTCTCGGCTGAATCTCCACCTTCCATTCTTCAAACTATTTCTCAGCAGTTTCTTTATGTTCTTCTTTAATTAAGTTTAGAAAAATCGGCATGTAACACGAAAAAGCTTCCGCGGCAGTGCGTTTTGGCATTTTGTAATGAAGAAAGAAAAAGTCACTAGTTATGATTAATGAAATTGTAAAATGAAGTCTTACTTCCTACATACTGCAATATATTCCACGTCTTTTTAATCTTTAAGTGTAGGTAGCAGCTGTTTGTTCTGAAATGCATTGTTTCATGAATGCGGGAAGCAGCTATTCCCTACAATTCTTCTAAATACTCAAGTGTTTATGTTGCAATCCTTTAGTGTGTGATTGGTTTACTGTCTCAATTCCAGGGAATCACAGGAACAAGATTTCCAACAATTCCATTCTAAACTTGAATCACGTTCTATCTATAAGTGCGGGTAGCAGGTGTTTGTTCTGAAATCTTACTATATCTTTCATATACCTGACTCTATCTTTGTGTTTCACTTCGTGCGAACCGAAGGTTCGATTTGCCATATCCATTTCACATGATAATGAAGGATATAAAGGGGCTGATGGTTCTTTTGTTTTTTCATTTTCATCTTCCATTTTTCAAATGAATATTTTTATTGCATTTTTGTCCATATTCATTTCATTTGCATTTTTGTAACTGTAAATTTCAAGAGGATCCTATTTATTTATTTTGTCCATATTCATTTTTATAATTGTATTTTTTTTATAAATTTAAGGAGCGTCCCTATTTTTGTATATTTTCCCATTTGCATTTTTATAAATTTCAGGAGGTCCCTATTTTTTGTATTTTGATTTGCTAAATTTCAGGAGGACCCTATTTTTGTATTTTGATTTGCTAAATTTCAAGAGGACCCTGATTTTGTATTTTTTTGTAAATTTCAAGAGGACCCTATTTTTGTATTTTGATTTGCTAAATTTCAGGAGGACCCTAATTTTTGTATTTTTTTTCATTTTCGCATCTACCTAGGTGTGGGATCCGGTGCTGAGCGAAGCGGTGCGCCGGATCCTATACCCTATACTGCTAAGGCACTCCCATCAGTGATATTGTGCAACGGTTGAAAAATGTCTTTAATGATGACGCTCTGGGACGAACGGCCGTCTTTAAGTGGGTGCAACAGTTCCAGACTGGACGTCAATCGTTGGAGGATGACCCAAGGAGTGACCGCCCAACAACATCTGGAGGGACTGACAATGTCCGAGTGATCGAAGAAATCGTAAGCGGTGACAGATGCCTCACAGTTCGTGAGATAGCGTGCGTTACGGGTATCGCAAAAACTCAGGTGCATCGAATCATTACCAATAAATTGCAGATGAGAACTTACCGTAAGGTGGGTGCCACGTCTTCTAAGCGATTTGCACAAAGAAAACAGGGTCGTGGATTGTCGACAATTGCAAATGGTGGACGATCTTGGTGAAGCGTTCTGGTCACGGCTTATCACAGTGGACGAAACCTGGTTGCCCTTTTATCTTCCAGAAATAAAGGAGCAGTCAAAGCAGTGGTGTCGAGTTGGAGAGAAGCCCCTTTGCAGGCAAAGACCGTACCTTCCACCGGCAAGGTTATGATCAGTCTTTTGGGACTGTGAAGGGGTTATTCCCATTGATTACCTGTCCCAGGGAGCTACCATCAACACCGCTTACTACACAAACTTGCTACAGGAAGATCTCCGCACGGCTCTCAAGAACAATTGTCTTCAAAGCCATTATTGCAACATGAAAACACCCGTCCCCATACAGCAGCGATGACGAACGCCATCCAGCGGTTGGGCTGGACAGTACTGCCTCATCCCCCCTATTCGCCAGACCTTGCTCGGAGTGATTATCACCTCTTCCATACGCTGAAGCTACCCTTACGTGGCCACCACTTTGTAACTCTTGATGAAATGAAAGATGCTGTTAACAAGTGGATAATCGAAACTCCTCGTTCCTTCTTTGACACTGGTGTCAGAAAACTAACTGCGAAATGGGAAAAATGTGTACGACTAAATGGTGACTACATTGAAAAGTTTGATGTTGATTCCGATAATAATTGATGTACAGTAATATTGTTATTGTTGATTAATACTTTTCAGTTCAAAAATATTTGGGGAATTAACATTTACCTATATACATACACATTTTCATTTCTTTGTTATATTGGAGTCCGTGAACTTTCAGGATTTCCCTCGTATTTGATATATTTTGGAATAGTGAATGGTTGATTACATAACGCTCTGTCAACATTTTCACAAAATTCTGATTAACATTGGAGAAGGTTAATGTCTTTAAGCCCAATCAAAATAATGTTTGACGGACTATGATGAAATTTATAAACATTGGACAGGCTGCAGGTGAAAAAACAGGCAGGATACCTAGCGAAATTTTGTAAAGGAATGCAAGGTACTTGGTTGATCACACACAATAGTGACGGAAGCAACAAGGAAAACTTCTGCCTGTCATCCAAAGGAACCCCCTAGCTCCTCACCGATTGATAATGACTTGAACGTGGCATGTGGTTGATTTATCTCACTACAAATCACGTTGTGCAATCAAAAAGTTCTTTCTACATGCATCATCCAGGATAGAACTATAGCTGCACCGTACAAAGAATGACATGATATCATTCAACAAAATGGTTGACCTCGATGAGCGTACTGACAGACATTCATTACCGCAGCAAAAGCAAAGTGATCGATTGCAAGTCCATTGCAGAACTTTTCAAACCTGAAGGCAGAAATCCAAAGATGATTTGTCCAATTCTATTTACACTTAGTCACCATCACATGTATCGCTGCAAAGCAAGTAAATAATCTAAGCAATATGTCTAGGTAATTATGTAATAGATAATGGATGAGTTTGATGTCACTGTAGAACTTATTAGCCGAAGGTCGGTAGGCCTGAGGTCAATAAGTTCTATATGACCGAAATAAATCATCCACTATCTGTTATAATGCATGCTATAGATATTTCAGAAGAGGTTAATAATTTCCATAATTACCGCTGTACACGGATATCTCTCATAATTATCTCTAAGCACGGATATCTTAAATTCTGTATCTTGATATTCCACAAATTTTTGATGAACATTTTTCCATTATGAAACATGACAGGTCACCATGCTTTCGTAAATTTCACATGATCATTCAAACTTCTAGGGATAGAAAGCATACAATTTCTAGTAGCACCTTGATAAGGATGTGTCAGTTTGCAAGCTGCATACTGGCAATATTTGGTCGGTGAACGAAACATTGAAAGATTTTATTTATCTCATGAAAGATGAAGAAAACCAAATAGTACCTTAATTGAATGCGCATATATCTGAACAGCCTTTATTTTGCAAGCCTAATCCTATTATGCATTGCATCAAATAAAGTGATATGCAAAATATTATAGCCCATTCCAGCATCTCGCATTCGAAGTGGAAGGTCAATACATCGACGAGGTGATTATACTGAATTTTGATGAGCTTTTAAATGGCATGAGTGTTGGGGTTTGATATATTGGAATAGTGAAGTCAACTTAACGCGCTGTCTAATTTTCACAAACATTGATCTGATCAACATGGCAGAAGGTCAATATTTTAACACAACCAAAATGATGCTTGACGGATTATGATAGAATATGCATCTATAAACAGTCGAAAAAACAGGCAGGATGCGTAGCGAAATTCTATAAAGGAATGCAATATATTTGTTTGATCACACTTTACGTAATAATGACGGAAGCAAGTAGAGAAAAAGTTCTGTTTATCATCCAAAGAAAGATACGCTCTAGCTTTACACCGATTGATGATGACTTGAACGTGTCATGTAGTTGATTTATCTCACTACAAAATTTGTGTTGTGCCGTCGATGAGACATTTTGTCAAAAAGTTCTCTCTACATCCACGGTAGAACTATAACTTCACCTATTACGTACAAAGAATGACATTTATCGAAGATAACATCGTTCCAGAAAATAGACATCCATTACCACAGCAAAAGCAAGGTGATCGATTGCAAGTGCATTAGAAAACTTTCCAAACCTGAAGGTAGAAATCTAGATGATTCTTCTAATTCGACTGCGCTTAGTGACCATCGCCTATATCGCTGCAAAGAAAGTAAATAATCTAGGAAATATATCTAGGTAATTACAGTGACATGATTGTTGGATTTATTAACCTGTAGACATAGAAAGCTACACAATAGCATACATTATATGGTGTGACATCTTTGACCGGTCCTCAATAGCTGCGGTTGGAAGAGCATAGAAGTCGATGCGTCGTACTAGCAGTTGAAGCAAATTTGAATTGCAATTTTGTATGAAAGACTTCATCTTAGAAACGGTTTCTCAGCTGGTTCATGCTTTTGGTGATTGTAGGTACTAGGTAATGACTTGATGATGTTTTCAAGATCAAATCAAAAAATTCAAGTAAAATCTTCAGACACGGAACAGGTTGTTCATTTAACAAAAGCCAATAGAATCGCGCAAACAGATCAAACCATTGAAAGAGAAAAGATGGAACCAAGAGTTATCCACCCAGCAAATGCAAGTAATTCCAATCGGGACGTCAACAACTCTAGTCGCGCCAGGTGAGCATCGTGCTTAAAAGCACGTAAGTATTTTGAATGATTCGCATTAATTAATATGAGTCATTAAAATTCCATGATACTCTTCTTTCTCCGGGATGAACTCAAAGACTTTTTATCTTAGTCTACAGCTAGAGAATTATGATTGCAAGTAAATAGCCTTTTTATATTGTCTTCTGAATTAGAGTTATTAACACATATTGAATGATGAATCGCATAGACTTCCTCTAAACATACTTTTCACATTAACTTAACAGTTAACGCCTTAATTTGATAAATATCCATCGGATGCGCAGGAGAATTGCGCGATGCAGTTTAGGCGACATAAGCATGCACTGTTGAAAGCAAGAGGTGAACAGTGGAATAAATAAGCTATAGACCTTGCAATAATCTGTACATGTATTATCAAAAAATTATGTGCACAATCGTCTTTATGCAACTTGCTTGACTACACATATTGAAATACGCTGACAAAAAACTAGTTTCTTGAAGTAAGATGTTGCAACCTTCTAGACATTAATCCTGAAGTAAAAGTTACTAGACCTATACCAATGTGTTGAAGAAAATAAGTTCTTTTATGCGGAAAAAAGGGACTCTCAATTAAGTCAACCATCTATTTAGTCTTGCATAAGTGTAATTTTTTATCGAAACATACATGCAAGTTCAAAGAGAAGACAGTTCGGATGAGTGACACTTCATTTTCAGTGGTTTGCTTCTAAATGTGGGGTAGAGTAGTCTACTTGTAAGCTTAGTAATGGTAGTCGAGATGACATATCTCAATGTATTGCGAATTTGAGATAATGTAGCCCAAGGAAGTGCAAGATTATTCATTAGAAGATCAAGTAGTTGTCAGGGATCTACTTGCGCGCAAGACGTCTTGAAGCACGTTCTTTCTTTTCATTTGTTTTAGTCTTCTGTTTTGATTCCTGGGTTTTGTGTAGATAGATTCATCAATGTAAGGACAATGTTTGTATGTGATGCATCAATCACAGATGGAATTTTGCTGAATGAGTAAATATAATGCATTTTACTCATAATAATACAACTATGTTGTTTTTCAACTTCCACTGTGCTGGAAGCAGCTTTTTCGTCGATCAGTTGTCCAACCATCGATAAGAACTTTGTTATGTCGTACTGACTTAATTTGCAGCGTATTCCCTGCTATTTTTCATCACTTCGACCATCTTTTCCGATGCCAACTCAACTAAGGCGGCAATAGAAAATTGTTGCTCTTGAGCAACGTGGGTAAAAAAACATGGCGAAAAAATTTGACGTTCAAAGCTGAGTTGAATTTTCAGTTAAGCCGACTTTTATTGAGAAGGAATAGGTTTTACTGCATTGTGTAGCTCTTAATGTATGAATACATGTCAGCAAATTTCAAAAGGAACTATTTCTGTGTTGTTGTAAAATCTCTTGTGCTCTACAATAAACCTTTTATCTACGAACAAATGACAATGAAAGTTTTGCTTTGTTTCCAAAATCTCTGAGAGCAGTTAGTTTAACAGGTAAAATATCATTGAGTTTATAAGAATTTGAAATTTATAAGGAAGCGGTTCATTTAAAAAAGCCCTTGCGGTCCACGATATTAATATCCACGAAGCTTGCAGTATATTAAAGATGATAAAAGTCATGAAATGATTGCAACTTCTACTTAGGCCATTTGTTAGGCCTTAGGAAAGTGTTCTTTTTACAACTTTTACTCTGCACCCGTGGCTATATGCAATTTCGATTCGGTGTTTCCTCTGCGAATTAAATATTAGAATATTCAACCTGCATACTTCAGCTACTTTTTTACTCCAAATACAACAAGAAAGATCAAGTCAATCAATGACATATGTTTGTTGACTGTGGTTGTTTTCGTTATAAATATAAGATAAAACAATGTAATCGTCTTACGAGGCCTTTCGACATCACAACTCTTATTTTCATTTATGTGCGCGTCCCGAAGTTTTGCTTAAAGAGAATCGAAGAAAGGCCTCGCAAAAACGATGATATTGTTTTGTCCTATATTTGTAGCAACATTCAGAAGATACTTGAGTAATTCACCCAACAATTACACCGATTAGCATTCGCGATATTCCATGAAAAATAATATTAAGGAATTCTATCATGACGATAAGTCCGTCAAATCACATTCTCCATATCCGTAGAAAGACTCTTTTTATGACTACTCGTAAATGGGTGAATTGACTGCACTTTTGCTTCAAAAAGTACTACTATGTTTTGTAAGCATGATACTCAAATAATGTGACTGCACCTATGAAGCACTATAAGCCTAATTTTGCTTTAGGCCTAACTCTTTATCACAATTTAATGGGCCTATACGAATTTGTCGCTTTAGAACTATTTGCATCTTTCATCATTTACATACTCGTACATTGCGCATGTGCTCGCATAAGAGTGAACAAGATGGTGCTAGTTATCATGCTTCTATAGCTACTCTTTGCGATGCTTACGTGATGTGCTGATGGCACGAAATAATGGCACCAACCATAATGGAAAGGTAGCCCTGGCTCCACAGGTTGATTGATGTATGATAAAAGTAAATGTAATTCGTTTCATTGAGATTTCAACTTTCCTCAACCGTACTTCCATCAGCGGACTCCCTCAGATTTTTCAATCTCGCAATCTACTCTATGCTCGCAATCTTGCGACTAATCTTTCAAATACCATTTTTCTATCGATGATGCTCATAACTCTGATTTGAGCTGTCTTTGATATCAAGATTTTTATGTCGGCTTTAGTGCTGCGACCACATTTGACTCTAGAAAAGCTAAATTTGCCAAAATCTTTCAGAAATTTAATGTTTTTTGAGCATTTGTGGATTCTAGGCTTGTTCAAGTGTTGCTTAAATTAGATGAGAAAGTTATGATAGATCAAGGATGCAATATGAATTGCATGTACATACTGGAGGCATGAATGCATAAGAAACTCAAATTACTTATGAAATTCACAAGTAGTGATAGTAAAATAATCCTGAGAAATAGCATTCAAAATATAATTTTTACACGCAGGTGCTTCATTTTAGGAGACATTGCAGGCTACCCTTCGACATTGCCGGTTGACCTAAGCCACAAGATCTGTCCGGCCCGTTGACCTCATGCACAAACCCATGAACCACTGCTCTGACCCATAGTTGCATCTCGCATTGGTATATATGGCGCTCAGTCTCATTATTGCGCAAAGCATTTCAAATTTCTGAACAATAGAAGTCATCAAATGATTCGTCATTCGCAGTCAGATGAAATCGGTAATGAATAGTCCTAAAGTAATCAATCAGTTCTTACGAGAATTTAATGCGTTTGCCTGAAGTGAAATGTGATGCAATCACCATCAATATTCCGTGGGATTGAACGATGACATAATCGTCATGGCGATAGGATAGACAATCTCGTACACTGGCATACCAATTGTCTTCGTGCTTGTATCCAATAACGCATGCCGTAAATAGCAACTCTTTATTTGATTTAAGGAATTTGTAACAGAACAAATCTATCTTGAAATTCACTTCTGATAGCAAGCTTGGTAAGTTCATTATATTGATCAGTAGGTAGTCTTTGACAAGTACACTCAAATTTGCAATCTCACCCGGTAGTTCAACGGCAATTCTCAACTTGATTACTTGAGAAATTTACGAAGTTTCATGTAGCGAAAATGTATTGCTTGCAAATGCACTCACTGAGCTGCATACAGCATATCGCGAGTCGCAGTGAAGATTAATATTATTATTAATGTAATTGTTCAGAAATATGGTCCTGTCGACAGTGAACCTGTATTCTTGTGCTGTCTTCAAATCGGCCAAAGAACTCAAGACATATTTACGAGTATATTTAGACTAAGTCAACCGATATAAAAAGATGCATGCTAGTTTAATAATACTCATAACTGAATACTCAATCCAATCTTATGATTTGTAGTTTTAAAGAGTCAGGAGTATTTTGTGATGTTATTATTCTTATTGCAAATGTGTACAAAATTTTTCGACTGCTATCCGGCAATCACCTTCAGGTACAAAACATTTTTGTACATATTTGCAGTAATAACAGTAGCATTACAAAATACTCCTGACTCTTTCCAACTACAAATCTAAAAATGACCAATCAGGCCTCTTTCAATCAATCAATCCAATCTACATCGAATTTGCATCTACATTCGAACTAATTAAGCATGCATATATCTAGTAACCCCAGCAAACCACTCAGCGATTAAACACACATAATTTGAAATTCGGCTTGCAGTGAAAATTGAAGCATTATTCTTTTGGCCGGAATCTATGTACATAACACAGGTGCTTATATTGATAATTAATTTCGCAGTTTCGATGTGTTGGACAGAACATTGAGTTTCTTAGGTACAAAAATGCTCTTTGAACTTCACGTAGCAAAATGTACGTACCGGGGGTGCAATTGAGGCAGTTCTTCTGTCTTTGCCTTCTTCGAAATTTGGTAGGATTTGAAGCAATTCTGATTTAATGAAACGTTGATCACATTTAGGGATCAGATCCTGGGATCAGTATAATTCATCTTCCTTTTATCTAGGTCTGCATCAAAATCTTCAAAATGTAATCATGGCCTGATGAGGCCCAATCATAATCTTAAGTACAAGGTAACCGAATGTCTTGCTAGTTGTTGGTCTTAAAAACATAAATAATAGTATGAATTCATTATGAACTCAGTTACACTTTCACCGAAGGAAAGTTCACGCATTCGATAATGTAGTAATTTCTCTTCATAGTACTTCATGTACGAGAACCCGAATGCTCGGGTTCGGATCGGGTTAGAGTAGAGCAATTGAGAAGTCAGGTCGGGTCGGGTAGGATTACTTCTTTCATCTAAAACCCGAAATAACTGGAACTCGGACTTTTTTGGGTTAGAGCATGCAAACTTGAAAAATGTTTAGAATTTTAAAAAATTTTCTGTGAAGTTAGTGCTGTTTTATGTGTACCTGAAGTTTAATGAAGTTTTTCAAGAAATTGCGGCTTATCACATTATTCTCATTGTGAATTATTGATATAATAAAATACTTTGCGCTACATATTTTGCTTCTAAAACAACGAAAGATCATTATCAAATTAATTGAATCTGTTCTCGTAGTCTTTAAAGGCCACATTCTCATAGTGACATGTAGATCGTGGCTCGCAGGATGGACGGAAAGAAATGAAATTTAATTTGAGATAAGCTTTACATAGGAACGGAAGCTCAACTATGCATCAAATATTTATTATATAATTGAAACTTTAGCATATATCTGCAGAATTATGTTGTTACATAAAGTGATGCAGCTCAGCTGCTCGGACCTTGACATCTTCATTGACATTGAGAGTCAGAGTGTCTCAATCAGAGTTTTGAAGGAGCATGCTGCAGCACCTATAATATATCGCGAAGCAGTCGATTTTTTTGTAAAGATTCCGAATTTTGTCATGTATTGTAGGTTATATCAATTTCGTGGGCAATTATGCTACTTATTTAGTTTTTGTTTGAATACTTTATTATCCTAGAGAAAATACATGTAATATACTAACTACTGCGTAGTTTAATAAAATAATACTACTAAGAAGTTAGACTACCTCCCGGTATCACATTAGGATCAAGCATTACCTTTATATATAGAAATGTTTCTGATTTTTCGGGTTCGGGTCGAAATTTTGTTCGACTCGGGTATCTGAATTTTTGGAACCCGACCCGACGCTCATCTTTAATATGCAAGCACATCGTACTATAAAGTACACAACAATGTAGCCCTGTATTATTAGTTAATCATCCTAAGCGACATCCATGCCTTTTATCTCATATTTTCTGAATACGCAATGTATTTAAATAACACCATTGTCACTTTTAAATTGTGTATTCATGCAATGTGAACAATAGGATTATATTTTCGTGTCACCAGACTTGCTCAATCATGTTGGTTACTTATGGGCTATCTCCCCCCCCCACGTTTTCAGATTTTCTGAAAGCCGCAGAAATTAATCAATCGTCACAAAACTTCAAGTATACATAAGTGAAGAAGTATATTTTACACCTAAATACCAAACTTTGTGCAAATCGGACCACTACTTTTTGAATTAAGGGCGATAATTTGAAGTGCAGCGATGTCTATACCTTGATCTGATTTCTTCTGACCTCATCGTCTGAGCAGAAAGCACTTGAAGTCACCAATGTCATTTCCCAACAACTCGTGAAGTGATGATGACCGGGCCATATCCCTTGCAACAATATATTTAACTAAGAAAAAGCGTGGGAAGGTAGTGGTCGTGGGGAGATTTCAAATGGCAGTGGATGAGACAAATGAGGAGAGAGAGAGTACAATGCACACACGAGACAATAACGCGTCGAACAGACGAGGTCGGATCAAGCTGTTGACATCACTACACAGTCAATATTTTAGAAGGGTTTTGAATTATTTATGAGTTATTAGTAGTTAAAGGACTTTTAATTTCAGAATAATGCAATTGAAATATTTTATTATTGCATCACTTTCTCATCTCTCACAGGCACAAACCATCATATAGAAAAATGGCATTTTCATTTTGTGTAGAGTGAAAAGATATCTCTTCTATGTAAACTGTTGGGATGACAAAGCTAACTTTTCCTCTCGCAGTTCTTGTGTAAGCTCCTGTGTAAAAAATCATAGGAGTCTGCAAGCAAGTTATGATTTGCAGGACATCTGTTGCTGGACCTATCTGTCCAGAGGAATTTAGAAGTCTATGAGCCAGAGACCGATATGTAATGGATAGAGGATGGCTATGCGATTCTCTGGGATATAGAGAGGGAAATTATTTGATGAATCCCGAGGGATATATCAAATAATTTGACGAGATATGTCAGAGAATCGTATAGCTATCCTCTATCCGTTATAAAGTATGTGAATGTTCATAATCAATGGTTGCCATCCTTGGACGGCTACAGCATTAACAGATTGAATATAGCTGTCTACGAGTTCTGAGCCGTATAATTGAGAAGTGATAATCTTAGATGGGTCTCCATTTCATGATTACAACATGGCATTAACGCACAATGCATTCAACTGCATGTAATGCTTCTACATTAATCATGGATCAACTAAGTCTGCATATATTTGCACATATCATCAGTTCAGTGGAAACGCAAGATTTTAGCATGATATAATTTCTATCCTTATTCAAATGTACATGTAGAGTAAATAATTTGTCTATATTTTATTTAGTGCAGCAAGCACTTCTCCTTGGACGGTTGAAATGATAGCGCTTAGATGCCGTAGATTGAAGATGAGATCAGGTATACTTTGACAATGATGTCGATAATGATAGATCAAGCATGTCAATCTTCAAGTCGTAGGATTATGGAGTCAACGACTTGAAATTAGGAAATGAGAATGAACAGTCTTGCAGTGATGGAATCAGGGAATGAAGGACTTATGGTTGAACTGAGAAAGGACAATATTGAAGTCATGGTATCACGGAATGAAGGACTTGAGGTTAGGAAATGAGAAAGGACAGGCCTGCAGTGATGGCATCTGGAAAGGAAGGACCTGAGGTTAGGAACTGAGTAAATGCAGCCTTAAAACTCAGTAAATGCCACCGATGAGGGAAATACTTGACGGAAAATGAGTGAGGTAGTTTTCGCAGTCATGCGACCAAAAAGGAGGGACCTAAGTTGAGGAATTTATGGTGAGGATATGCGTACATCTGGATGGAAGAAGGGCGAACTTATCATCTCCTGAGTAAATATCTGCAAGAAATATATCTTTAGGGATAATAATTTGGCTATGAAACTGAAAGCAAAAATCGATTATTTCGGATGAACTGCATGCGAACGTCAACAGATAGTCAGGCCAATTGATTAATTTACGAAGGAAATCACAGTCAGTCCCAGGAAGCACGTAGAGCTCACAAATTTAGCATTTTGCTTATAAGAAAGAATGTGTCATCCAGAGAATATAATAGATCAAAAAAATTGAGAACAGAACTGCAATAGGCCTACATAGTTTACGTTGAACGACAAAGGACGTATTTCATGTCGTAAAGAGAAAGAAGGTGTGAAATTTCAACTCTATCTGCATGCTTCAAGAGATTCTTATTCATCACCCATGCTTACATATAGAGCTTACAATCATAAGCAGGAAAGACGGCAATATGTGGACGGCCCAATATGGAAAGACTAAAAACACAAATATGGAGTAAGGGATAGAAATAAAACATGGCTGCATTAAAAATATGCAGAAAAATAATTATTTTATAATATCAATATATATAATCTAAAACCAGACAATGAATTTAAAATCGAAAACAAGTTGATATTTGAACATCCCTGATCAGCTGCATACAAACGCTACCAATCTGACAGCTTCATTGATTTTGTTAACATAATATTGCAGGAAGATTTCAAAAAAGAGCATATATTAGAAAACTTTTATATCAGGCTAGAGAAGATATTGTCTTCGATACAATCCAACGGAAATAAAAATACCAAAAAGAAAGGCATAATGCATCACTTTCACATCTCAGTAAATATGAAAGTACTCCATGCCATTCATGTGATATCATTAACTTACAAACAGCATCATAACGAGCAAACGCTGCAAAATCCACTTGGACGGGATTGAATATCTCAGTCCCACTTGCGTAATTTACGCAACTTACTGCTAGTTATTGCATAATTGTAGAATCGTATTTCAGAATCCCTTCTATATTTGATAATGATTGTTTTCCTGAAATTGGAAAAGTACAGGTTTTCTGTCCTAGGATATCTTTTCGATCCGAGAGAGCGCAGCGATCGAGGATCGACAAGATATCCGAGGACGGAGAAGGTACTTTTACAATGAAGGAATATAATTTTTTCTTGTGCATGTCTATGAATCAAATCACTTTCAATCAATATTGTAATTATCTATAGAGGTAGTTATCTATGGTACAGTTAATTTCTTTGCATACAATGAAGGAATATAATTTCTTCTTGTGCATGTCTATGAATCAAATCAGTCACGAAGTGACCATTTGGCATTTGCCATTTTTATTTCAAATATCAATATATCAACAAAAATATTATTCTGCAAAAATGAAACGATCAGTGCGTGAAATTTTAGAACAAGCAAATCCCATCAACAGTACCAAAAGATATGAGTATCATTGGAAACAATTTTGTAATTTTTGTAAATTATCGGAGGGGAAACCAAATGAAAAAGATTTCCTTCAGTACTTTGACTTTTTTGAAAAATGGGAGGCAGCATGCATCTAACACTTTGTGGAGCATATACTCGATGCTTAATTACAAGCTCCAGTTACTTTTTGGTGAAAAGATTCAACAATACCCACGCATTACTTTACTCCTGAAGTCTTTTGTAGCTGTATATGTAAGGAAAACTGCAAATACGTTTTCAAAAGAACAGATATTGGAATTTCTGAAAGAAGCCCCTAATGATGACGAACTTGTCTATATGAAGGCAGCAGTTGTTATTGCATGGTGCGGTGGCTTAAGATGCGCAGATCTTGTGGAAATCGTTGTCAGTGACTGAGTTTGATGAAACCACTGGAATGTGGATTACTTATAAAGTGTCAAAACAAAAGGGTGAGAGAAAATCAAACACTTTCAAAGTTCCACTGGAGCTATGCGAATTTTTGGAGAGGCATGACAATGCGCTACATCGTTCTAATGCTTCAAATGGGAGGATTTTCAAAACATTCAGAAAAAATAAGAACGGTACGTGGTACTACACAAACCAGCCAATGGGCAAGCATACATTAGCAAAAGTCTGTACGAAAATGGCTGAATTTCTGAAGCTGGAAAACCCCAAATCATACATGAGAAGATCATCTGCCAATTTGATCGCTGAAGCCGGGGCGTCGTCAGAAGTGATGAAAAACACTTCAACTGGAAGAATGGGGCCACTTGCTCAAAATATGTCGACTGCACCAAATCTGCGAAATTGCAAATTTCGAAGATGTTCGTTTCAGATGAAACACTTACCACCCATTCGTCAGAGAAAGGGGAGAAACAAAATATTCTTAAGTTCGAGAACTGTCTAAACGTTGTTGTTAACTTCAATTAGGGCCCATTTCTTAATCATGCAGTTGTCACTTTGTTAGACATGTATTACAATTTCATGTGGTTATGATTTTGCATGTCATGCAAGTAGACTTATTGTATACATGCACAAAATTTATAAACGTACATGTATGTACATCTTTATATTAGATATCAACACTATTGAAATATTGAGTTTTTGTCTTACCAACTATCTTGACAAGCTAGAATTCTTAATATTGAAATATAGACAGGAAAGCCAGCGATGTTTGAGTTTTTTGGGGCATTAAAGTATCCAGGTGAAGAAAAGTCAGCTTCTCCAACAGCAATGCAAATAGATATCTCTCCATGAACGGAAAAGTTGTGCATGAATGGAAGAGTCATAGTTTTCCTACGTCTCCAGGATAGGAAAAGTAGTCTTTTCCATTCATGCATAAGGAAAAATTTGTTCTCAGGGAAAATCTTCGTAGAGAGGGATTTTATCGCAGATATCTGTGGTCCTAATAATCTGGCATACTTTATAACGGATAGAGGATAGCTATACGATTCTGTGACATGGCTCGTGAAATTATTTGATATATCCCTCGGGCTAAAGCCCTCGGTATTCATCAAATAATTTCCCTCTCTATATCCCAGAGAATCGCATAGCCATCCTCTATCCATTACATAGTCTCTGGATTAGCTCGTTCATAGATATCGCGGTATAGCTATCAATTTCTCAATGAACAATAGACATCTAAAAGTCACAAGATGTAAAGCTACATTCTTTCGAGAGGAAATAAACGTTTCCTCCCTTAGCTATGTGTCTGTCCCTCGCTGCGCTCGGGCTGTACAATATAGCTGCGGGAGGAAAAGTTGATATCTCCTCTCTCAAGAAAATAGCTATTTTCTATGTGTTTTGGACATTTGATTACATGTACTATACAGTGTGATTCAGATCTTTCTGTCGATTCTTTTTCTGCATTGTCTCGAATTATTTGTGAGACAGCTGTGCTATTAAGTTAATTGATTGATGTCCTAATTGCAACTGCGTATCGATGACATCAACAAAATTGACATCCTAAATTTTAAACGAAGAGATGAATGTAATGAAGACTGTAAATTCAATTGTCAAAAAGAGCTGCTGCTTAACGCATTTAAGGCAGTATCCACAGCAAGCTACTCAGAATGAATTGTCGTGATTTTGCTAATGTGAAATAGCTGCAATTGTGTCAAAGTTAGAAAAAGGCACTACCTGATGCTGAGCAAATATGCCACCGATTAAATCGTTTTCATTTGGCGGACAATAATGAAAAATCATAATGTTGATTGTTGCACGCATCTTTAATGATGAAAGCTCTTGCATTTTTCAATTTGACAAAAGTATATTTATCTCTATCCACTTCCATGGTTACATCAGCATTAGTTCAAAAGATCGACATTGAATTTTTGACATCACCTAGTTCAAACTGCTCGTCTGAATACCGGCAAGTAAGGACTAGGCCTACATTTTCCACGACGTGCTTCAACCATCAGTTGCGACCAGTAGCTGAAACAAAGCAGGTGAGTTGCTTCATGTCTAGCTGCTCGCATGTTGGTCTCTTTTTACGTCTGTATTGAACATCATGTAGCAGCGCGCATCAATAATGGTAGCAGCTGACGGACTAAACGTCTCACTAAAAACATGCGTGTACAATGCAATCCCGGACAAATGTATAAAAACCGGACAAAAACTTCTGACATGATGGATTATTAATTTGACCTGTTTATGTTGGAATGGTATGCAAAGTTTCAAAAGGTTTCCATTTCTCGTCAGTCTATTGTGCCATTTAAAAAAAACCCACAAAATTTTGATAATCCTGATGTATTTTAAATAAAATCTACTTGTACTTTGGTATTAGTGCAATGCAAGTGGCTACGTGCTGTTCAATAATATGTCAAATATCAAGTATTCAGTCTGTAGCTAGATAAAAATAATTGGTCTGCAGAAGTCCAATTTCCATCATGTTGAACATACTTCTGCCATCGCGGTCGTCGAACACTTCACGGTCTTTAGATCGAAGTTAATCGAGGAATTCGCGGACGGATTCTTCCAGATCAAATATGTAATGTAAATGATTTTTCGGAGTTCTCTGTAACCCGTAAACCGATGTGCATTGATCCTGCCCTGAAGCTTTTCCATCTCCTCTGGGGCTTCATAGTTTCATAGACTTCATTGTCACAGCTTCGACAGGCTTCACGTGAATCATTGACATTCTGTGACCTCGTCTAGCTTCTGCTGCCCAAAACAAGATGGTCGACCGTGAAGGATACCGGCATTCGTCGCTATACACTGTAAACTCTAGAGCACGAAATTTCGCTTGAATTAGGCACGAAATTTAGGCATCAATTCTAACCAACACAAGGCACGAGTAGGCACGAAGTTCATAGTGGCGAGTTCGTGCCCATTGATTTATCCTTCGATTTCATTGGATAAGCAAATATTTGGTTTGGTGGCTATTAGTGCTTAATGGCGCCTACTGGTTCCTAGAGGCACTAGAAAGGCACTAACTAGGCGCTAACTGGCACGAAATTTCAGCTTCGTGCCTTAGTTAGTGGCCTACAGTTTTTATTTTATTACAGTTATATTACATTTATTATAATGTTTTATTATGTTTTATTACAGTTAGTTACTTATTTACTACAGTTACATTTTATTAAATGAACTTATCGGAGATACACGAGGCATTGTCACCAAATGTGAGATATGCAAATTTTGCAGTTTTGAGAAAATTGCCACGGAATCGAGTGATCATGATTGTAATGCAGAAGGAATGATGGTATTTTACAGATTCTTAGTGTCATGACAGCCTTGGAGATTTAATGTTTGTTGAATCAGCAATTCGATGGGTTGCTATTGGTTTCATGCTCACCCTCAAGAGTATTTTCTTAAGCGTGATCATTTCACAGGCAGCTTGCCACTGGCAGACCAAAAGAACGTAATCAAGGACAGTGATTTCAATTAACCTTGAAGGATGTAAATGGGTGCACATCCCTCTTCCGATTGAAGAAATGAAGCATGAATTTAGTGAATCATAAAATTATGTCAGTGAAAACTGAATTAAAAACTTTCAGCCAAGAAAGTGCGAATAATATCGCGACTTTTTCATGAAGACTTCCATTATAAAAAGGATCATGAAATTCCCTTGATAATCAGCTTAATTTCCGCTTAGATAGGATGCTTATTAGCAAATATTCATTCCTTTTGATATCCAACTTGTTTCATACTACTTATATAAAGGAGTCATCTCGGTAGAATATAAATTGGCAAAATTTTGACTTTTTTAAACTGCTCAAATAATTTTTTGGACCACGGGAACGTAATCTCCGCAAGAAACTGAATCTTTTCAAATAAAAAATTTCACTGTATACAGATACTTTTTTTGAGTCGACACTCTACCTATATATCCTTACTCTATGTACGCAACTGTCATTTTATTTAGTATTTAACAATTTTGATGATTAATTAAGAAGAACATAGACGAACTGCACAACAAGATGTACATTGCACACCTAAATGTACACAGTAAAGGTATTAAATATGCGATCTTTTCAACGCGAAACTCAGTAGAAGACATTGTTTTACAGCTGTGATTGAATTCACATCGAACTTGATTAAATAGTGCATGCTTTCTTGTGTTAGACCAAACTAAATCCTCCATTGCTCTTACAGACATGAATTCTTACCTATCCAACACAGCATATTCTATATGATGCATTGTCTTCGCTCATTCTTGCTATCAAATTCATCAGAAAAACACTCTGAAGAATTAGATAATATTATCCATTGGTCCTTAGATCATGGCCTGTTGTTGAACGTTGCTAAAACAAAGGTTATGAACTTTCAAGCCAAATGATCTTTAACTCTATGTTCCATCGTCGATGGCGATGCCAAGTGAATTATCGAAGAAGTAGCATGCGCTGAGATCCTGGGTGTTTATGTGGACAGCAAACTGCAGTGGTCGCAACACATAGAGTACATTTTGTTAAAAATTTGCAAGGGAATATTTATGCTGTACCTACTAAAAAAAGCAAGTGCCCCTGAGTCCATTCTTTGGATTGTTTATTGTGCCATGATAAGATCAGTTGCCTCTTATGCTGCCCTGCCTGGTGCAGCATATCTCATGGAAGACTTCAAGAGTTAATGAACTTTAAAAAATGAATTTTCAAACTTTTTAGATTGGAAAGAAAGGTGACTCTACAGAACTTTCGTTACTCAGCACGTCGAGATTCGTCTCATCGAAATTCTATGACCCAAATGCTTGTTTTAAAAACTGATTTATTCAATATGGTAACCAATGGCTTTGACTGTCTCTTTCTATTGCTGCTGTCTTTTATGTAAATCATTGATGAAATTGTTTGCCACTTCCGAATGCTACTACTTGAAGCACGAAATAAAGCGACACTTACTTACTTAACAAAATTTCGCATGTTTCCCAAGTGGCCAACCAGACTAATTAAATGTGAAACTTTTTATAATTTATGTTATGTGTGTGTGTGTGTGCCATTTCCATATGATTTTGCTATGTTCTACCTCAATCCACATGGAACGTACAGAAGACCCCAACATACGAAAACTCCTTGACACTATGTCCACTTATGGCCTAAATTTTTGCAACAACAACTCACCAACCCATAACCTCGGCGGCACTATTGATGTACAGCTCCTCTCCCAACTCCAGGAACCATACTCGATCCCAGTTTATCTGATCATCGCCTCTTAAGGTGGCACGTAGATCTCCCAAGGCCACGCCTTACCTACAAAACTACCTCTTACAGACCCTGGAACCGACTTGATATTTCACAACTGCGTTCGTCTCTCCGAGATTCTGTATTGTGTAGTCCCGAACTGTGGTCTACTCTTGATACTAATCAGTTAGCCGAAGAATATAACTCTACTATCACGTCAGCTCTTGATCGTCTTATACCCTTGAAAACAATAAGACGTCCTTGCAGGCCATCGGATCCATGGTTCGATGAGCAATGTCGCATCCTCAAACGCCGTGTGAGGAAAGAAGAACGCCGCTTTCGTCGTCTTTTATCTTTCAATTCACCTTCATCGGATTTGGCTTTCTCGGAGTGGAGGTCACATCTCCATGAGTACCGCGCGTTGCTCAAGTCAAAGCGCTCAGCTTTCTGGCAGTTGAAAGTCGACAATACCAGTAATAATCCTCGTGAGCTTTGGCGAACTTTCGATTCTCTACTTGGTCGTGGTAAACGCCCTCTTCCACCCTCACTTACCGCAGAAGACTTCCAACTATCGTTTCTACAGAAAGCAGCTTCTGTTAAACTTGCTACAGCCAATGCTGATCAACCCGTCTTCTCCTCAGCACCAGACAACTGTGACTTTCCACTACTTCAAACAATCACGGTCGAGACTGTCACGACTGCCATTTCGAAACTGCCGGACAAATCCTCTTCCCTTGATCCTATACCGACGACGTCTGTGTTGAAAGAATGTGCAGACACTTTGATTCCTTTTCTTGTCGAGCTCTTCAATCGTAGCATCTCGACTGGTTGTTTCCCGGAATGTTGGAAGAATGTTCGAATTACTCCTGTACCCAAGAAATCCTGCAATGACCCCAATGACATCTCATCTTAACGACCAATTTCCAACCTGCCACTCCTTTCAAAACTCCTGGAGAGAATTGTTGCGTCCCAACTTCGCGAACATCTCAATCACTTTAATCTTCTTCCACGCTTTCAGTCAGCATACCGCCATCATCACTCAACCGAGTCCGCCATGCTTAACATAACATCTGACTGTCTCAGCTCCATGGACAATGGTAATATTGTATTACTATCTTCCCTCGACCTAACCGCTGCATTTGATAGCATTGATCACTCAATCCTTATTCGACGCCTTCAACTGTCCTTCGGGCTCTCAGGCACAGCTTTGAAGTGGTTCGACTCTTTCATCTGTCAGCGAAAACTTTCAGTTTTCCTGCGCAAGTCATCCTCCTCGTGTGTCCCTGTCGATTGTGGCGTGCCCCAGGGCTCAGTCCTGGGCCCACTTCTATTCATACTGTACTCTTCTGACATTATCCAAATCGCTGAAACGCATGACCTGTTTATTCATGTGCTTGCTGACGATATTTCACTGTATGGCCGTTCTAACCCTTCTCAATCTCAACTGCTCAGTGCCAGACTCTCAGCATGTATAAATGCCTTATCCACATGGTTGAAGACAAACCATCTCCTACTAAATCCTGCAAAGATGACTGCTATGTGGTGTTCTTCAAAGCGTCGACTCCTGCCTCCCTCTAACCACATCCTCCTTGGCGATGCTCAAATCAACCCTACCTCAACGCTCCAGTGCCTTGGTATAACACTCGACTACCACTTAACTTTCAAACCCAATATCTCGAGAACAGTGTCGTGTTGCTTTTCCTCCCTTCGTCTCATTCGCAGTATCCGCTCCTCTATTAACCCCTTGCTCACCAAAGTTCTAGTCACTTCGTTAGTGTTATCTCGGCTTGACTATTGCCTTTCCATTCACGCTGGCTTACCTGCGTCTTCTCTTCATCGTCTTCAGCGTGTAATACATGCTGCCGCTCGAATTATTTTTATGTCCTCTCGCTATGACCCTATTTCACCCCTGTTGTCGCAACTCCGATGGCTCCCCATCAAAGGCAGAATTGAATATAAAATTGCTGTTCTTACTTTTCATTGTCTTAACCTCTCCGCCCCAGAATACCTCTCTTCCAAACTTACCAATATTTCTTCTCTTCCAAGTCGCTCGCGCCTTCACTCTTCAAGCACTTCTAAACTTCTTACCCCATAGTAGTAAGGAAGTGACAAACACCAGATAGCGCAAGATGGCCGCCATCGCTGACGTCCCCCCCCTCTGGAACGACAGAGTGCCGTGGTGTGCCGGCCAGGTGGGTCCACGTTCACACACTGTTCGCTGACTCCCCCCCCCTCTGGAACGACAGAGTGTCGTGGTGGACTTGGGCGACCGCCAGGATTAGTCTTGAGGCTATAGTGTGTGATGTTTTTCGTGCTGAATGTTGGGTTGTAAAATGGGCTGTTTCGAGTGGAAGGAGTGGTCGGATGAGAAAACGGAGGCCGGATTCGGATTCAGCGTGAAATTCTGCATCGGTATGGTGAGTTTCAAGTCAATCGGCGAGAAAAAAAATTTTCAACATTTTTCGAAAAAACGACAGAGCTAGAATTTGGGACGTTTTGGTGTGTAGCGCCCAAACGAAGCATCGGGTGGGAAAACGGAGGCCAGATTCGGATTCAGCGTGAAATTCTGCATCGGTATGGTGAATTTGAACGCAATCGGAGAGAAAAAATTTTCGCTGACGTCCCCACCCTCCGGAGAGCTAGCTTCGATCTTGGCTTCCAGGGGACGGATTTAGTCGTGCCATAGCTCGTTTGAAAGCTAAGAGTGAGACAAATTCACTGAACGAATCGGCTTGTTCCTATCTGTCTTCGTTTAGATGTGAGACGCCCTTTAAGATTTTGGAGCATTGGAGAAAAACGACAGAGTTAGAATTTGGGACGTTTTGGGCTCTAGCTTCAAAACGAAGCATCGGATTGGAAAACGGATTTCAGATTTGGAATCAGCGTGAAATTCTCTATCTGTATGATGAGTTTCATGTCAATCGGAGAGTTTCAAGTCAATCGGAGAGAAAAATTTTCAACATTTTTCGGAAAAACGAGTTAGAATTTTTGCGATGGCTGCCTACTGTAGTGCCAAAACGAAGCATCGGATGGGAAAACGGAGGCCAGATTCGGATTCAGCGTCAAATTCTACATGGGGATGGTGTATTTCCAGCTCAATCGGAGCACTAGAACCGGAGATAGACGGGTTTTTAGTGTTTGGATGATGGGTATTACGTCATCAGCTGATCGCCACACACTATATAAGCTGGGAACCGACAGAGACTTTTCATTTAGAGGAGAACGATTGTCAAAGGTAGGTCGTTTCTCTGAGCTCCGATGATAGCTTCGGACATTCCAAATTCCGAGTTTCTGTAAGAAACCGACTTAGAAAATTTCATTGCTGATATCAGCTAAGCCGTCAGACTTAGAGGTTAGCCAGGAGATGGCCTTCGTCTCCAGGCCATAAAAGACTCCAAAACTTTAAAGGCTTGTAACTTTGCTTCTACAAGTCCGTTTGACTTGATTCAAAAAAATGTTCGGTCGCTATTGACCTGCTCTAAGTGACAGACTACTTATAAAATTTCATAAGTAGTGCTAAAAAGTTGAAAAATTTAAATTCGCTATTTTTGGCAATTTTCGGGGTTTTCAAACCTTCTGATTTCAATAAAGACCTTTATAAAGTTGTTGGAGGCGAGCTTCGGCTTGGAATTTGCAACCTTTGTAAACAATCCACTGGTTTTCATGTCAAAATCGGGGTCCGAATACCAACACATTGATATGACGCACGCTCTGTCCGCGGGAGGTTGGATTTGTGGGCCGAGGCCTTGGAGTTGGGATAAGATCCCCTCTGAGTAATGCCTGTAACGGATTCAAAGGTTCGACACTTTCCACCAATCTCACAATTTAGCTGTATGATTATAAAAATGACTGTCAATGTCGCCTGTTAGTAATTCTATTTCATCCTTCCTTTACAGATATATAAGTTACAAAATGGGAGGAAATTCAAAGTTTCATTTTAAAAAGTGTCTATGTGGCGAAGTCAAGCGAGGTGGCGAGTTCAAGCGCCATTTAAATAAATTCCCCGACTCTCCCGAAGAGCATAAGGAGGTCGCTGTGGTGAGCGGATGCACATCATGCATGAAATTCGTCAGGGGAAACCTGAACGAGTTTTTCTATAAGACGCATTCAACATGTCTCATTAAGAAGGTGAAAAATTATACCACCTCAGAGGTTGGATTAGCCATCACCCCACTTTTTGAAAACCTAATCAAGATGAGAAGACAGAGACGCATGTCTCAGAGGTTGGGAAGGTCATCATCCCACCGGTTGAAAGACGACAAGTTGACCTAGATGCGGAGACAGAGCTGCAGATGGCAGTTCAAGCCATACAAGACTGCAAGAATGAGCAGCCAACGACATCTCACCTCAGCTCTTCTACCTCTGAGTCGGAAATCTCCGAATCTGAATCGGAAACGGAAGAGGCGGTCGTCCTTAACAAACCCGAGGAGGCGATCATAGCTCCTAAACCCGATAAGACGATTGTGAAGAGTCGGGCAGTGCCAGCGCCAAAAATGCACTCCTCACCTAAAAAAGGGAGAGGTATCAAAGCCCAAGCCAAGCGGTGGGCTAAGGATGATGGTGTGGCGAGGTTTGGCCAAGAGTATGCCATTAAGAAGCTGAAGGATGAAATGACCCGTTATAAAAACGAATGCTCCGCATTAAGGGATGAGAATTTTGAACTCAAAAAGCAGGTGGCGGAAATTAGGAGTCTTAAGGCTCAAGTATTAAAGTTGGAAGGTTTCCAAAAGAGAGCTCTAGCGAGTGAGAGTCGCGTAGAGGATCAGGCCACATGCATTAAGAATATGAAGGCGAAGGAGGCGACGCTCAAACTCCAACATGAGCAGCAGAAGATGGCTCTTCTTGAGGCGAAGAATAACGCTGTCAAGGAGAGAAGAACAACGCTCCACCTCCCCGTAGTCGGTAGCAAAATTATCGACGATGTAATAATGGAGTCGGAGGATTTGGATAAAACGAGCGAGTGCTATGAAGGAGCAATGTCAGATATTCGCTGTCTCCACATAAGCATTAAACACAATGGTGACATTCAGGAATTGCGCAATCGTAAGCGAAAGTTGCCGGCTAAGTACCTGCCTCAGCCAACACCATCGAAGGTTCAACGAACCGGTTGAATTGATTTATGGTAAGTTAATATCATCTCTATCACTTGAATATAATTTCATCTATTTTCTTTCTATTTTTCAGATGCGACGAGAACGAACCAACGGCTCTCATAAGGGCCACCATGGGGCAAGATTTGATAGAACCTCCTCGCGGTTTGCCCTGGGCAGTCTTCGGACTGGCGAATACTATCATTAAGTTGAATCTGCTATCAGTCAACTTGAACGTTATGCAGTCGATTGCTATCCCTGAAGCATTCTGATTCGCTGTTGAGCAATTCATTGTTGAAAACCCTATATAAGCCAGAAGATTGTAGCGCTTCTCATTCAATTTCGAGTCACGATGGAAGCAACGTCTCCTGCCAACAGCATTCCCGTCTTCATCGATGAAGACAACGCCATTCCCGAGTTCGTCATCCTCGACGAGTGGGATGAAGAGGATGATAAGAAGGGGAAGATCGAGAAGATCGTTTGGACGGATGGGGTGTGGACTCCAAATACCACTCGCATCCGAAAGGTTCCAGATGCACCAGCACGAGCTAGGCGGTATAGGGTCTATGACAACCTAACCGTCATACCCATTGACTATTCCAGCCAATCGTCAACTTAAATTCACACCCCGAGAATGAACCATCGGCTCTCTTAAGGTCCACCATGGGGCAAGACATGATAGAACCTCCACGCGGTTTGCCCTGGGCAGTCTTCGGACTGGCGAATACTATCATTAAGTTGAATCTGCTATCAGTCAACTTGAACGTTGCAAATGAAGTTAGGTGTAATACTTCCTTTCGACGGGCGTTCCTGTAAAGGGCGGCGGTGAAACCCGTAGCTATGTATATCGCAAGGGACATTCGGCAATGGTCAATCTTGTTAAACCTCTCTGCGTCATGTTTGCAAGTGATTGCCTCTGTCTCAACGTAGTATGCATTCGCGCCAGGGCGACATTTAGCCAACTGTCGAAGGTTGCCTAAAACTTTCCATTGCATACGTTATGAGAACCATGAGTTCTACCTGTCTCTATCAATGAGACGAATTGATGAATGGAATGAAATGGGAGGACACTCACGCGCCACACGCAACATAACACACTTCTCTCTTCCGCAATCTAACAAGCTCTTTACACATGGATCGCAGTCGATTGCTATCCCTGTATCAGAAGTGTAAGCTATCTTAATTTTATTTAACACTATTTCATCTACCATCATCGCCCATATGAAATGTTATAAGAATTGCAAGTTAGACTAAGCGTGCTACTATTTCCAAATGAAAAAGTATACATGATTAAATCATCCACTGAGGACCCATTCAAGTAAGTCAGTATGAAAGCAAAGATAATACGAAATAAAAATTTATTATGGCATGTATTTCAAAAGGTCTTCATCGTCAATATCGTCCCAGAGTCTGACTTCACATAGATAACAAAAACAGTTCAGTTGCTTTAATCGTTCTTCCACTGCGAGCCTCACTTTTTCAATATACTCCCACTCTGCCATTGTTCGTGGCTGGGAGTTAGGGGTGTACCACTCCCATAATTGGTGGAGGAATTTCGTGCTGGTGATCTCCATCACATCGTCAGTATCGTACTGGAGATACTTCCACCTCACGTCTGTTAAGTCGGGACACTCCTTCTCACATACACTCTCCTCTTCCTCATCCGCTGGTAATGATAACTTTCTGATATTGTCCAGTCGGTACACCTTCTCTACCTTCCCCTTCGTTGGAGCGTTTGGTGCAACGAGCGCCTTTGGTGTTGAGCATGGAGAAGAGAATTTTGTATTTGGTGTTGTCGGAGGGCTTGTCATGTTGACTGTGAATAATGACTTTGAAATGTTTTCTAATTCTTAAATATCAACAAGAAACCAATCAGAATGAACAGCCAATGAATGATGAATATGAAAGTATATATGTAAAGTGACATCCGTATCATTTCGCTCTGTCTTTGAGACGTATAAGTGAAGTGTTCTCTAGCGAATTCTGTCATTATTTGAGGTGTACAAGTGAACTGCTATCTCGTGAATTCCAAATTTGAGTGAAGTCTCTATCTTGTTGAAGTATCAACCTTAAACTTGATTTCGTTGAAATGGTAAGTTGAAGATTTCCTCTCTCATCTCCCTCAAACGTGTGGCTAATAGCATCTTCCTCAATTTCAGGCATCAACTTCATCACCAACGCCCTCCCTTCTCGAGGAAAGTTTAGAGTTATTGAGTCAAGGTAGGTTGTAACAATACACTGAGGCTTGAACAGAGATGATAGAATGATTTCTCTTTCTGGTGATGTGAGTTCCACCTCAGAACTGTCGCGACATGGCAACGAGTGGGAATGTGCTGACTGTGGGCACATCTTCACGAGGAAATGGGATCTCACCCGACACATCAAGCGAGGTGTTTGTCGACCTAAGCCGGCATCAATCTCCGAAGGTGGGGATGATTCTGTTAACGTCGTCTCCTTTTCTTGCGACTTGTGCGCTCAGTCTTTCGAGACACGTTTTGAACTATCTTCGCACAGACTTCAACATACACACACGAACGATACCTACACCAACGGTACCTCCTCTATGCGACTCACTGAAGTGTCCATAAATAATTTAGTGAGGAACTACCAGATGGACTCCTCAGAAACCATTGCTAACTTTGAGGAATGGTTTCATCAAAATTCATCATTGATAGAAGCGCTCTTCAACAATTTAGACAATTTTAGGATGAAGGCGCTCATCTATCTTAAAATAAAATATGTAAAAATCGACCACCATACTGGACAAATAATAGAGAGGTTGGAGTTTCACATACCCTCCTCTCCTGCATCCGAGGTTGTAGACTATGAGTCTTGGATAAATTTTCACATCCAAGGATTAAAATTAAATATTGATAAATTTAACGAGCGCGATAGCGGTCTCATTTTTGACGGCATTGAGTCCGCCTTATTTAAAATCAGTTTATTAGGAAATCATAGTGGTCGAGGCTCCTTTAAACTTCCAAAAAATTTAAAAAACAAAACAGCAGTCATCAATGTCGATTGCGAATCGCAATGTTTTAAATATGCTGTCCTCTCCATTCTCCACTATAATGACATCAATGCGAATCGAAATCGCACATATAGCTATAGGCAGTGGGAGAATGAATTAAACTTCGATGACTGTAATAGTGACGATATGAAAATTAAAGATATAGAAAAATTTGAAAAATTGAACAACATTAAAATAGTTCTCCATGTTTGGGAAAAAGGATTGAAGGGTGTGCGCTACAACTCGCGTTCGAGTTGTTATGAACGTACAGTAAACCTGTTATTAGTAAAACAGGATGATAGTGAGGAATGGCACTACTGCGGTATTCCCAAAATCTCTCGCTTATACCACCACTTAGAAAACTCTAGTAGAGAGTTATATTACTGCGACAGATGTAGTCGCCACTTTAGGAGGAAAACTAAATTTGAAACTCATTACGAATGGTGTAAGCGAGGTAAACTACAAATGGAGCGCATGCCCAAAGATAAGGAGTTTTCATATAGAGAGAATGGCGATGAACTAAGTCCTCTTCGTGTCATCTATGCTGACATCGAATGCTATATCGATTATATCATCCACAAGCCAGCAGCCATTTCCTGCTATGAAGTATGGCATGATCACTTTAGGGGTAGGCAAAATAAAATGCACGTCTGGCAAGGTGAGGATTGTATTTACCGATTCCTACAATTCCTCGAACAGGCTGTAAAATTTCAACAAAAACATGATGGTGAACTCTATCGCAGATCATTGCATATGACAGCAGATGATCAAGCAAAATTTGATAGTTGCAACGTTTGCCCCAAATGTAGGAAAACATTTGATGATGATAAGATTAAGAAAGTGCGCGACCATGATCACATCACTGGTAAATTTAGAAACGCACTCTGTTCAAAATGCAATTTTTCACTTAGGATGAAACGGCGTACATTACCCGTCATTTTCCATATGTTCAAGGGCTACGACAGCCATATGCTAATAAAAGGAGGTTTAGGTCAAATGAAAGAGTGGAAGCTTGATGTAATAGCACAAACGAGAGAGAAGTTTATGGCCATCTCAGCAAAAGTGCCTGTCGATAAAACTAAAGAAAATAAGACGGTCTATTTTGATATAAAATTTTTAGATTCCTACCAATTTATGACTGCATCACTGGCCTCTCTCGTACAAAATCTAAAGTCTCTTCCACTAACACAAAATCTTAAGAAACAATATCCAAATCTAACCGATGAAGTCATCACACGGAAAGGAGTCTTTCCATATGCATATTTTGATGCGATTAGTAAACTCGGCGAGACTTCTCTTCCGCCCATAGATAAATTTAAAAATGATTTGACCGGCGCAGAATGTAAGACCGAAGATTATGATCATGCTCAAGAGGCATGGATAAAATTTGACTGCCATACATTTGGTGAATATATGATTGCCTATCTTAAGTTAGATGTGTTTTTGCTGGCTGACGTTTTCCAAGAGTTTCGACGAGTGGCATTAGAAGAAGATAAGTTAGATCCCGTCCACTTTGTCAGTCTACCAGCCATGTCATTTAAGTCTGCTTTTAAAATGACTGGTGAGACCATTCATCTCTTACAAGATCCAGAGATGTATAATTTATTTGAGCGAGGAATTCGCGGTGGTCTCACATTTGTAAATAAACATAGGTTAAAATCTGAAACAGTAGGTAATGATCATACCCATCTTAAGTATTATGACCAAAATAATTTGTATGGTAGTTCATTATCCAAACCGCTACCTCACTCTGAGTTTAGCTGGTTAGATGATAGTGAAATTCAACATTTCTCCAACCCTTCTAACATACTAGCAATTCCAGATGAAGGTGATTGGGGATATTATTTTGAGATAGATCTAATCTATCCAAATAATATTAAACATAAAACCGTAGATTTTTCACTCGCACCCGAATCAGGTGAAGTGAGTAAAGATATGTTTTCCGACTTTATGAAACAATTTCATAAAGATTTAGAATCATGTGGACAACCCAAGTATAAGCCTTGCCGCAAACTTTTGCTCACTCAATATGATAAAGAAAACTATCTAGTCCACTTTAGCATCTTAAAATTTTATTTAGAAATGGGCATGATTTTAAAAAGAGTTCACCGCATTATTAAATTTAGACAGAAAGCCTTCCTCAAACCCTACATAGATAGTAACAGCCAGAAACGTGCACTAGCCCAAAATAATTTTGAAAAAGATTTTTATAAATATAAGAACAACAGGCTATTTGGTAAGACGATGGAGGATGTTAGAAAGCGCGTAAACTACAAACTAGTTAATGATGATCAAAAGTATCACAAATTGACCTCATCACCTCTACTCATCGATAGAGACATAATCGATGAGGATCTTGTAGGTATTAAAATGATAAAATCTGAAGTTGAGTTGTGCAAACCCATCTATATTGGTCAAGCTGTACTAGATTACTCCAAGCTTGAAATGTATCAACTCTTCTATAAAATACTAAAACCGTGTCCTCTCGTAAAAGAGGTTCGTTTGTTGGGTGGTGACACAGATAGTTTCTTTTTAGGTATTGCCACTCAAAAAGATTTAAATTTTAATGAAGTAGGAAAATCTTTAGAAAGATACTTTGAGACATCAAATTATCCTGCTGATCATCCACTATACTCCATCAAAAATAAGGCCAAACTTGGTTGTTTTAAGGATGAAACAGCAGGGAAGGAGATAGCTGAAATGATTCTCCTCCGCCCTAAAATGTATTCTATGAAATTAGAGGATAGTGATGATAGCATTAAGCGCGCTAAAGGCATATCAAAATCCATTGTGCAAAACATGAAACATAAGAATTTCAAGGGAGCCTATAGAAATAAAAATATAACGTTTGTCAATATGACAATCTTAAAATCTAAGTCGCATGAGATGAAAACTTATACTTTTTTAAGAAACGGGCGCTTTCAGCATGGGAGGATAAGAGGTGTTGGATAGGACATAACATATCTCTTCCACATGGACATCCTGACACAAACATACCACCACCCAAAAGAATAAAACTCACACTACCACATTCAGGAGACGTGTAAATAGATTCATCCTTAACTCAGTATTTTGATGTTGATTTCTGTAGATAAACATTGTTGTTTTATGTATCGCATGAGATTGTTTTTTCCTTGTGAATATGTGTCCACATCTGTACATTCCCCATGTGATGACTTTTCCACTGAAAGACATTTTTCCAATCCCTGTATATTTCCACCCTTCACGAAGTAAAAAGACTTTTTGTATATAGCAATGTTTATTGAAGTGCGCTCATGTATATATTTTCAGTGGATGTTGTATAAAGTCTATTGCTTCACATTCATGTACATATTTCAATAAATGTTGTATAAAGACTTCACTTTGTTTTCCGAAACACTAAAGTTACGAGGGATTTAGTATCTTTCACATGGATGCACTCTTGTAAACCATTGGTAATTTTGATAGCAATAGAGGGTATAGTTTGCTTGACGACGGGATGATAGAAAATAGATTCAGACATCTTCTCGACTATTCCATATGAAGCGTCTTTATCATGAATGAAATCGCGTAAAATGTATTCTTTTTTCTCACCAACAGAAATAGGTAGAATCAAATCACTTTGAATGTAAAGGTGCTGTTCATGTTTATCAAGTGTCATTGGTGTTTCTATACCAATCGTATGCGCAGCAGCAAACACTGTTTGTAGCATTGAAAAACCAAAGAGTTTCTTCAAATTTTTACTCAATTGACATTGAATGTCATCACCCAGTTTCAGAACAACGCGTTGATTTTCAATTGAAAACGAAATGTGGTGTGTCTTTACATCATATTTACTTTTTATCACATGCTTCAACTTTTGTTGTATATAAGGATTTATTACATGAATGAAGCTTTCAACTGTATGATATAGACGCGGCATTATATTGATAGCAACTTTAGATTCTTCATAAGACTGGTAAATTTTCTTGATGCGATCGCCATAGATGTCCACCCACCATTCATCATTAACTGAATCAGCTTTAGTGTGATATTCCTGAGAAGCATACACCACACCGCTTCCAATAATAGGTGTATAATGTCTTACAAAATGACGCAAGGTTGGAGAGAAATAAACTGTAAGTTTGTCATTATATTTCTGAATAACCAACTTATTTTCGTTTGACATAATTTTCTCTCCATACTTCTTACCCACAGTCT
Source organism: Prostheceraeus crozeri (assembly GCA_907163375.1). Lineage (NCBI taxonomy): Eukaryota > Metazoa > Platyhelminthes > Polycladida > Euryleptidae > Prostheceraeus > Prostheceraeus crozeri. The sequence goes on along the minus strand of CAJQUW010004294.1, from coordinate 193,005 downwards.
CATTCCATCGTTTTACTAACTCAATAAGTGATAAAGGTTGAACACCACGCTTTTTCAAAATGATGCGTTCTTCGCATTCTACAACATCTTCATCAAATATTTTAAATCTATAATGAAATTTGTTGATTCGATTTGAATAAACTTTTTTAACATTTGCAGCAGCAATTGATGTTAGATGTAGTCCATGACCAAAACCAAGATGTGGATAGAATTCATTATCCAACCTCAGCGTAAGACCTTTAGTAAAAGAATGAAAGTGGAGGAACTGTCTCCCACTCCAATGATAGATAGTAAACTCATAAGCTTTCTGATTTTTATTCTTCATGATGGAAGTATTACCACTGTTGAATGCCTTAATAATTTTCTCATTCCCAAATGGTTCATAAGAATCTGATTTTATCTGAATCCATTCATAGTTCCACTTTCCATCTGATGTTAAATTGTATGGGAACTGAAATGTATTATTCATCGTTATTCCATCATGGGTGCGAGGAGTCAATATCATTTCTTCCAAATCATTCACATTCTGAATATTGCTATCATAGCAAATACTAGAAACGCCAACCTCCCATTCACCTTCTAAATGCAGTGGCCGATTTAATTCTACTCGATAGTCTGATGGTTTATTTTTGGGAAATTTATTCATAGAAGCATTACTGGGCAAGTAGATTAGAAACGAGTCCTTATTTTCACTTTCCATATTATTCACATTGGAAAAATATATTAGCATACTTTTGCATTAACTCTTCATTCGGAAATGGAGTGTGATACTTGTCACAGCATCTTTATGAAAAGGAATCAACGCACCAGCATCGTCATAAATGGCAATATCAATTTGTGGGATGTAGTTTGATTTCAGCTTTGTATAATGCACTTTCTTGAAAGTATGCTCAGATAAAATACTGCAGCTTTTTGGCTGGTATGGTATCATTGCTAGCAATGGAGCTTCAACATCTCCCACACGTGCATCTTCACCAATATTGGAATATATCTGAAAATAGTTAATACGACGCGATAGCGACATGTCTGCGCTAGCTTTGGTTACAGTACCACTTTTAAAGATATTTTGATCAAAATCCAAAATGTCCATTAGAGTTTTATCCATAATTAGTTCAATACCTTTTCCACTTATAGTGAGAGACAAAGTACCTTCTTTTTCAGAAAATGAAATATGTTGCTCATTAATCACTTCATTTAAATAATCTACAACCAATTTAACCGAAGTAATAATGCGAGGCATCAACACTCTTGTTTCATGTAAGATACCACCTAAAGGCTCTACACACTTTCTGTATAAAGATACGGTCCATTCTGTATCAAATTGATTTGACCTTTCACATGGTAAATGTTGCATATCAGATTTTCCATGAACAGCTGCAGAACGATGTCGTAAGAACTGATGAAAATCTTTTGAACAAACTAATACTAGATCATCATCATTTAATTTGCTTATTGCAATATGATTAGATGATTTAATATAAGTCAATGTTGCCACTTGTTTACCATCAACTCGAAGGAGATAATTAAATTTCTTCAATAATGTTTCAGGAGTCATGTTTGTCTTTCTTGGCTTAATCACAATCTTCTTCACCAACGTCTTCTCATTTTTTGGAATAAGATCTACATAATAAGCTTCCTCTCGATATATTAACTGTTTATGACCACTTATGTGGTAATTAACGTTACAATTATCATAGCTTGTTAAGGCGCTAGCGAGGTAACCTAAATCATTTCTTCAACTTGGACTTAAACCAACAATCCAATCTTTCTCAACTACATGATGTACATAATTATAATCATCATTGTGCGGAGTAAATTGGACAATATGTTTACTCGCTTTATTCAAGAAATCATATATAAACTTTTTACATGATAAGAGATCTTTCTTTGGCCACTGTGGAATGTATACTCGGCACCCCTTTTCACATTGATAAGCAGCTGTACGTCTCATATTAATAGTCATCACCTCATGATCAAAAGTATAGACACAGTTGCTATAAACAAGTTGAGTGACACCCACTTCCCAATTCCCATTTAGCTGTTGTACATGATCAATGGGAGTAGAAAAGAGTGCGGCTGGATTACTAACAAATCTGTTTGTAGCCGCATTGCTAAGCAAGATATGATAAAACGACATTTTTATATTGCTGATCTGCGACTTTGCATAACATCATGAAGACTTGGATTTTGGACTCTCTACAATATATCAGAGTTGATCGTGATGGAAACGTACATTTCAAAAATTCTCATGGTCATACATCAAGAGGTATTACATTAACATGGCGACAATTTGTCAACCTCAATGATATCATGAGGGATTTGGAATATTTTGAAACATTAAGATTCATCTCCTTGGGTGATCAAGTTTGGCTTCAACATTACAGAAATGAAATTCAAATCTACCATTCTCATTCCGCAAACTGTTTCTCATTTCGCAAATACAATTGGGAGAAGTATAGAAGATACATACATCGCTCCATCATGACATTTATTCGTCGTGAGTTCATCGCCCTACTATGCAAATCTTAATCAGACATGACTACCACACATCATGAGTTGGAAATTAGATTCCCTACAACGTATTGAAACGGAACATGATCGAAACGTCTATTTCAAAGATTCAACTGGAAATGTGAGAAGAGAGTTTGCTTTATCTTATCGTCATTTTCAATCTCTACATCATATCATGAAGGACTTGAAATACTTCTATATGAAAAGACATTCACGTATTGGAAATCGCATCTGGCTGCGCGTCAACAATCGGCGAATTCAACTCTATCATTCCCAACTTCATACTAACTTCACATTTCATCAAGGTAGTTGGGAGAAGTATAAAAGGAAGGTACATCGCTCAATTTACTCATTCTTTCATCATGAAGCGCCATCGCTACACCATCGTCAACATTCTCCGTCGCTTCAGACTCTACACCAAAATCGATCTCACAACATTACACCAACAGCTTCCAAACAGCAAGTATTACCCGGGCCGTCCTCAAATGTTAGTGGTGAAGATGAACAATTCACGGAATCTTCAACTCTTCCCAAATGAGACTGTACAGATTCTCGGCGCCCTTTCTCATTCATCGGCGCAGTCAATGCGCTTAGAGCTACAGAGACTACTACGTCGGATATGGAAGAGGGAGAGGTGTGTGATGTCGAATCTGACTGTGGACAATATGGTGATCTCTACTCAATTGAGTGAAAGTGTATCATTTTTGAAGATTCGTACCAGCAGTTACAATTTGTGTTATGAACCCGAACTTTTTCCTGCAGCTCTCATTAGTTGTTGGTTACCTGTGCATGTGGCAATCTTTCATAATAGTAAAGTGATCATTACTGGACTAAAATCTCATGTACAAGCAAATGTGATCCTAGACTATCTCATTGAGTATGTACGTACCAAGCGGATTGTAAAATAAAAAACAATTTTTCCAACATGATGTTTTTATTTCAAATCATGATAGAACTTACAAATCATTTTTTCATTAGAGGATGGATTACATGAAAAGTTTTGAATAATAGATGCAAATCGAGATACATGTAAACGTTTTAAGATGAAGTACAGTACAAAAGCACCACACGTTGATGAAAGTGGATGTTGTAGTATGCGTTCATTTCGCTGATATTGACGCGTATATTTTCTCAACCACTGCTGTGTTTGTATATTTGGAGGTTGAGCAAGAGAGTCAAATAGTTCACCACGTCGGTAATCTCCAATAAAGATCGCTTTCCAATGCTCACCGCCTAAATTCTGCGAATGAGTGTTTAGCACAATAAAGATGGGATAGTGATTTACTGCAGGTGGTAAGGTATCGAGTGAATAGACATTATCGAAAATTTCAACGTCGCTTCGTCTGCATTACGCTGCACTTCAGTCTTAATATCGTCAGCAGTCAACCAACTCATTAACGATTATACTGAAGAATCACGTCACGATACTTTGTAATTTCAATATTTGAATCGAAGACTGCATAAATTAATACATTGATCGTCTCAGGTAGTGTTCTTTTGAACGTCAAATCCAAACGAATATTATGAGGCACGTTCGCTTGACGATAGGGTGCACTAATATCGCTGTCAGCAGTCAAATCAAATGCATAAATAGTATATCCACTCTTAAACTCTTTCATAGTCAGTCCGTTGGTGTCATCCGTATTGTAAAAGCCAAAGACATCCATAAAATCAACATAACTGCGCATAAATTGATCCGAAGCAAAATCTGGTTTGTAGGGTGGACCAGGATGACTCACACCATTTACACGTAAAGCAATTTCACTTAACTGATTGTGTTTAAAATTGAAAGGATTCTTCTTTATATTACCATTAAATGCATCATTTTCAACCATTGCCACCATGAGGAGCTTCGGTGCTTCCGATGGAAAGAGGCCATCCTTCATGAAACTATTTTGATCTTTCGGAATTGTTAAGGTGAGAAGCTTTGTATGCTGAACGGGGTAAATGGCATTTTGGTGGTTAAGGCCTTCAGCATGCCCTCTAATGACACTTGGATTCGGTACTACTCGACGAATGTAAAGTGCAATATCTTCCACATGAATTCTAAAATTGTCAACTTTAGCAAATGCATTCAGCGCAAATTCAGGCTTATTCAATGTCAGCTTGAGTCGCATGCTGGTATTACAGAGTAAAAACTTTGATTGTCTAAAGAAGTCTAAATTCAGCGGACCATATAGCTGACATACTTTACTGTCTTTAATCATAGCAGATCGCTTTACAAAGCCACTGTTTGTTTCAACATCAAATTTTCCTGCTTCATCTCTGCACCATCCCATGGCTTCCATATGACTTTTTTGTGCTGCTGGATGAAACTGTGATACATGATTGAAATATGATTTATAGGGATAAACGCTTTGGCCGCCTTCCACCTGCTGCTCTCCAATCGTTAGAGAAACATCGCGAAGTAATGTAGTCAATGGTAAATTGTTCAGTCCAACTTTATGTGTATCGTCAATAGCAGTTCCATCTGCTTGCTGAATTCTAAACCTCAAATCAAGCATCGCATAACTCAAATCTATGTAGTCCTCACTACCACCAGGAATAACAAATTCAATGGGGCCAGCATTCTCAGCTGTTCGAGGATGATAATCTACAATACTTGAACTAAGAATATCTGTCTATATGGCTTGTTGATCGAACAAACAAAAACCGGAAGTTTTACACTCCATGATTAGAAGTTATAGCAGCGTCGTCGTTTAGCGCCTGATGAATGATTAGAGCCTCTACGACGTTTGCGTGAATGCCTTTTGACTGAAGATCGTACCTTACCAGCTCCGCGATGTTTCCTCCTTCCTTTATTCATTCGTTTAGGTGATTTCTTTCCTTGAGTAACAGCAGCAAAGGTCTACTTCAATGTTTTTAAACCGCGTTCCTTCCCACGATTCAACAAACTGCTCTTAAAACTTCTACCTCTGGAAAGATCACTAGCAACATCACCAGCAAAGCCAACGGCATTACTTAAAACATTTCGTTTTAAAGATCTACCGACATTGGATATGAGAGGTGCTACAACAGATTTCAGTGCACCAAGTATGCTACCTCCACGTTGGCGGCGAGCACCGATGTAAATTTGTCCTCCGCCACTTACATAGGAGGGTCGTGAATAAAATGAGGCAGTTGGATTCATAGCTCAAACCCTAAACATTGTTAGTTACAACTTTGCATGAATCACTGTCGATCACTTAGATGAAAGATGTCGGCACGACGCATCCAAGAGTTCATACTTGAAGGATAACCAGTCCATTTAACAAGACACCATTCTTCACCTTGCCGTTTTTTACATCGAGTGATTTTCTCTACCAAATATGTTTCACTTTCAGTGACTACCTCAATCTCATCGCGGTAAAAGCTACCCTCAATTTCTTCATTATCGTAATCTTTCAACTTGTAGGTGGTCGGAGAGTCTTTTTGATTAATCCTTGATACTGTAAATACCTCCTCTGTCCAATTCGGAAGGTACCCTTTAGCAAAAACACTTTTCACTTTTGAGATACGAACTTTATCGCCAATTTTCACATCACTTTTCACATGAGTGCGTTTACGTTGGAATGATTCGCGCACTTTATCTACATTGTCAGCATTTACATCTACTGGTCTGAGTCCAATAGAACGATGGATAGAGTGATTGTAGGCATGGAGTGTATCTTGTAGAACCTTTGTCCAATTTTGTGTCAAGTTGGCAGTAAAATGTCGCCACAAGCGATTTTTTAATGTACGATTAAAACGTTCAACGAGTGCAGCTTTATAAGCACTCTTTACACTAAACAACTCAATGTCATGCCTCTCAAATAATCTTCGCACATGCTGATTTTCAAACTCTTTTCCTTGATCACTCTGAATTCTTTTTGGAATGCGAACTTCTCGAAAAGTTGTTTGGAATGCTTTTGCTACTCCTTTCCCTTCTTTAGTTTTTAAAGGTTGAGCCCACGCATAACGCGAGAAAATATCAATGACGGTTAAAATAAAATTATCGCCCGAGTTATGTTTTGAAATGGAGGCGACATCGCACAAATCTGCTTGCCACTGTTCATCGATGTCATGAACAATATAATGGCGGGTGCGGTACTTCTTTTTCGCTTGTTTGTGGAGTGTATAGGTAGCCTGACCCTTTAACCATCGTTTCACTTGTGATTGTGGAAGACCACTCGCTTTTGATAATTTCTTGATAGATGCAAATCCTGCCGGATGTTTTACATCATAATAGATTGACTTCAAACGTTCAGTCGATGACGACTGACTCTTTTTCCTCCTTCTCATCTTTTTGTTTTCTTGCCTTTCTACATTTACAACAACTACAGCATTTAGCTTTAGCGGTTTTGCGATCGTGTTCACATTGCTTAGGAGTTTCATTGTGAGAGCTGGCGCAGCAAGTGCAAGTGACAACGACATTCACCTCTGGCGGCTCATTACATGGCAAGCAACACATCTGCTTCATATTAATAGTCTGAGAACATGTATTTCCTGGGAGGAGCTGTTTTACGTTTTCCTTTTACTAGTTTTAGCGGTGATGTAGATCTACGTCGAGTTCTTCCTCTTGTTTGCTTAGTGAGTGTGGGAGGGGATGTAGCAGGTGACGACTTAAACCAATTTGTTGGCATTTTCATCGTCTGAAGCATTGGAGCAGTAGCCACTGTTGAATCAAGTTCTTTCAGTGTCTCATTATTTAAAGCAAATTTTGGCACATTATGCTTTTTCAATAGTTTAAGAAAGTATGTCCAACCAGGTGGAACATAGCCCTGACGGCGCTTTCTACGTGTCGCATACTGAATCAAGTCTTCATAACGTGAAGCATCAATCACTTTATTTTCATCTGTAATGATTTCTCCTCTATCATTTACATTGAGATGGGGTTCAATACTGTTGAAAAGAGATATGGCATGTGCGCGAGATGCTAAAGGTGTAGCAGTCGATACAGAGTCACGCATCTTATTCTTCAAGTTTTTCAATTGTTCAACAGTTTCCGATTGTAATAATACAGCACGATGTGGATCTTTGATGTGAACATTTTGCTGATAATCTATTTCTTTCCTATACATTTGATTTGCAAGAGGTTGCTTTACTTGCTGCATGGCAGTCAATTGTACATATTCATCCTGAGGAATAACAATCATGCGAGAATAAGAACTCATAGTTTGTAGATAATCATGGGAGTTTTCAAAATATCACTTCGAAATCTAAATTCTTCCGGACACTTGCGTAAAGTCAATGAAAAAGTAACCGTGTGGTTTTTCAGTAGCTGCTTGAAAAATTTCAATTAAGGCTTTTGATCCTCTGGGTGCAACATGTCGCGCTAAAATTTCAAATTGACTTTTATCTCGCGGATTCTTGAAAATAGCATAATAGTGTGTATTCAGGTTTCGTGTACGAGCTTCTTTTCCATCAGGAAACAAATTTTGTGTGATATAGATGATAAAGCACCTTTTATGGTGTGCTGCGCGAGTGAACATATCTGTAACATCTTTTGAATTCTTACTTTCTTTTAATAAATCATCCAATACAACAACATCATTAGACTGAAGTTTATTCACTGCAATAATTCCTTCATGACGAATAAAGTTGCGACTTTGCAATTCCTGAAACAATGACGGTTGATAAATACCATAACACCAAATCACTCGATTGATAGGTTCCTTAAACAACTCCCTTCTTTTATCCAATAAATTCAGCGTGAAAACAGTTTTACCTGCATGAGATGGACCTGATACAGTCAGAACTTTATCACATTGAAGTCTGAAATCCATTTTATTACTTTGAGATTCAACATTTGCATAATTAACGCTTAGAGCCAAAGATATTACCCAATAGGTTGCCCACGGCAGGAGCTATCATTGGAAGTATTGCTGAAAGGAAACCGCCCTTTTGTGTTAGAGTTTTTCTCTTTCTTTGAAGGGTGACTTTAGGATTGGAGATGAAACACAATTTTGTAGCATATCGCTTAAGTAACTTTCGTTGTTTTGGCGCTAATTTCTTCGTCCTCAACTTCCTCACATGAGAAATAATTTCACGAATGAATTTATCGTTAGCATGTCGTATAGCATTGTATCGCTGATTTGCTTTCATTCGTCGGAGAGCTTGAATGGCTGAAGAAAACTTTGAAGACTTTTGACTTTTACGTTTCGCCATTTTCCGTGTTAGTCTTTGCTAAAACCTATCTTTACCACATTTGCATAGGTACTAACTATTGCGACATAAGTGACACTCGAAATGAGCAATATCACAGTGGTTACATTGGCAAAGTTGAATGCAATTACGTATGAAACAGCGTTGACAAAAAGCATGCTTACATCTCTTGAAGATGCGCTTTTCATTTCCATCCTTTCGCTTACATACATCGCAACACATAGTTTCACCGTTACTGATGTCTATAGCAAGTCTTTTTGAAGATATGAATTTGCTAGCCTTTTCTAAATAATAGACACATGTACAGAAGGAATATACTTCGAGAGTGAGCAGACATAGCTCGAAAACCAGTTGTGTTACAATCAAGTACCACTGCATTTTCAATTTTTCTTTATGGAAAGTTGAATGTGAATATCTGAAATCGCTTCAATCACTAGACTGCTACCATGATGGTTAAATGCGTTAAGGCGTTCAGCAATTTTTATCATATGTCTTTTAAAAAATTCCTCGGGGTGATCTACCACTTCCATTGAATAAGAAGCAAAATGGAAAGAGCGACTTTCCACCTCTTCCTTTCCAAAATGACTAAACTTAATTTTCGCAACTAATCGCGCCATGATAATGCTATCAGAGAATGTATTCATTAACTCTAGAAATAGAGTGCTAGCATCATCGACCACTGCTTAGATGTCGGTCTCATCTTTATGAAAATTTATCACATAATCTTGAACAGCTCCTTTTAAACTTTACCTATGAAAATGTAATGTTCCGCAGTCATTTGAGAAAGACATGATCGCCCTTGATCTAACCCATCCATTGCATGAAAACAACAACTCTTCTCATAGTAACATTTATTGAATCACTATAACAAGCATGCATTATAAATCAATGGTTTGAAAGAGATAAAATAGATACAGCTGGTAACTATCATATAGCGAGCAATGATAACCATACAGGACTTTGGCAGTGTTGAGGTAAGGAGGAAAGAAGCATTGGTGATGAACGTAGCTACTACAACGAACAGACAAAATAGGAACACACAAATCCTTAAAACGTTTCGTGACTTCATGGTAGTGTTGATTCACTCTACTATCCCAAGGTGGGAGCAAAATATCATCAATGATTAGATTGGGAAATACTTTCCTCTCCTTACCAGGATTATTACAAAAGATGCGTATAACATTGAAATTAGCTAACCATCGTTTAAAGTCAATAAGAAGAGCACTCTCACAAGAAAAGCCATAGTCTTGCAAATATTTCAGATTAAGTCCATGAATGTGTTTTCTCGCCCATTGATCAACATTGGGATCGCAGTTGGCATGTTGATGATATACACTAACAATCTGATATGTCCATTTGTTCATAGCAATAGCACTGAGCTCCTGTACAGGTTCACCCTCACAATCCATAAAAATGATGATAGAAGCCTAAAACGGAAATTACATATCTAAGGAAACGTTCTATAACATATTGCAAAATGAAGAATTACATCGATGCTTTTCACGACAAAATACACAAATGATATGATGGCAACGAAGAAGTAAAATGTATCTAATAAGACCACGTCTACGACACTCAAAGCACATAAGCGAATTGTCATAGGGTAGAGTTAGGAAAGGACTAGTAATTCTCCTTCTTTGATTTGCGTTTTGATGCAGCATTCTTCTCCGACTTGCGCTTCGTACCACTGCTGTTAAGGATTTGATCAATTATGTCATCCACGTTGGGTGGTTTTGGAATATATAGGATGGATTTCATATGCATGGAGAGAGAGGCTATTTTATTATCCTTGTGTCGACCATAATATAGCCCATTCACTTTGAAAAGGATATCCCAAGTACCTTCTCCGAGCTCATCACATCTGATGGGTATTGAATGATCTCCATCCTTCTTATAGTAAGTACACCAATGTGATACCGGTAGGCAAATGTGATTACCATCCCAAATCTTTCTATAGGGAGTATCCTTGTCATCTCTCGCCTTCCACTCTTGAGCAAGAGGAGTAGGAATGTCCAGATTTAATGTCACGTACTCCTCAATAATATCAAGTTGGTGGCGAATGTATGGACTCACGGGGATCAGTATGTAGTCCCATACTGATTGCGCATTATCTTGACATCCGTGGAAGGGAGCATTCCCGTTTGGAGTACTACGCTATGATCATCATAACGCAAGACTTGTTTAAATTTACGCTGTAGCGGTGTAGGATTATGTACCTTGGTTGTTTCTTCCACTGGCCTCAGTTGTAGATGATCTGACCGTAGCGAACCTTGTAACGTTTGACCGCCATTTTGTCCTACTAGCGTAGCAGATGGAGTAGATGCCTGAAAATGAAAAAGATTGTATTAAGTTTACGTTCAAGGGAGGAGAGGGAGGAAAGTAGCGACTTACCATTTTAGTTGGATAATAGAATAGAATAGAGAGAGAGAAAATATGCGTCCGTCACTCGTGTGATTCAACGATGGAATGATTCTCACTGTGGAAGGCTCGCTATTTATATAGAAATGCTTGATTCTCATTGGATGATGATCCTCATTGGACAATAACATCAAGCTGATTCCAAATCTGAAATCCGTTTTCCAATCCGATGCTTCGTTTTGAAGCTACAGCCCAAAACGTCCCAAATTCTAACTCTGTCGTTTTTCGCCAATGTCCCAAAATCTTAAATGGCATCTCACATCTAAACGAAGACAGATAGGAACAAGCCGTTTCTTTCAGTGAATTTGTCTCACTCTTAGCTTTCAAACGAGCTATGGCACGACTAAATCCGTCCACTGGAAGCCAAAATCGAAGCGAGCTGTCCAGAGGGGGGGGGGACGTCAGCGAAAATTTTTTCTCTCCGATTGCGTTCAAATTCACCATACCGATGCAGAATTTCACGCTGAATCCGAATCTGGCCTCCGTTTTCCCACCCGATGCTTCGTTTGGGCGCTACACACCAAAACATCCCAAATTCTAACTCTGTCGTTTTTTCGAAAAATGTTGAAATTTTTTTCTCGCCGATTGCCTTGAAACTCACCATACAGATAGAGAATTTCACGCTGATTCCAAATCTGAAATCCGTTTTCCAATCCGATGCTTCGTTTTGAAGCTAGAGCTCAAAACGTCCCAAATTCTAACTCCGTCGTTTTTTCGAAAAATGTTGAAAATTTTTTCTCGCCGATTGACTTGAAACTCACCATACCGATGCAGAATTTGACGCTGAATCCGAATCCGGCCTCCGTTTTCTCATCCGACCACTCCTTCCACTCGAAACAGCCCATTTTACAACCCAACATTCAGCAGATTGCACGAAAAACATCACACACTATAGCCTCAAGACTAATCCTGGCGGTCGCCCAAGTCCACCACGACACTCTGTCGTTCCAGAGGGGGGGGGGAGTCAGCGAACAGTGTGTGAACGTGGACCCACCTGGCCGGCACACCACGGCAATCTGTCGTTCCAGAGGGGGGGACGTCAGCGATGGCGGCCATCTTGCGCTATCTGGTGTTTGTCACTTCCTTACTACTCCCCATTTACTCGACACCCGACCCTAGGCGGTCGTTCTTTCTCCTCCACCTCCCCAAGCGTGTGGAACTCTCTTCCCACTTCTCTAACCTCCCCCATGTCCTTTTCTTGCTTCAAACGCATGCTTAAATCCCATCTCATAAATAAATACTTGTAATCTTTTTGGAATGTGTTTGTAATCTACTAGTACTACATAAATATCTGTTGACCTGCTGTTTGGCAACTAGTGTACGAATCTTTGCTGTACAGTTTTCCATTTGTGATATGGCCTTGAAGTCCTTCATGGACAAAACGCCACACTTTTGTGAAATTCTTTACATAAATAAATAAATCCACTGTCAAAGGAGACTGTATAGTCCGGCAGCCAGAGCGAGTTTCTGCAGGGAACGAGGCCGAAAGTGATCCTTTCACAGAATAATGTACACCCTATGCCTACTTCGAATCGGCTCGTCTACCGAGCTCTACCTGGTTCCTCTTCTTGTCAGACAGGATCAAAAGAAAACACAAGTTACCAATGGGAAGCAGATTTCAGTTTTTGGTTGAAATGAAATTTTCTATGCTTTCTCCCATCAACTGGAAAGCACCAGGCCCATAGTCACAATTTTTGGCATAGAATGTCTTCAGGTCATTCCCTATCATGCTCATGCACCCCTGTCTATGAGGCTTAACACATTCAGATTTAAAGGCCTCCTGGTGTCTGCAAACACAAGCATTTTGAACAATTCAATCCACATTTCACCAAATTCTCGCATACATAGCCGATCAGAAGCATGATAACAACACATGCACATAATAGGAAATGACCTGTAGACATTCTACCATAGTGGCCAAAATATTAGCCCACCCTTAGATTTACCTAAAGTATAAAGCGATACGATTAAGCGTCTTCTGTCGTGTTCTTTTCATTTGAATACGATATCTATGATTTCATAAATGAGTCATTAATGATGGTCTGATGCAGTGAAATCTGTTTACTTCGATTTGACGTGATCACAGATTTGAATTTCGAATTTTTGAATCAGAATGGAAATGATTCAGAATTCCACTTTTCGTTCATTTCTTCGCATTATGGGTTGCAAGAAAGACATCACAGACTTTTGTCGAGGACAGATAAGTGCATATGCCAAAATGAATCTATCTCATGCTGACATTGCACGTCGATTAAAGATTTCACGGCGATCTGTGAAGAGACACTTGGATCGAGAATCATTGGGGCTACCGGTAACCAACAATCGCTATCTTTCCGGCAGGAAGAGGTGTACGACCGATAGAGAGGACAGATTCATCAAGTCTCTTGTTACCAAAGACCCTACAAAGCCATCTGCAAACATCGCTCACGCTGCATCAGAACTTAACATCTCCGTGAGTGATCGCACTATCCGTCGTAGATTAACAGATGATTTCAATCTACCAGCAAGGAGACCTTCAAAGAAACCGTTATTAACAGAGAAACAGAGACTGGCTCGAATCAAGTTCTGTAATCTTCACAAGGATAAATCGCCGGACTGGTGGGAGAATGTGATGTTTACTGATGAATCTACATTTCAACAAGTTCGAAGCTGCGGATATAACTACATTCGAAGACCACCGAACCGAAGGTACGATCCGAAATTTACGATCAAAACCGTGAAACATCCTCCGTCAATCATGTGTTGGGGCGCCATTACTGCCAAAGGTCGGGCTGGTATTGCATTCCTGGAGAAAGGGAAACGACTAAATTCTCAAGGTTATATCGAAATTCTCGATGAGAAAGTGAAATTGCACATGAATATCCATGGAGTGACTTACTTTCAACAAGACTCCGCACCCTGTCACGTATCAAAAGTGACTAAAAGGTGGTTCGTCGATAATCAAGTTCAACTACTGGAAAACTGGCCGGCGAATTCCCCGGATCTCAATGTCATCGAGAATTGCTGGTCTGTAATGAAGTCAAAAGTCAATCTTCATTGTCCTTCTTCCGAAAGTGATCTTCTTCGGATTTTGAAATCTGTTTGGATCTCCGAAATATCTCCGGAATACTGTCGGCGATTGGTAAGATCCATGCCATCGCGCATCCAAGCTGTCCTTGATAACAGAGGTTATCCTACCAAATATTGATTCTAGTGATCTTCTTACATCATGTTTCTATGAAATAGATTGTTTTCGAATTCAATAAATGATAGTGATGGATATTTTTTGAGTTTTAGTTCCAAATGAGACGGAAACCAAAAACATGATATTTCAGTGGGTGGGCTAATATTTTGGCCACTATGGTATGTCAAAAAATTATGGCTCACGGCCCACTACTTTTCGCTTAATCAGAGAAATTAAAGAAAATTTCATTTTTGACAAAAACTGCAATCTGCGACCCATTGGATTAACATATATTTTTCTTTCATCCTGTCTGACAAGAAGAAGAACTAACTAGAACTTCGCAGACGCGCATATTCGTAGTACGAAGCGGGTGTACATCATTCTATGAAGGCCTCATTTTCGGCCTCGTTCCCTGCAAAAACTTTCTGTGGCTGCTGGACTGTTTGGAAACACGTTTGGAATAAACAATTTCTACATGATTGTTTTTTTCTTTGGATACTCGTATATGAAAATAAAATAAAATAATCATCTTCTAGAAGTCTCACTGCAAAATGAAATCGTTTATTGCGCCAATCGATTTCACCGATACTCGGCTTGCCAAGGCGACTAAATAAAAAGTTACAGAAAATAACACAGAATTAAGTTCAAAATCAAATACTGTTTAACTCAGGCTGAAATATCTTTATGAACATAGTTTCTTTGGCCTCTCTATCTAGACGAGTGGCGTTTGAGAGAGCGCCAAATAAGAACTTTTACAGTCCAGCACAATTTCAATTGCTTGTCATCAAATTTAATTTATAAATTACAGTGTTGTGCCTGTAACAAATGTTATGTGGTTCAGACTGGGGATACTTTGGGCCATCGGATGACCGTTCATAGACAGCCGATGTTTGACAGCACCTACACAGTCCTTAAAGTGAGCAAGCACATTTCTATGTGTGGCGAAGGATTTTTAGTTGCACTGCTTTATCAATTGCCTCCAAACACCATTCGTCCAGATAGAGAGGCCAAAGAAACTATGTTCATAAAGATATTTCAGCACATAATGAATAACACAGATACTTAATTCTGTGTTATTTTCTGTAATTTTTCATTTAGTCGCCTTGACAAGCCGAGTATCGGTGAAATCGATTGGAGCAATAAACGATTTCATTTTGCAGTGAGACTTCTAGAAGATGATTATTTTATTTTATTTTCATTAGACATTTGCAAACCTTTTTATATCATACTATATATATATATATATATATATATATATATATATATATTTCTATATATACAGTATGGTTATAAAAGGTTGTCCTCAGGAATATATTTTTTTTCGCCAAAATTCTTAGGCTGTCACTTCAGCTCGTCGTCAGGTGGAAAATGACAATAAATTGCCCAAGCGCTTTCTAATTTTCAGGTGACAATAACAACGATCCTGTAAAGTTAGAAAGTATGTGGGTTGACGTGGATTGAGGAACAAATTGTTTACCCCGAACATCGAAATGTCTGTCTCTCTTTATATTAATGCTGTTCACGTTAATGTACAGACCGTGTCCAAATCACTTGCTGGGTTGGGTTCCTCTCATAATGACCAGCCGAAGCATGTGGAGGTTTTAATTGTTTTGAATCAATTTCTTCAATAAAATTCGCCTGATGTTGTCTACGTCATTCTTATTTTTAAAAAGGCATCTAATAACCACCTTCAAGCTATAGCTGTTGACAATATCATGAAATTGTTTCTAGCATCGCTTTGTCTTATCTTAAGCTTTGGTATGCGTCAGGCCAGCGGCGCCTGATTACTATACGAATGGCTTATGCATGTCAGATTATCTAGTTAAACTGCACAAACATCAAATGATTGGTCTATATGCATAGGTTTGACAGTGCATTTACATCAACATCAGCGATATTGCAATTTTCCAAGATTGATTTACACCACATCATTTCAATGTCAAAAATGTTGAAAATAAAATACAATTATAGATGATACGAAACCAAACGTTTGGGTCGTCTTCAGCCTTATCAAAAGCTACAGTATGTGGGAAAGGTCGTGGATACTTGACGAATTTTTAAATATGAAATGATATGATGAGGTGAACAACCGCTCACTGTTGTTCGTGTTTTCTGCTCAATGCTGGTTTTAACAAATCAAGGAAATTTGCTTCTGAAATTCTTGCTCTGACAGAATTATTTTTGATGAATACTCAGCAGAAATTGTCTTGTTCCATAGTAAAGACCTAAGTGAAGAAGAGACTTAATTCCGATGATCCTTGTTAATATTGCTGTTCATATGTAGTATCACATACTACCTATACGATAGATATACATACTAAGTAGTATCACATGCACTACGTAGCGATTACTATACATTATTATGAAAATTTGTCTGTAGATGTAATAGAAGCAATGAATAGGCTTGAAATGTCAATGAAATCTAATTGATCTCTTGCGCAAATGGACAGGCATACTGAGCGTTTCAAGAGCTTTCTGCAATCGAAAAGTGTTTTGAAAAATTGAAATGTGGTGCGACATCACCTAACACTTCGGGAATCGTGGACGTCAGGCATTTTGGTATTTTGACAAACATTCACATGCTTTAAACGACAGTGATCCTGGATTTTCATTGCTACTTTTTCGAAGTATTAGACCGAACTATGCCTACACTTCTTGATAGCGCATGGCTACTCATATTTCCATGAAGTTGAACTGCAATGTCCAGAATAGACAAAGGGTCTGCAGCAAATATTGTTACAGTAGACGCCGCTTATCAAAAACACGGATACTAAAAGCACCCGGTTTGATGAAAACAGCCGGACTTCTCCGCTTTTAAAAAACAAACCCCGTTTATTAAAAACAGAATTTAATTCAAATCTTTTCTTTTAAAGATTAACTACTGGGTTGAATGACATTACAGAAACACGATTCCTTCATAAACTGTTCATTACACTGTTCGATAATTGTAGGCTAATCCGCATTGTTTTATCTCAATGGTGCACCTATTAGCAACCTATTAGCGACTTGAAAGGAAAGGTTTTTCGAAATCAGTAAGTTTGACACTGAAAAGCGACATACGCAACTTTATCCGTAAGCAAGCTCTAACACAACTTACAATCGAACAGTGTTTCAAATAGGACCTGTATGCATTCGTATGATCCAGCAGTTTACCGAAATTCCGTTAATGGACATGTAGAAGTACTATATTACAATTTCTAATACATGAGAGTGTTTTTAAAAAGGATGGTTTTCTGATCGTTAATACACTGCACGCACATACATCCTATCAAGGTTCCTATCTAATATCTAGATAATTCGTGAATTAATTTTTACTAGAATACGTGTAGGGCTATACTGTACCCATCACCAATTGCAGATTCAAATATCTTTGCTTAATTCACACTCGTTTTATAAAAACATTGCTTAATAAAAGCACTTTAAGACGATCCCAATGTGTTTTTAATAAGCGGCGTCTACTGTATCATTTTCACATACGAGCGTAAATCATCTTCTACCATGCTTTTTCTTACGCTGGCTGTGGCTGTAAATAGGGAGTAGTAATCTAGATATCCATGAGATAGCACTGTGTACATGGAATGATATCCAAGTTCATAGACATCCCTGCTATATGTAGTAGTACACGGTGATTTTGATCTTCCCGACGATTTTTTCTTTGATTATTCCTTTTGAAATAAAAAATACAAATTCCTTTTTACATGTTTATTTTAGCAGACGTGTTCGAAAATTAGTCATACAGAGGATGTTCCTTCTGGTCTCCTTCACGTTCTATGCACAATTTGCATCTTCGTAAGAAAGTACCTTAAGCCTTTTGTATGGTATCACAATCAATATTGTCCATAAGACCGGTCAACCAATCCCTGAATTGATTAATTGCTGCTGATCTCTGAGGTTCGTGCAATGAGTATCTCATCTTGTTCCCATGGCCAGAGATCAAGCACAGAAATATAAGGACTCCTAGGGGGCCACGGAATAGCTCTTCAACGACCAATCTAACTATCTTTCATATGACGATTCAAAGTGTCTCGCACTTAAAAGGCAAAGTGTGGCGGAGCAACGTCTTGCTGATAAAATTATGTAGATGTCTTCTTCTTTTTTTAAAGAGGGATGACAAAATCCATGATAAAGTGTTCAGAGCGTTCACCATTCATTGTAGTATCAAGTAATTGGTAAACAACACTGAAATGTGGTGAGACCATAACTCAACATGTGACCGTAGGAGAATGTACCACCTTGTCTTCAACGAAAAGATAAGGATTTTCTTTCGAATAAACAAAACATTATGTTTGGAAAGTTTGCAGCGGCTGCTTTTCAAACTATTCTTTAAACCTACGCCTTATCTTTTCACAGTGAAACGCGAAAGCATGCGACACTATTGCTGCTATTTCCCAGTCCGTAAAATTACGATGCTCCATCGTCTTTCCCCTATTGCAGCGCTTGAAAATTCAGCAAACACTGCTATAAGTTGACATATCCAAATTCAAATTATGAATTTAAATTCATGATCAATGTATGTTTGCCCCATCTGCAACAATGCCGTATTGAGATATCGGTTTTTCAGGCCACAGATAGCGGCTTTAGTACTGTTTTAAGTAAAAGTAAAAGGAGAGAAAAAATCGACGGGAAGATCAGAATCATCCTGTATATACTACTACATGCAGAAACAAATTTTTGTAAATTGAGCTGCAATAGACATTCTAAAATTAGAATTATAGAGAAAGCAGATGATAAAGAAATGCTGTCCATGGGAATGATATATTTTTCAAGAATAGAGGTTGGAGGCCTATCTGGAATATCAACTAGTAAATTCAATAAACCAGCAAACAGTTGTATGAAAGAAACCGAGACATTATGGGATCAAGAATTTGCAGATAGCAAGAAAATACATGAACAATTTTGAAGAACAACACAGGACAAGATCATTTGTGAAGCAAGAAATATCGCATGTCAATCGCTTAAGTAGTATATTAGAATCTAATGGGAGGATGTCAAATGTAGAGAACATGGATCCTGAAGAATTGAATGCAAATCTAAAATTCTTATTATAAAGTAATGTAACAAAAAAACTAGACGGCAATTTGCACATAGTCGTCCTTTTTAAAGGGACGGCAATGCACCTGATAATGATGACAATATGAATATTTCGTCAATTATGCAGAACTTCGGATGATCAATATATATATACATCGATCAATTTCTTTAGTAGACCAAAATGCATTTTTGTGAGCCATGTTCAGAAAAACGCTGACAACTCTATGATTATTTAAATCAAATTTTAAAGCTTTTGTACATACCATTAACTTTGCTCATCTCAGTCTTTTTTTGATAATGGCTATGGTGTAAATAGACGAAATATATTGACTTTTTGTACAATTTAGGTATTATGACAATAAAAAACTTGATTTTCTTCCAAAACTATTTTCAATTATGAATATTTCGAGACTGTGATGTATTTCACAATAGTAACGTTGCGGTTGTTGCTTTCTTTCAGCAATTCGATGGGGATAGGAAGTTGCTGCTATGCGGTCTGTGCTATCACCGTCATCGTCATAAATGTCATTTTTGTCGTAAGTTGCGAATTTTGCAGTTGTAGTGTACTGACCGATTCATGTTTTTCCAATGCTTTATCTACTTTTGCTGTTCATATGAATATTTTTAAGTAACTGACATAACAGCTATCAGAATGTATTCAATGCCTGACAAATAGTTTAGAATAAAGGAACATTTTTTATTGAAAAATGCACTATTGAACACTTTAGTACTTCAATCAAACTCAACAAAATGATTATGTCCCCTCCCAATGATTAATCATTTCAACTATTATTTTTGCTTTGGTGAAAAAATACTTTAAAACGATTGCATTGCTCTTTGTTTTATAAAATGTAGCACCGGATGAATTCAGCATTGGCGTTGATGTCCATCAAGGATTCGAGCTTAGTCCCCTTCTTTTCATCCTCGTGATGGAAGAGGCTACTAAACATCATAGAAGAGGTGAGTTAAAGGAGCTGCTATACGCAGATGACATAGTCCCTTCGGGTGAAAGCAAGGAAGAGGTTGTCCAGATCTTTAAAAATGGAAGGAGGATATGAAAGGCACAGGCTTGAAAGTGACCGCCCAGAAGCCCAAATTGATGAACAGTGGTAGCAAAGAGAACTGCCCCGTTCAAGCGAGAACTTGTGGTGTGTGTGTGGGGTGGAGGGATTGGTATCAACTCCATCCTCTGTTAACAGTGTGGCAACTGGTGCCTGAACCGGTACAGTGGACTTAGGTATCTCCGTGGCGTAGGAAATTTCCAATATCCTCCTTGTATACATGGAGGTAGAAAAACAGATGGTGTCGAGACTAGTGATGTGCGGTAATAGCCGTGGTTACGGTTCACCGCGGTTAATGGCCAGTTATGGTCAAAAGTACCACGGTTACGGTCGGTGATTAGCGATTGCAGTTAATCACTTTTGAAATTTTGAATGAGTGGCAATTAGTACTGTCTTGAAGTTGTCATGTGTAAGACTATTATGCAAGTTGCAGTCTATTGCGATGACCAGTAGGTAACTGATATATGGTATTGATTCAACGAGTCTATGCGTTCAAACGATCAACAGTCGGATATACATGTGTTTCTGCGGTCAACGGTTGGTTGCAGTTAGAAATTTCTCGGTTACCAAAACCACCCTAGAGTAACGTAATTATGCAGTACATGATCTGTGGTTTCCCGGGTTGCATGTTTTTAGATCCCAAGAGTCGAAGGCTCGAGGTATTTAAGTACATACGTGTACAGCCATGGATTTCTATTAAGTATTGGTGGGATGCGGGATGAAAAGTTATACCAATGAAGTGCTATCGATTGCCAAATAAACTTCTAATACCTTAAAAAATTGTGATAAACTTTTTCCTCTCGTGAATTGTGAATTTTCATTGACACCGGAATTTCAAATCATATTGTCAGTATACTGTATGTAAGATTGTTTCTTCTGCCCCATGGTTTTCTCTATTATACTCATATCCTTTTGATAAGGAATTCATTCACTTCAAGAAAGTCAGATCCTACGGTCAACTTTTCAGCACTCTGACATTATCTTAATCATGGAATGTCAAACCTGAAGAGGAAATATTACAAAAGACGGATTCATCTATAGAACGTAAACAAGATGATGATAATTTGGAAGAGGAGAAATAGCCTTTTTGAGTAGCTAGAACTAGGTGACAAGCTAGAAAGCAATGATGTAAGTGATATATACTACTTAACACTTACAACTAGCACTATGGCGCATCAATCTCTCCGTTATTCACGAATTGTTTCAACTATTAGTTAGAAGCACTGGATGTTAGAAGCAGAAAATGTAGGAAGAGGTCGAGAGTTTATTTTGTTAGGAAAGATAAAAAGCTTACGAAGTACTATATATAAAGCAAAAAAATGATGTGAAGCCCCGATAAGTGTTTCATTAACCACCGGTCAATATTATCAACGAGTAAATCTCTGGTCAATGAAACACGCGTCGGAGCTTCACATCATTTATATAATCTGTATAATTGGCAGACCTTTCATGTTTTCTAACAAAATAAACACTTGACCTATTCCCACATGTTCTATTTTTTTTACATAGTCCGTTTAAGGCATTTTATGCATGAATTTGAATCTACTGCTATAGGCCTTCTGTTTTATAGCTGTCATATATCAATGAAAAGGATGCATGAAAACATTTTAATGCGTCTTTTAATCTGATTGAATGGCTGAAGTACCAGTATGTTGGTGTACATAAGCATCATGCAAAAGACTTTAATATCAAATCATGCTTTCTTTCCAATTACAAATGTAATATGGAACTGCAACAGGCAGACTTAGAAATCTATGATGACGTACTTCTTTGAGGTGTAGAAAAACGCACGAAGACTTGTTTTCGACGTCTCAAGTTACTTATATTTATCTTGCATAACTCACGCATTCCACTTGTAGCGGTGTCATCAATCAGCCTTAGTTGCGATGCACGCTAACAGATGGTGTACAGCTGCTGCTCTCCTTGATTTTAACACCTCTCTTTACTTCACTTTCCACTTGTAATCTCTTCGCCTTATCTTAATTACCTTTCCATCCTGTCACTTGGCGAATGTAATGCTGATGATAATATTAACACAACTATTCTGACTGCGAGACAAGACGGTGTTCTAAAAACTCTCTCCGGGCTGTTAGAGACTAGAATAATTTACTTTGGTGATTTACCTTACTACAATCATCATAGACATTACCAAAAACCTCTACACACTCATCAAATGCTTGCAACCCTGAAACATCTGTATTATGGAGTGGAGACATTAAAGAGAAAAACATGACAGAGGAATTCAATAGAATATATGATGAACGTGAGGGTAGTGTACCATATATTATTAGGCATAATAGTGCAATGAAAAGTCAAATTGCTAAAGATGTTGAGATCAGAAAGAAGTGCAACAAGAACATAAGATTAGCAAATATGAAGACTGAATGGAATACGCCACATTTGTTTACTTTTCTTGCACCTTCGATTCTCCTATTTAATGCGCAGGAACTACTCAATGAAATCGACGACTTGAGCACTAGGGCCTCGAAGTTTAACACTGGTATTATCTGCGTAGCGGAATCCTGGTCAGATGATACTATCGATGATAATTCTATCTGTATTCCTGGGTATCAGATTGTCCGTCAAGATTTTAAATGTATTTTGATGGATTTTAAATGTTCCTCACACAATTAATTTTGTTTACGGATTTTTGAACGATCGTTTCCAAAAGGTCTGTAATAAAAATACATTGACTCCTTGGAATCCAGTGACTAGTGGAGTCCCACAAGGGTCTATTTTGGGACCGCTTTTATTTGTTCTGTTTATTAATGACCTCCCGAAATTTGACTGTGCCGAAATTGTTGCATATGCAGATGACACAACTCTGTTGCATCTTCAAAATTGCAATAATGTCTGTGAGGATTTTCAATCTGTTTTTGACCGGTTTTGCGATTGGTCAAGAGGCAAAAAGCTCGCCTTGAACGTTGAAAAAACTAAAATTGTTGATTTGATATAGAAATCGTCGGATGACATGCCTATTTTGATTGGAAGATCGCATATTGAGCAGGTTAGCAGTTTGAAACTTTTTCGAGTGCATTTTTCTTCTGATCTCAAAGTAGTAAGCAAGTGACAAACACCAGATAGCGCAAGATGGCGGCCGTTTCCCCCCCCTCTGGAACGACAGAGTGTCGTGGTGTGCCGGCCAGGTGGGTCCACGTTCACAAACTGTTCGCTGACTCCCCCCCCTCTGGAACGACAGAGTGTCGTGGTGGACTTGGGCGACCGCCAGGATTAGTCTTGAGGCTATAGTGTGTGATGTTTTTCGTGCAATCTGCTGAATGTTGGGTTGTAAAATGGGCTGTTTCGAGTGGAAGGAGTGGTCGGATGAGAAAAAAGAGGCCGGATTCGGATTCAGCGTGAAATTCTGCATCGGTATGGTGAATTTGAACGCAATCGGAGAGAAAAAAGTTTCGCTGACGTCCCCCCCCCTCTGGAAAGCTCGCTTCGATTTTGGCTTCCAGTGGACGGATTTAGTCGTGCCATAGCTCGTTTCAAAGCTAAGAGTGAGACAAATTCACTGAAAGAATCGGCTTGTTCCTATCTGTCTTCGTTTAGATGTGAGACGCCATTTAAGATTTTGGGACATTGGCGAAAAAACGACAGAGTTAGAATTTGGGACGTTTTGGGCTGTAGCTTCAAAACGAAGCATCGGATTGGAAAACGGATTTCAGATTTGGAATCAGCGTGAAATTCTCTATCTGTATGGTGAGTTTCAAGTCAATCGGCGAGAAAAATTTTCAACATTTTTCGAAAAAAACGACAGTTAGAATTTGGGACGTTTTGGTGTGTAGCGCCCAAACGAACCATCGGATGGGAAAACGGAGGCCAGATTTGGATTCAGCGTGAAATTCTGCATCGGTATGGTGAATTTGAACGCAATCGGAGAGAAAAAAGTTTCGCTGACGTCCCCCCCCCTCTGGACAGCTCGCTTCGATTTTGGCTTCCAGTGGACGGATTTAGTCGTGCCATAGCTCGTTTCAAAGCTAAGAGTGAGACAAATTCAGTGAAAGAATCGGCTTGTTCATATCTGTCTTCGTTTAGATGTGAGACGCCATTTAAGATTTTGGGACATTGGCGAAAAAATGACAGAGTTAGAATTTGGGACGTTTTGGGCTGTAGCTTCAAAACGAAGCATCGGATTGGAAAACGGATTTCAGATTTGGAATCAGCTTGATGTTATTGTCCAATGAGGATCATCATCCAATGAGAATCAAGCATTTCTATATAAATAGCGAGCCTTCCACAGTGAGAATCATTCCATCGTTGAATCACACGAGTGACGGACGCACATTTTCTCTCTCTATTCTATTCTATTATCCAACTAAAATGGTAAGTCGCTACTTTCCTCCCTCTCCTCCCTTGAACGTAAACTTAATACAATCTTTTTCATTTTCAGGCATCTACTCCATCTGCTACACTAGTAGGACAAAATGGCGGTCAAACGTTACAAGGTTCGCTACGGTCAGATCATCTACAACTGAGGCCAGTGGAAGAAACAACCAAGGTACATAATCCTACACCGCTACAGCGTAAATTTAAACAAGTCTTGCGTTATGACGATCATAGCGTAGTACTCCAAACGGGAATGCTCCCTTCCACGGATGTCAAGATAATGCGCAATCAGTATTGGGACTACATACTGATCCCCGTGAGTCCGTACATTCGCCACCAACTTGATATTATTGAGGAGTACGTGACATTAAATATGGACATTCCTACTCTTCTTGCTCAAGAGTGGAAGGCTAGAGATGACAAGGATACTCCCTATAGAAAGATTTGGGATGGTAATCACATTTGCCTACCGGTATCACATTGGTGTACTTACTATAAGAAGGATGGAGATCATTCAATACCCATCAGATGTGATGAGCTCGGAGAAGGTACTTGGGATATCCTTTTCAAAGTGAATGGGATATATTATGGTCGGCACAAGGATAATAAAATAGCCTCTCTCTCCATGCATATGGAATCCATCCTATATATTCCAAAACCACCCAACGTGGATGACATAATTGATCAAATCCTTAACAGCAGTGGTACGAAGCGCAAGTCGGAGAAGAATGCTGCATCAAAACGCAAATCAAAGAAGGAGAATTACTAGTCCTTTCCTAACTCTACCCTATGACAATTCGTTTATGTGCTTTGAGTGTCGTAGACGTGGTCTTATTAGATACATTTTACTTCTTCGTTGCCATCATATCATTTGTGTATTTTGTCGTGAAAAGCATCGATGTAATTCTTCATTTTGTAATATGTTATAGAACGTTTCCTTAGATGTGTAAATTTCCGTTTTAGGCTTCTATCATCATTTTTATGGATTGTGAGGGTGAACCTGTACCGGAGCTCAGTGCTATTGCTATGAACAATTGGACATATCAGATTGTTAGTGTCTATCATCAACATGCCAACTGCGATCCCAATGTTGATCAATGGGCGAGAAAACACATTCATGGACTTAATCTGAAATATTTGCAAGACTATGGCTTTTCTTGTGAGAGTGCTCTTCTTATTGACTTTAAACGATGGTTAGCTGCTTTCAATGTTATACGCATCTTTTGTAATAATCCTGGTAAGGAGAGGAAAGTATTTCCCAATCTAATCATTGATGATATTTTGCTCCCGCCTTGGGATAGTAGAGTGAATCAACATTATCATGAAGTCACGAAACGTTTTAAGGATTAGTGTGTTCCTATTTTGTCTATTCGTTGTAGTAGCTACGTTCATAACCAATGCTTCTTTCCTCCTTACCTCAACACTGCCAAAGTCCTGTATGGTTATCATTGCTCGCTGTATGATAGTTACCAGCTGTATCTATTTTATCTCTTTCAAACCATTGATTTATAATGCATGCTTGTTATAGTGATTCAATAAATGTTACTATGAGAAGAGTTGTTGTTTTCATGCAATGGATGGGTTAGATAAAGGGCGATCATGTCTTTCTCAAACGACTGCGGAACATTACATTTTCATAGGTAAAGTTTAAAAGGAGCTGTTCAAGATTATGTGATAAATTTTCATAAAGATGAGACCGACATCGAAGCAGTGGTCGATGATGCTAGCACTCTATTTCTAGAGTTAATGAATACATTCTCTGATAGCATTATCATGGCGCGATTAGTTGCGAAAATTAAGTTTAGTCATTTTGGAAAGGAAGAGGTGGAAAGTCGCTCTTTCCATTTTGCTTCTTATTCAATGGAAGTGGTAGATCACCCCGAGGAATTTTTTAAAAGACATATGATAAAAATTGCTGAACGCCTTAACGCATTTAACCATCATGGTAGCAGTCTAGTGATTGAAGCGATTTCAGATATTCACATTCAAATTTCCATAAAGAAAAATTGAAAATGCAGTGGTACTTGATTGTAGCACAACTGGTTTTCGAGCTATGTCTGCTCACTCTCGAAGTATATTCCTTCTGTACATGCGTCTATTATTTAGAAAAGGCTAGCAAATTCATATCTTCAAAAAGACTTGCTATAGACATCAGTAACGGTGAAACTATGTGTTGTGATGTATGTAAGCGAAAGGATGGAAATGAAAAGCGCATCTTCAAGAGATGTAAGCATGCTTTTTGTCAACGCTGTTTCATACGTAATTGCATTCAACTTTGCAAATGTAGCCACTGTGATATTGCTCATTTCGAGTGTCACTTATGTCGCAATAGTTAGTACCTATGCAAATGTGGTAAAGATAGGTTTTAGCAAAGACTAACACGGAAAATGGCGAAACGTAAAAAGTCAAAAGTCTTCAAAGTTTTCTTCAGCCATTCAAGCTCTCCGACGAATGAAAGCAAATCAGCGATACAATGCTATACGACATGCTAACGATAAATTCATTTGTGAAATTATTTCTCATGTGAGGAAGTTGAGGACGAAGAAATTAGCGCCAAAACAACGAAAGTTACTTAAGCGATATGCTACGAAATTGCTTTTCATCTCCAATCCTAAAGTCACCCTTCAAAGAAAGAGGAAAACTTTAACACAAAAGGGCGGTTTCCTTTCAGCAATACTTCCAATGATAGCTCCTGCCGTGGGCAACCTATTGGGTAATATCTTTGGCTCTAAGCGTTAATTATGCAAATGTTGAATCTCAAAGTAATAAAATGGATTTCAGACTTCAATGTGATAAAGTTCTGACTGTATCAGGTCCATCTCATGCAGGTAAAACTGTTTTCACGCTGAATTTATTGGATAAAAGAAGGGAGTTGTTTAAGGAACCTATCAATCGAGTGATTTGGTGTTATGGTATTTATCAACCGTCATTGTTTCAGGAATTGCAAAGTCGCAACTTTATTCGTCATGAAGGAATTATTGCAGTGAATAAACTTCAGTCTAATGATGTTGTTGTATTGGATGATTTATTAAAAGAAAGTAAGAATTCAAAAGATGTTACAGATATGTTCGCTCGCGCAGCACACCATAAAAGGTGCTTTATCATCTATATCACACAAAATTTGTTTCCTGATGGAAAAGAAGCTCGTACACGAAACCTGAATACACACTATTATGCTATTTTCAAGAATCCGCGAGATAAAAGTCAATTTGAAATTTTAGCGCGACAAGTTGCACCCAGAGGATCAAAAGCCTTAATTGAAATTTTTCAAGCAGCTACTGAAAAACCATACGGTTACTTATTCATTGACTTTACGCAAGAGTGTCCGGAAGAATTTAGATTTCGAAGTGATATTTTGAAAACTCCCATGATTATCTACAAACTATGAGTTCTTATTCTCGCATGATTGTTATTCCTCAGGATGAATATGTACAATTGACTGCCATGCAGCAAGTAAAGCAACCTCTTGCAAATCAAATGTATAGGAAAGAAATAGATTATCAGCAAAATGTTCACATCAAAGATCCACATCGTGCTGTATTATTACAATCGGAAACTGTTGAATAATTGAAAAACTTGAAGAATAAGATGCGTGACTCTGTATCGACTGCTACACCTTTAGCATCTCGCGCACATGCCATATCTCTTTTCAACAGTATTGAACCCCATCTTAATGTAAATGATAGAGGAGAAATCATTACAGATGAAAATAAAGTGATTGATGCTTCACGTTATGAAGACTTGATTCAGTATGCGACACGTAGAAAGCGCCGTCAGGGCTATGTTCCACCTGGTTGGACAAACTTTCTTAAACTATTGAAAAAGCATAATGTACCAAAATTTGCTTTGAATAATGAGACATTGAAAGAACTTGATTCAACAGTGGCTACTGCTCCAATGCTTCAGACGATGAAAATGCCAACAAATTGGTTTAAGACGTCACCTGCTACATCCCCTCCCACACTCACTAAGCAAACAAGAGGAAGAACTCGACGTAGATCTACATCACCACTAAAAGTAGTAAAAGGAAAACGTAAAACAGCTCCTCCCAGGAAATACATGTTCTCAGACTATTAATATGAAGCAGATGTGTTGCTTGCCATGTAATGAGCCGCCAGAGGTGAATGTCGTTGTCACTTGCACTTGCTGCGCCAGCTCTCATAATGAAACCCCTAAGCAATGTGAACACGATCGCAAAACCGCTAAAGCTAAATGCTGCAGTTGTTGTAAATGTAGAAAGGCAAGAAAACAAAAAGATGAGAAGGAGGAAAAAGAGTCAGTCGTCATCGACTGAACGTTTGAAGTCAATCTATTATGATGTAAAACATCCGGCAGGATTTGCATCTATCAAGAAATTATCAAAAGCGAGTGGTCTTCCACAATCACAAGTGAAACGATGGTTAAAGGGTCAGGCTACCTATACACTCCACAAACAAGCGAAAAAGAAGTACCGCACCCGCCATTATATTGTTCATGACATCGATGAACAGTGGCAAGCAGATTTGTGCGATGTCGCCTCCATTTCAAAACATAACTCGGGCAATAATTTTATTTTAACCGTCATTGATATTTTCTCGCGTTATGCGTGGGCTCAACCTTTAAAAACTAAAGAAGGGAAAGGAGTAGCAAAAGCATTCCAAACAATTTTTCGAGAAGGTCGGATTCCAAAAAGAATTCAGAGTGATCAAGGAAAAGAGTTTGAAAATCAGCATGTGAGAAGATTATTTGAGAGGCATGACATTGAGTTGTTTAGTGTAAAGAGTGCCTATAAAGCTGCACTCGTTGAACGTTTTAATCGCACATTAAAAAATCGCTTGTGGCGACATTTTACTGCCAACTTGACACAAAATTGGACAAAGGTTCTACAAGATACACTCCATGCTTACAATCACTCTATCCATCGTTCTATTGGACTCAGACCAGTAGATGTAAATGCTGACAATGTAGATAAAGTGCGCGAATCATTCCAACGTAAACGCACTCATGTGAAAAGTGATGTGAAAATTGGCGATAAAGTTCGTATCTCAAAAGTGAAAAGTGTTTTTGCTAAAGGGTACCTTCCGAATTGGACAGAGGAGGTATTTACAGTATCAAGGATTAATCAAAAAGACTCTCCCACCCCCTACAAGTTGAAAGATTACGATAATGAAGAAATTGAGGGTAGCTTTTACCGCGATGAGATTGAGGTAGTCACTGAAAGTGAAACATATTTGGTAGAGAAAATCATTCGATGTAAAAAACGGCAAGGTGAAGAATGGTGTCTTGTTAAATGGGCTGGTTATCCTTCAAGTATGAACTCTTGGATGCGTCGTGCCGACATCTTTCATCTAAGTGATCGACAGTGATTCATGCAAAGTTGTAACTAACAATGTTTAGGGTTTGAGCTATGAATCCAACTGCCTCATTTTATTCACGACCCTCCTATGTAAGTGGTGGAGGACAAATTTACATCGGCGCTCACCGCCAACGTGGAGGTAGCATACTTGGTGCACTGAAATCTGTTGTAGCACCTCTCATATCCAATGTCGGTAGATCTTTAAAACGAAATGTTTTAAGTAATGCCGTTGGCTTTGCTGGTGATGTTGCTAGTGATCTTTCCAGAGGTAGAAGTTTTAAGAGCAGTTTGTTGAATCGTGGGAAGGAACGCGGTTTAAAAACATTGAAGCAGACATTTGCTGGTGTTACTCAAGGAAAGAAATCACCTAAACGAATGAATAAAGGAAGGAGGAAACATCGCGGAGCTGGTAAGGTGCGATCTTCAGTGAAAAGGCATTCACGCAAACGTCGTAGAGGCTCTAATCATTCATCAGGCGCTAAACGACGACGCTGCTATAACTTCTAATCATGGAGTGTAAAACTTCCAGTTTTTGTTTGTTCGATCAACAAGCCATACAGACAGATATTCTTAGTTCAAGTATTGTAGATTATCATCCTCGAACAGCTGAGAATGCTGGCCCCATTGCATTGTTATTCCTGGTGGTAGTGATGACTACATAGATTTGAGTTATGCGATGCTTGATTTGAGGTTTAGAATTCAGCAAGCAGATGGAACTGCTATTGACGATACACATAAAGTTGGACTGAACAATTTACCATTGACTACATTACTTCGCGATGTTTCTCTAACGATTGGAGAGCAGCAGGTGGAAGGCGGCCAAAGCGTTTATCCCTATAAATCATATTTCAATCATGTATCACAGTTTCATCCAGCAGCACAAAAAAGTCATATGGAAGCCATGGGATGGTGCAGAGATGAAGCAGGAAAATTTGATGTTGAAACAAACAGTGGCTTTGTAAAGCGATCTGCTATGATTAAAGACAGTAAAGTATGTCAGCTATATGGTCCGCTGAATTTAGACTTCTTTAGACAATCAAAGTTTTTACTCTGTAATACCAGCATGCGACTCAAGCTGACATTGAATAAGCCTGAAGCTGAATGCATTTGCTAAAGTTGACAATTTTAGAATTCATGTGGAAGATATTGCACTTTACATTCGTCGAGTAGTACCGAATCCAAGTGTCATTAGAGGGCATGCTGAAGGCCTTAACCGCCAAAATGCCATTTACCCCGTTCAGCATACAAAGCTTCTCGCCTTTACAATTCCGAAAGATCAAAAGAGTTTCATGAAAGATGGCCTCTTTCCATCGGAAGCACCGAAGCTCCTCATGGTGGCAATGGTTGAAAATGATGCATTTAATGGTAATATAAAGAAGAATCCTTTCAATTTTAAACACAATCATTTAAGTGAAATTGCTTTACGTGTAAATGGTGTGAGTCATCCTGGTCCACCCTACAAACCAGATTTTGCTTCGGATCAATTTATGCGCAGTTATGTTGATTTTATGGATGTCTTTGACTTTTACAATACGGATGATACCAACGGACTGACTATGAAAGAGTTTAAGAGTGGATATACTATTTATGCATTTGATTTGACTGCTGACAGCGATATTAGTGCACCCTATCGTCAAGCGAACGTGCCTCATAATATTCGTTTGGATTTGACGTTCAAAAGAACACTACCTGAGACGATCAATGTATTAATTTATGCAGTCTTCGATTCAAATATTGAAATTACAAAGTATCGTGACGTGATTCTTCAGTATAATCGTTAATGAGTTGGTTGACTGCTGACGATATTAAGACTAAAGTGCAGCGTAATGCAGACGAAGCGACGTTGAAATCTTTCGATAATGTCTATTCACTCGATACCTTACCACCTGCAGTAAATCACTATCCCATCTTTATTGTGCTAAACACTCATTCGCAGAATTTAGGCGGTGAGCATTGGAAAGCGATCTTTATTGGAGAAGACCGACGTGGTGAACTATTTGACTCTCTTGCTCAACCTCCAAATATACCAACACAGCAGTGGTTGAGAAAACATACGCGTCAATATCAGCGAAATGAACGCATACTACAACATCCACTTTCATCAACGTGTGGTGCTTTTGTACTGTACTTCATCTTAAAACGTTTACATGTATCTCGATTTGCATCTATTATTCAAAACTTTTCATGTAATCCATCCTCTAATGAAAAAATGATTTGTAAGTTCTATCATGATTTGAAATAAAAACATCATGTTGGAAAAATTGTTTTTTATTTTACAATCCGCTGGGTACGTACATACTCAATGAGATAGTCTAGGATCACATTTGTTTGTACATGAGATTTTAGTCCAGTAATGATCACTTTACTATTATGAAAGATTGCCACATGCACAGGTAACCAACAACTAATGAGAGCTGCAGGAAAAAGTTCGGGTTCATAACACAAATTGTAACTGCTGGTACGAATCTTCAAAAATGATAGACTGTCACTCAATTGAGTAGAGATCACCATATTGTCCACAGTCAGATTCGACATCACACACCTCTCCCTCTTCCATATCCGACGTAGTAGTCTTTGTAGCTCTAAGCGCATTGACTGCGCCGATGAATGAGAAAGGGCGCCGAGAATCTGTACAGTCCCATTTGGGAAGAGTTGAAGATTCCGTGAATTGTTCATCTTCACCACTAACATTTGAGGTCGGCCCGGGTAATACTTGCTGTTTGGAAGGTGTTGGTGTAATGTTGTGAGATCGATTTTGGTGTAGAGTCTGAAGCGACGGAGAATGTTGACGATGGTGTAACGATGGCGCTTCATGATGAAAGAATGAGTAAATTGAGCGATGTACCTTCCTTCTATACTTTTCCCAACTACCTTGATGAAATGTGAAGTTAGTATGGAGTTGGGAATGATAGAGTTGAATTCGCCGTTTGTTGACGCGCAGCCAGATGCAAATTCCAATACGTGAATGTCTTTTCATATAGAAGTATTTCAAATCCTTCATGATATGATGTAGAGATTGAAAATGACGATAAGATAAAGCAAACTCTCTTCTCACATTTCCAGTTGAATCTTTGAAATAGACGTTTCGATCATGATCCGTTTCAATACGTTGTAGGGAATCTAATTTCCAACTCATGGTGCGTGGTAGTCATGTCTGATTAAGATTTGCATAGTAGGGCGATGAACTCACGACGAATAAATGTCATGATGGAGCGATGTATGTATCTTCTATACTTCTCCCAATTGTATTTGCGAAATGAGAAACAGTTTGCGGAATGAGAATGGTAGATTTGAATTTCATTTCTGTAATGTTGAAGCCAAACTTGATCACTCAAGGAGATGAATCTTAATGTTTCAAAATATTCCGAATCCCTCATGATATCATTGAGGTTGACAAATTGTCGCCATGTTAATGTAATACCTCTTGATGTATGATCATGAGAATTTTTGAAATGTACGTTTCCATCACGATCAACTCTGATATATTGTAGAGAGTCCAAAATCCAAGTCTTCATGATGTTATGCAAAGTTGCAGATCAGCAATATAAAAATGTCGTTTTATCATATTTTGCTTAGCAATGCAGCTACAAAGAGATTTGCTAGTAATCGAGCCGCACTCTTTTCTACACCCATTGATCATACACAACAGCTAAATGGAAAGTGGGAAGTGGGTGTCACTCAACTTGTTTATAGCAACTGTGTCTATACTTTTGATCATGAGGTGATGACTATTAATATGAGACGTACAGCTGCTTACCAATGTGAAAAGGGCTGCCGAGTATACATTCCACAGTGGCCAAAGAAAGATCTCTTATCATGTCAAAAGTTTATATATGATTTCTTGAATAAAGCGTGTAAACATATTGTCCAATTTACTCCGCACAATGATGATCATAATTATGTACATCATGTAGTTGAGAAAGATTGGATTGTTGGTTTACGTCCAAGTTTAAGAAATGATTTAGGCTACCTCGCTAGCGCCTTAACAAGCTATGATAATTTTAACGTTAATTACCACATAAGTGGTCATAAACAGTTAATATATCGAGAGGAAGCTTATTATGTAGATCTTATTCCAAAAAATGAGAAATGGTTGGTGAAGAAGATTGTGATTAAGCCAAGAAAGACAAACATGACTCCTGAAACATTATTGAAGAAATTTAATTATCTCCTTCGAGTTGATGGTAAACAAGTGGTAACATTGACTTATATCAAATCATCTAATCATATTGCAATAAGTAAATTAAATGATGATGATCTAGTATTAGTTTGTTCAAAAGATTTTCATCAGTTCTTACGACATCGTTCTGCAGCTGTTCATGGAAAATCTGATATGCAACATTTACCATGTGAAAGGTCAAATCAATTTGATACAGAATGGACCGTATCTTTATACAGAAAGTATGTAGAGCCTTTAGGTGGTATCTTACATGAAACAAGAGTGTTTATGCCTCGCATTATTACTTCAGTTAAATTGGTTGTAGATTATTTAAATGAAGTGATTAATGAGCAACAAATTTCATTTTCTGAAAAAGAAGGTACTTTGTCTCTCACTATAAGTGGAAAAGGTATTGAACTAACTATGGATAAAACTCTAATGGACATTTTGGGTTTTGATCAAAATATCTTTAAAAGTGGTACTGTAACTAAAGCTAGCGCAGACATGTCGCTATCGCGTCGCATTAACTATTTTCAGATATATTCCAATATTGGTGAAGATGCACGTGTGGGAGATGTTGAAGCTCCATTGCTAGCAATGATACCATACCAGCCAAAAAGCTGCAGTATTTTATCTGAGCATACTTTCAAGAAAGTGCATTATACAAAGCTGAAATCAAACTACATCCCACAAATTGATATTGCCATTTATGACGATGCTGGTGCGTTGATTCCTTTTCATAAAGATGCTGTGACAAGTATCACACTCCATTTCTGAATGAAGAGTTAATGCAAAAGTATGCTAATATATTTTTCCAATGTGAATAATATGGAAAGTGAAAATAAGGACTCGTTTCTAATCTACTTGCCCAGTAATGCTTCTATGAATAAATTTCCCAAAAATAAACCATCAGACTATCGAGTAGAATTAAATCGCCCACTACATTTAGAAGGTGAATGGGAGGTTGGCGTTTCTAGTATTTGCTATGATAGCAATATTCAGAATGTGAATGATTTGGAAGAAATGATATTGACTCCTCGCACCCATGATGGAATAACGATGAATAATGCATTCCAGTTCCCATACAATTTAACATCAGATGGAAAGTGGAACTATGAATGGATTCAGATAAAATCAGATTATTATGAACCATTTGGGAGTGAGAAAATTATTAAGGCATTCAACAGTGGTAATACTTCCATCATGAAGAATAAGGATCAGAAAGTTTATGAGTTTACTATCTATCATTGGAGTGGGAGACAGTTCCTTCGCTTTCATTCTTTTACTAAAGGTCTTACACTGAGGTTAAATAATAAATTCTATCCGCATCTCGGTTTTGGCCATGGACTACATCTAACATCAATTGCTACTGCAAATGTTAAAAAAGTTTATTCAAATCGAATCAACAAATTTCATTATAGATTTAAAATATTTGATGAAGATGTTGTAGAATGCGAAGAACGCATCATTTTGAAAAAGCGTGGTGTTCAACCTTTATCACTTATTGAGTTAGTAAAACGATGGAATGAGACTGTGGGTAAGAAGTATGGAGAGAAAATTATTGCGGACAAAAATAAGTTGATCATTCAGAAATATAATGACAAACTTACAGTTTATTTCTCTCCAACCTTGCGTCATTTTGTAAGACATTATACTACTATTATTGGAAGCGGTGTGGTGTATGGTTCTCATGAATATCACACTAAAGCTGATTCAGTTAATGATGAATGGTGGGTGGACATCTATGGTGATCGCATCAAGAAAATTTACCAGTCTTATGAAGAATCTAAAGTTGCTATCAATATAATGCCGCGTCTATATCATACAGTTGAAAGCTTCATTCATGTAATAAATCCTTATATACAACAAAAGTTGAAGCATGTGATAAAAAGTAAATATGATGTAAAGACACACCACATTTCGTTTTCAATTGAAAATCAACGCGTTGTTCTGAAACTGGGTGATGACATTCAATGTCAATTGAGTAAAAATTTGAAGAAACTCTTTGGTTTTTCAATGCTACAAACTGTGTTTACTGCTGCGCATACGATTGGTATAGAAACACCAATGACACTTGATAAACATGAACAGCACCTTTACATTCAAAGTGATTTGATTCTACCTATTTCTGTTGGTGAGAAAAAAGAATACATTTTACGTGATTTCATTCATGATGAAGACGCTTCATATGGAATAGTCGAGAAGATGTTTGAATCTATTTTCTATCATCCCGTCATCAAACAAATGATACCCTCTATTGCTATCAAAATTACCAATGGTTTACAAGAGTGCATCCACGTGAAAGATGCTAAATCCCTCATAACGTTAGTGTTTCGGAAAACAAAGTGAAGTCTTTATACAACATTTATTGAAATATGTACATGAATGTGAAGCAATAGACTTTATACAACATCCACTGAAAATATATACATGAGCGCACTTCAATAAACATTGCTATATACAAAAAG
The DNA here is from genome assembly GCA_907163375.1 of Prostheceraeus crozeri. Taxonomy (NCBI): domain Eukaryota; kingdom Metazoa; phylum Platyhelminthes; order Polycladida; family Euryleptidae; genus Prostheceraeus; species Prostheceraeus crozeri. The sequence continues at coordinate 156,404 of CAJQUW010004294.1, read as the reverse complement.
TCTTTTTACTTCGTGAAGGGTGGAAATATACAGGGATAGGAAAAATGTCTTTCAGTGGAAAAGTCATCACATGGGGAATGTACAGATGTGGACACATATTCACAAGGAAAAAACAATCTCATGCGATACATAAAACAACAATGTTTATCTACAGAAATCAACATCAAAATACTAAGTTAAGGATGAATCTATTTACACGTCTCCTGAATGTGGTAGTGTGGGTTTAATTCTTTTGGGTGGTGGTATGCCTGTATCATGATGTCCATGTGGAAGAGATATGTTATGTCCTATCCAACACCTCTTATCCTCCCATGCTGAAAGCGCCCGTTTCTTAAAAGTATAAGTTTTGATCTCATGCGACTTAGATTTTAAGATTGTCATATTGACAAACGTTATATTTTTATTTCTATAGGCTCCCTTGAAATTCTTATGTTTCATGTTTTGCACAATGGATTTTGATATGCCTTTAGCGCGCTTAATGCTATCATCACTATCCTCTAATTTCATAGAATACATTTTAGGGCGGTGGAGAATCATTTCATCTATTTCCTTCCCTGCTGTTTCATCCTTAAAACAACCAAGTTTGGCCTTATTTTTGATAAAGTATAGTGGATGATCAGCAGGATAATTTGATGTATCAAAATATCTTTCTAAAGATTTTCCTACTTCATTAAAATTTAAATCTTTTTGAGTGGCAATACCTAAAAAGAAACTATCTGTGTCACCACCCAACAAACGAACCTCTTTTACGAGAGGACACGGTTTTAGTATTTTATAGAAGAGTTGATACATTTCAAGCTTTGAGTAATCTAGAACAGCTTGACCAATATAGATGGGTTTGCACAACTCAACTTCAGATTTTATCATTTTAATACCTACAAGATCCTCATCGATTATGTCTCTATCGATGAATAGAGGTGATGAGACCAATTTCTTAAATTTTTTAACATCATTAACTAGTTTGTAGTTTACGCGCTTTCTAACATCCTCCATCGTCTTACCAAATAGACTGTTGTTCTTATATTTATAAAAATCTTTTTCAAAGTTATTTTGGGCTGGTGCACGTTTCTGGCTGTTACTATCTATGTAGGGTTTGAGGAAGGCTTTCTGTCTAAATTTAATAATGCGGTGAACTCTTTTTAAAATCATGCCCATTTCTAAATAAAATTTTAAGATGCTAAAGTGGACTAGATAGTTTTCTTTATCATATTGAGTGAGCAAAAGTTTGCGGCAAGGCTTATACTTGGGTTGTCCACATGATTCTAAATCTTTATGAAATTGTTTCATAAAGTCGGAAAACATATCTTTACTCACTTCACCTGATTCGGGTGCGAGTGGACAATCTACGGTTTTATGTTTAATATTATTTGGATAGATTAGATCTATCTCAAAATAATATCCCCAATCACCTTCATCTGGAATTGCTAGTATGTTAGAAGGGTTGGAGAAATGTTGAATTTCACTATCATCTAACCAGCTAAACTCAGAGTGAGGTAGCGGTTTGGATAATGAACTACCATACAAATTATTTTGGTCATAATACTTAAGATGGGTATGATCATTACCTACTGTTTCAGATTTTAACCTATGTTTATTTACAAATGTGAGACCACCGCGAATTCCTCGCTCAAATAAATTATACATCTCTGGATCTTGTAAGAGATGAATGGTCTCACCAGTCATTTTAACCCTCCAGGCGGTGGGCCCTTCAGCCACCTTCCAGGCGGTGGGGGGGGCATATTTATGCCCCCCCCAGGATATCCTAAACTAAATGTGCGAATTTTATGAAATGCTGGCCCTTACACATTTCGGACATGCTAAATTCAGTGGTGCCATTTGCATTACTTAATTTGACTGTCTTCATGCTATAAATAGCATTTCAAAATTTGAAAATGCGTTTTCTTTTCAGAAAAATTTTTTTTTATGTTTTTAGCGAAATTTTATCATCAGATTATCGCAAAAATTGACTCAAACATGTTTCAAGTTCTCTGAATACAATGGTGGTTTTCGCATTGTAATAATCTCACAAAAAAATCTTTTATAGTGTTTAGAACGCATTTTTTCTACAAATTTTGAAAACAGTATTCCATATATTTATTTTCAAATAGCACATATACATGCCTACATGTAGAAAATACATTGCCTACATGTAGAAAATACATAACATATACATGTGAATATATTTTCAATACATAACAGTAATAAAAAAGATGTAAAAACTAATATTACTCTATAAAGTACTTACAATATCATTGTAAGTAGTATATGCAGCTTATTTTCAAATTTGAATTGGTAAACCGTGATAAGCATAAAGTTATTTATAGTCAAATAAGTTATTCTATACGTAATGAGTGATTCCAAGCAATAACAATTCATTCATAGACAAAATTTCTGAAGAATTTCACTGATTTGATAAAATTTCGAAAGTGCTTTTGAATAAAGATCATGTAAAGGTCGTTCCTGTGATCCAATTTTAATAATTTTACAGGAATTTGTCAAAAATACACAAAAAATAAGCTACTGAAAATTTCAGAATCATACGTTTCATATTTCATGAATTAGATCGAAAAATACAAAGGGGGGGCATAAATATGCCCCCCCCCACCGCCTGGAGGGTTAAAAGCAGACTTAAATGACATGGCTGGTAGACTGACAAAGTGGACGGGATCTAACTTATCTTCTTCTAATGCCACTCGTCGAAACTCTTGGAAAACGTCAGCCAGCAAAAACACATCTAACTTAAGATAGGCAATCATATATTCACCAAATGTATGGCAGTCAAATTTTATCCATGCCTGTTGAGCATGTTCATAGTCCTCTACTGGACAATCTTGATCCGTCAAATCATTTTTTAATTTATCTATGGGTGGAAGAGAAGTCTCGCCGAGTTTACTAATCGCATCAAGATATGCATATGGAAAGACTCCTTTCCGTGTGATGACTTCATTAGTTAGATTTGGATAATGTTTCTTAAGATTTTGTGTTAGTGGATGAGACTTTAGATTTTGTACGAGAGAGGCCAGTGATGCAGTCATTAATTGGTAGGAATCTAAAAATTTTATATCAAAATAGACCGTCTTATTTTCTTTAGTTTTATCGACAGGCACTTTTGCTGTCATGGCCATAAACTTCTCTCTCGTTTGAGCTATTACATCAAACTTCCACTCTTTCATTTGGCCTAAATCTCCTTTTATTATCATATGGCTATCATAGCCCTTTAAATTATGGAAAATGACGGGTAATGTACGCCGCTTCATCCTCAGCGAAAAATTACATTTTGAACAGAGTGCGTTTCTAAATTTACCAGTAATGTGATCATGGTCGCACACTTTCTTAATCTTATGATCAAATGTTTTACTACATTTGGAGCAAACGTTGCAACTATCAAACTTAGCTTGATCATCTGTTGTCATATGCAATGATCTGCGATAGAGTTCACCATCATGTTTTTGTTGAAATTTTACAGCCTGTTCGAGGAATTGTAGGAAATGGTAAATACAATCCTCACCTTGCCAGACGCGCATTTTATTTTGCCTACCCCTAAAGTGATCATGCCATACTTCATAGCAGGAAATGGCTGCTGGTCGATGGATGTTATCATCGATATAACATTCGATGTCAGCATAGATGACACGAAGAGGACTTAGTTCATCGCCATTCTCTCTATATGAAAACTCCTTATCTTTGGACATGCGTTCCATTTGCAGTTTACCTCGCTTACACCACTCATAATGAGTTTCAAATTTAGTTTTCCTCCTAAAGTGGCGACTACATCTGTCGCAGTAATATAACTCTCTACTAGAGTTTTCTAAGTGGTGGTATAAGCGAGAGATTTTGGGAATACCGCAGTAGTGCCATTCCTCACTATCATCCTGTTTTACTAATAACAGGTTTACTGTACGTTCATAACAACTCGAACGCGAGTTGTAGCGCACACCCTTCAATCCTTTTTCCCAAACATGGAGAACTATTTTAATGTTGTTCAATTTTTCAAATTTTTCTATATCTTTAATTTTCATATCGTCACTATTACAGTCATCGAAGTTTAATTCATTCTCCCACTGCCTATAGCTATATGCGCGATTTCGATTCGCATTGATGTCATTATAGTGGAGAATGGAGAGGACAGCATATTTAAAACATTGCGATTCGCAATCGACATTGATGACTGCTGTTTTTTTTTTAAAAATTTTTTGGAAGTTTAAAGGAGCCTCGACCACTATGATTTCCTAATAAACTGATTTTAAATAAGGCGGACTCAATGCCGTCAAAAATGAGACCGCTATCGCGCTCGTTAAATTTATCAATATTTAATTTTAATCCTTGGATGTGAAAATTTATCCAAGACTCATAGTCTACAACCTCGGTTGCAGGAGAGGAGGGTATGTGAAACTCCAACCTCTCTATTATTTGTCCAGTATGGTGGTCGATTTTTACATATTTTATTTTAAGATAGATGAGCGCCTTCATCCTAAAATTGTCTAAATTGTTGAAGAGCGCTTCTATCAATGATGAATTTTGATGAAACCATTCCTCAAAGTTAGCAATGGTTTCTGAGGAGTCCATCTGGTAGTTCCTCACTAAATTATTTATGGACACTTCAGTGAGTCGGATAGAGGAGGTACCGTTGGTGTAGGTATCGTTCGTGTGTGTATGTTGAAGTCTGTGCGAAGATAGTTCAAAACGTGTCTCGAAAGACTGAGCGCACAAGTCGCAAGAAAAGGAGACGACGTTAACAGAATCATCCCCACCTTCGGAGATTGATGCCGGCTTAGGTCGACAAACACCTCGCTTGATGTGTCGGGTGAGATCCCATTTCCTCGTGAAGATGTGCCCACAGTCAGCACATTCCCACTCGTTGCCATGTCGCGACAGTTCTGAGGTGGAACTCACATCACCTGAAAGAGAAATCATTCTATCATCTCTGTTCAAGCCTCAGTGTATTGTTACAACCTACCTTGACTCAATAACTCTAAACTTTCCTCGAGAAGGGAGGGCGTTGGTGATGAAGTTGATGCCTGAAATTGAGGAAGATGCTATTAGCCACACGTTTGAGGGAGATGAGAGAGGAAATCTTCAACTTACCATTTCAACGAAATCAGGTTTAAGGTTGATACTTCAACAAGATAGAGACTTCACTCAAATTTGGAATTCGCGAGATAGCAGTTCACTTGTACACCTCAAATAATAACAGAATTCGCTAGAGAACACTTCACTTATACGTCTCAAAGACAGCGTGAAATGATACGGATGTCACTTTACATATATACTTTCATATTCATCATTCATTGGCTGTTCATTCTGATTGGTTGCTTGTTGATACTTAAGAATTAGAAAACATTTCAAAGTCATTATTCACAGTCAACATGACAAGCCCTCCGACAACACCAAACATAAAATTCTCTTCTCCATGCTCAACACCAAAGGCGCTCGTTGCACCAAACGCTCCAACGAAGGGGAAGGTAGAGAAGGTGTACCGACTCGACAATATCAGAAAGTTATCATTACCAGCGGATGAGGAAGAGGAGAGTGTATGTGAGAAGGAGTGTCCCGACTTAACAGGCGTGAGGTGGAAGTATCTCCAGTACGATACTGACGATGTGATGGAGATCACCAGCACGAAATTCCTCCACCAATTATGGGAGTGGTACACCCCTAACTCCCAGCCACGAACTATGGCGGAGTGGGAGTATATTGACAAAGTGAGGCTCGCAGTGGAAGAACGATTAAAGCAACTGAACTGTTTTTGTTATCTATGTGAAGCCAGACTCTGGGACGATATTGACGATGAAGACCTTTTGAAATACATGCCATAATAAATTTTTATTTCGTATTATCTTTGCTTTCATACTGACTTACTTGAATGGGACTTCAGTGGATGATTTAACCATGTATACTTTTTCATTTGGAAATAGTAGCACGCTTAGTCTAACTTGTAAATCTTATAACATTTCATATGGGCGATGATGGTAGATGAAATAGTGTTAAATAAAATTAAGATAGCTTACACTTCTGATACAGGGATAGCAATCGACTGCGATCCATGTGTAAAGAGCTTGTTAGACTGCGGAAGAGAGAAGTGTGTTATGTTGCGTGTGGCGCGTGAGTGTCCTCCCATTTCATTCCATTCATCAATTCGTCTCATTGATAGAGACAGGTAGAACTCATGGTTCTCATAACGTATGCAATGGAAAGTTTTAGGCAACCTTCGACAGTTGGCTAAATGTCGCCCTGGCGCGAATGCATACTACGTTGAGACAGAGGCAATCACTTGCAAACATGACGCAGAGAGGTTTAACAAGATTGACCATTGCCGAATGTCCCTTGCGGTATACATAGCTACGGGTTTCACCGCCGCCCTTTACAGGAACGCCCGTCGAAAGGAAGTATTACACCGAACTTCATTTGCAACGTTCAAGTTGACTGATAGCAGCTTCAAGTAAATGATGGTATTCGCCAGTCCGAAGACTGCCCAGGGCAAACCGCGTGGAGGTTCTATCATGTCTTGCCCCATGGTGGCCCTTAAGAGAGCCGTTGGTTCGTTCTCGTCGTATCTGAAAATAGAAGGAAAAATAGATGAAATTATATTCAAGTGATAGAGATGATATTAAGTTACCATAAGAGAAATTTAGCCGGTTCGTGACCCCTTCGATGGTGGTGGCTGAGGCAAGTACTTGGCCGGCAGTTTCCGCTTCCGGTGGCGCAATTCTTTGATGTCGCCATCATGCTTGATGGAGACATGGACACAGCGCATCTCCGCCATTGATCCCTCGTAGCATTCGAACGTGCTGTCGACATCCTCACTTTGCAGCAGAATGTCATCAACAATCCTGCTGTTGATAATTGGTAGGTGGAGTGTTGTTCTTCTCTCCTTGTGCTGCTCGTTCTCAACCATTTTCATTTTTAGTTGCTCAATCTTGAGCTTAAGCACCCCTTCTTGTGATTTTAAATTTTTAATATTTGCTGCCTGCTCTTCAACTCGCTTTTCCCTTTGCAGTGCCCTATCCCGAAAAGCCTCCAAATTTATGACCTGCGTTTTGAGGTTCTTGATTTCCTGGACTTGAGCTTTCAGGTTAAAATTTTCACCTCTCAAAGTCTCGCATTCGTTTCTAAAGCGACTCAGCTCATCTTTCAATTTATTGAGTGCAAACTCCTGGCTAACTTTGGCAGCCTGATCGTCCTCATTCCAGGCTAAAGTTTGGGCTTTAATCCCCTTCAATTTTTTCGGGGAAGATTGGCTGATTGGCTTCGCTATTCCTTTAACGGGCACTACAACCTCCTCAGAGTCGGACTCGTCTGAGGTGTCTGAATCACTGCTTAGATCATTTCCTGTAGTCGGAACAGCAGGATCGGCTATTATTGCATTCTGCAATTCTTCATTTCCTGTAGTCGGAACAGGAGGATCGGCTATTATTGCATTCTGCAATTCTTCATTTCCTGTAGTCGGAACAGGAGGATTTATGATATCTGCAATTGCATTCTGCAGTTCTTGATCCAAATCGACCAATTCAAAATAGGGGGCTATGATTTTGCCTATGTCCGAAGTTGTATAATTTGCGAACTTCACAACTGGACAGTTCTGATGCCTCTCATAAAAATTTTCGTGCTGCTTGCTTCTTAAAAACTTTTGGCAATGTGTACAGCCGGAAGCAACACCTTTCTCAACATGAATGTGAGGCGTGTTCTTATACTTATTGAAGTGGCGTTTAAACTCACCACCTCTCTTCACTTCATCACAAGAGCACTTTTTAAATAGAAATTTTGAGTTGCCTCCCATATTCTGTAGAAGGAAAGATAAAATAGAATTACTGACAAGTAACATTGACAATCATTTTAAAAATACAACTAGTATGTCATTCAATACTTGAGGATAGACAAGCTAGGCTGATGAATCCGTTACAGGCATTACTCAGAGGGGATCTTATCCCGACTCCAAGGCCTCGGCCCTCAAATCCAACCTCCCGCGGACAGAGCGTGCGTCATATCACTGTGTTGGTATTCGGACCCCGATTTTGACATGAAAACCGGTGGAGTTATTTACATCAGGAAGCAAGTCTCGAGCCGAATCTCGCCTCTGACAACTTTATAAAGGTCTTTATTGAAATCAGAAGGTTTGAAAACCCCGAAAATCGCCAAAAATAGCGAATTTAAATTTTTCAACTTTTTAGCACTACTTATGAAATTTTATAAGTAGTCTATCATTTAGGGCAGGTCAATAGCGACCGAAACTTTTTTGAATCAAGTCAAACGGACTTGTAGAAGCAAAGTTACAAGCCTTTAAAGTTTTGGAGTCTTTTATGGCCTGGAGACGAAGGCCATCTCCTGGCTAACCTCTAAGTCTGACGACTTAGCTGATATCAGCAATGAAATTTTCTAAGTCGGTTTCTTACAGAAACCCGGAATATGGAATGTCCGATGCTATCATCGGAGCTCAGAGAGACGACTTACCGTTGACAATCTCTCGTCTTAATGAAAAGTCTCCGTCGGTTCCCAGCTTATATAGTGTGTGGCGATCAGCTGATGACGTAATACCCATCATCCAAACACTAAAAATCCCGTCTATCTCCGGTTCTAGTGCTCCGATTGAGCTGGAAATACAACATTTCCATGTAGAATTTGACGCTGAATCCGAATCTGGCCTCCGTTTTCCCATCCGATGCTTCGTTTTGGCTCTACAGTAGGCAGCCATCGCAAAAATTCTAACTGTCGTTTTTCCGAAAAATGTTGAAAATTTTTCTCTCCGATTGACTTGAAACTCTCCGATTGACATGAAACTCACCATACAGATAGAGAATTTCACGCTGATTCCAAATCTGAAATCCGTTTTCCAATCCGATGCTTCGTTTTGAAGCTACAGCCCAAAACGTCCCAAATTCTAACTCTGTCATTTTTTCGCCAATGTCCCAAAATCTTAAATGGCGTCTCACATCTAAACGAAGACAGATATGAACAAGCCGTATCTTTCACTGAATTTGTCTCACTCTTAGCTTTCAAACGAGCTATGGCACGACTAAATCCGTCCACTGGAAGCCAAAATCGAAGCGAGCTGTCCAGAGGGGGGGGGACGTCAGCGAAAAGTTTTTCTCTCCGATTGCGTTCAAATTCACCATACCGATGCAGAATTTCACGCTGAATCCGAATCTGGCCTACGTTTTCTCATCCGACCACTCCTTCCACTCGAAACAGCCCATTTTACAACCCAACATTCAGCAGATTGCACGAAAAACATCACACACTATAGCCTCAAGACTAATCCTGGCGGTCGCCCAAGTCCACCACGACACTCTGTCGTTCCAGAGGGGGGGGGAGTCAGCGAACAGTTTGTGAACGTGGACCCACCTGGCCGGCACACCACGACACTCTGTCGTTCCAGAGGGAGGGGGACGTCAGCGGAAATTCTTCGATGGCGGCCATCTTGCGCTATCTGGTGTTTGTCACTTGCTTACTACTTCTCAAGTGTAATGTCCAATTTGACTATGTCTATAAATCTGTCGTAGTCTCTCGCTTGTCAAGCGTTTGAAAAGTAACTGCGATCCCCCTGAAATTGTTTTTCAAGCCTATATGGCTGCAGTTTTTTTGTCATCTATCTTTTTGCTGACCAGTGATGTGTGACATATCCATGAGTTATTTCAAGAAGTTTGAACAGCTTGACCGCCTTGCAATGAAATGGGCTAATATCTCAAATCCCATGTCTGAGGAGCCGACTTGACAAATCCTGCAATAAACTCATTAAAAAGATATTTGCAAATAAGGAAAATCATCCATCGTCAATTTTTTGAAATACTAAATGTCAGTTGTGTGAGACACACACGTTTCCTACTTCCACTATTCGGGAAGTCTATTCTGTATCAGAAATCTTTTCTAAAGCATTCTTCTCTCTCATAATGATTATTTGTTCATGTCTACCTGTTAGGGACTCCAATCTCGGGATTGGGGTCTAATCCCGGAATTGAGAAATTTACAATATAGCTGTATTCCTACCAAAGTAAGACAAATTGGCGAAGATAGAACCACCAGAAATCTGTACACACGATAGAATTAGGCTCTTCATACTTCAATATACTCGTCAACGCTACGTTTTCAATAATCCATTGGTGAGACTTTTTTGAATAAAGGTCGAAACTTAAATTTGAGCCTGTCATTTGCCAAAGCTAACAATTCTTGACGGTATGACCAATTTGAGGATAAGTATATGCGATGCAGGCCTATACACAATGCCGGGATTTGGAATAGAGCTAATCCTCGGGATTGGAATCTTTAGGAGGCAAATTTCTTATTAGCCCCCAGTTTTTGTTCACATATTAGCCATTGGTTAGCTCAATACTGGGATTAATCTGTTGAGGAAGAATTATTCTCTTTTGACCATAGTTGTTATACAGCTTAGCTTACGTTAGGAAGCATGTAAAGTATTCTTCAATCGTACAATCCCGAGCTAGGGATTTTGGAATCTCAATGTGCTCGTGCAATGCATTGAGGAAATAGTTGTCATTTTGATTATCTTGCCATTTTACTTGCATATGGATACAGCTTGTGTGCTTATATTTTATGAATCTCGATCCCGGGTCAGAACTTGCAATCCCGAGTCCCGGTATCAAGAAAAGTGGGACTTTCTAGACAGGATCTGATCTCGGGTCTTCACTCTGCCAATCCCGAATCTCAAGAAATCGCAGATTGAAAGTGCAAAAATTAGGAATTCGCAACTGTTCCCTGTTGCTCTCAACGTTGCCGCTATCAATTTGTGCATAAAGCGCAATAAACTTTGAGTTGACTTTTGATTGTGATAAAGGCCTACTGCAGGTAAACCGACTTTTGGAAATTCCCTCTCTCTCCGCCATTCCCACATCCCGGCATAATTATTGGTATACACATGTGCTTTGTCTTAGCATAGTTACTATTCTACTTAATCCCAGGATCCCATGACCGAGATTTTCCGGGATTGTGGAATCTCTACTCTGTACATGCACGTATGAAAAGAAAACACAAAGGGCGCAAGTATATAATGACACATACAAATATGCTGACACAACTGTATTCAGTAGGCTACAATTCCTAATAAACAATTCAAAGAAAGATATTGAAAAGTTTTCGAAAATCGATTCGGTTTCCCCTACCGAAGCAGTAAAACATCTATAAAATGCTACCAAAATAACAACTGAATTCATAAATTAATCATGGGATTTCGGGTCTTTACAGAAACCCAAGGAATCCGGCATTTCAATCCCTACCCGTGTCACATGCTATCAACATGTAGGTCTATCTATGTTATGTAATGGGATATTTACGATTCTACTCAATCCCTGGACTGATCTCGGGATTGAACTGCTCTTTTTAATGAGCTGCTCTTTTTATTAGTGCAACAATACTGTAATCAAATTATCGTCAAATACGAATTTTGACAGTCTCAGTAGAGACAAGACATCTAGTGTTCAGTTTGGTTGTTCAATTTCTCTGATTTATGATCAATCTTGGGTTTTGGATTTTCACCCAAGCTTTGACCCAACCTCGTCAGAGGCGTCAAAATTCCGGATGCTGGGGCATTCTTTACTGCCACCAGGATTCGAGATATTAAGAAATTCTTTGTTGCTAACACTTTCAATCAGTTGGAGCAGTCATTTGTTTGTTGAACTTGACAAAGATCGGTTAGCTGATCGGAAGCGCTCGCAATAAAGAAATTTATCTCTAAATTTCTCTGGAATTTATCTCCGGAATTTTGATACCCCAGATACGCTTGCCAGAAAATATAAATCGGCAAACTAATGAGGATTTAATGTCAGATCGCATCTAATCGCTCAGATCTATCGAATCGATTTAATTTTACTAAGATATAAAGATGAAAAGCTAAACGTGAGCTCATTAGTATTAAAGCATCAATGCGATATAGAGAAAACGTGAGTAGAACGCACGTGTAATTTCTAATTCATTGATGTTGCCATTTTACGATTACTATTATTACAATGTTTACAACTCGGCATTTTTGATGTTCTACAGATTATTTCTTTGGCCTTCACGGTCGCTGGAGGACTTCTGCTAGCTGGTCGAAGTTTGGTGGAGACATACGTGACTCCATTCCTCACTACTCTCCTTGATGGAGTCGCTCAGTCAGGAATGGCATTGGACACCGCTACTATCATCTCTGGGGCATTTGATTTTCTGAAGCCTCTAGCGGTTGGAATCTTCGTCAGTGGTCTTATCCTCTTAGCGGTATCTATCACTGGATGCCTCGGAGCATGCTGCAAAAGCAAATGGCTTCTCGTTGTAGTGAGTTTTCAGATGGAAACATTCATAATTTTCAATTATGCTATACTCGTACTCCAGTATCTCATTATGTTTTTAGCTTTGCTATGTTCTGCTGGTTTACGTCATGCCAATTATCTCTGAGAATCCTTACACACATTGACAAAGCCCAGTCATGAATAATCAGAACTATATAATGGTTATTTCCAATGTTCGACTCATGGATATATGAGGTTTATTATCATACATGAACAAGTTTCGCTGAACATTTTTAAGCTAAGGAGAGCAAGAGATGATCCAATTGATCGTCAATTTTTTTTAATTTCATCCAATTATACTGCGGAGTTATTCTCAATATTTTGCTAGCTTCAAAGCATATTAGACTAAAGAAAACAATTTCAATTAAATATAATAGATGCGGATAGCTGCATCGGCAATGAGTGCTACTTTGAAAATAGAAGAAATCGCAGTGTCGTATCCTCCGAATATGCTGAGAATGCGGCGCATGACTAGAAGTTTAAGTTGTTTTTGAATAAAACAGTTGTTTGGTATATAATTTTGTGAGCAATTGTTTTAAATTGCTGCACAATATAGGTAGGCGTTGCAACAGCCTCGTGAATAGAGACTGATATAAGACACTAAAATCCCACAGATTGCATACTTCGCGCATACCTACTATTGCATGCCTGTACACTGTACAGTGTACACTGTAAACTATAGGGCATTAACTTAGGCACGAAGCCGAAATTTTGTGCCAGTTAGTGCCTAGTTAGTGCCTCGAGGCACCAGTAGGCGCCACTAGGCACCAAACCAACTGTTTTTTGTCCAATGAAATCGAAGGAAAAATCAATGGGCACGAACTCGGCACTATGAACTTCGTGCCGCGTGCATTGTGTTGGTTAGAATTGATGCCTTAATTTCGTGCCTAATTCAAGCGAAATCTCGTGCCCTGGAGTTTACAGTGTAGCGTCTTGTTCATTGTCGTAGAGAATTGATTATTTGCCCTTAGCAACATGCGCTCTTCAAGGCGATGCTCGAAGCTGCAAAACATTCAAAGTCACATTTAGATGTAGTGAATATTGGATAAATCATTAATATTAATTAGCAAAATAATAGACTCCGGTTCCAGATTCATGCAAATATCAGTTCCCATCTTCTCAGCTGTTGAAGCGCCGGAATTCTTGCAAAGATAGATGTGACACTGTTTGATGAGTTTGGCCTAATGTGTTTGGCGTGTGCACATGAATCACGATGAAATCGCTGCTTCCTCTGGTGCTTGTGGGGCCGCTTAGCTCGAAAAAATCGAGGAATTCTGCAGCCTACGATAAAATTATCAAAGCAGGGAGCATTTGTTTATATGTTACAATGGATCTTCGACATAAGCCAACACAGATTCGTCCAGTACAACTGTCGCAAACATGAGCATGCACATGTAGCATGCTAATTTAGCAGACATTTATAAGTTGGTGGGTATTTCTTCGAAACATAGAATTTGTACTTTTCTGAGAGCTCTTGATAAATCGTTCATAAACCTCAATATTTGATTGAATGTAGTCACATAGATCAAACGCATGCAGGCCTAAATATATATTTTAGCGTATGACGTAAATGTAGTAATGCTTTTGCTTGTAGAGTGGTAAAGTGACGCATTTTCTGAAAGCTCTCGACATGCAGAATCCTAGATACAATATAACCAATACTTCATAGACATCTTCATGGGTCTAAGACATGTATACTATACAACGTTTGTATAATGTATGAATGCATGCATGTCATGTATGCAAATGTAGCTTTCATAAATCTGCATGTGTATTTTCTCAATTTTCTAGCTTCGTGTGAGCATAATAGAAGTTTAGAAAATGACACCTTTTCCGAAAGTTCTCAAAGAGCACTCATTATCCAAAGCCGAAATTTCCCCTTGATAAATTGTACTTCCGTCGATCAGAAACTTTTGGAAAGACAAGTGCTTCTTCGTCAGTGCTCATAAGCTACTCGCAGTATCTATCATTGGATGCCTTGTCATCGCTTGCCTACTTAAAATAGATAAAAAGTAATAATAGATACATAATTATGCAAATATGTAGATACAATGCAGTATAATTACAATGGACAAGTACAAGAGATAAGTAACTACAGTAGATAATTACGATAGAATAATGAAAGTAGACACATTATTTGTGCATCTGACATGCATGTATTGAGTGTATTTTCTGCATGTTTTAAACTAGGTAATCATCGCCATAGTGGCACGGTAAAATAGTACTTTCTCTAAAAGCTTTCGACTAAAATGCTACATTATTAATTGTTCTCAATTCTCATCAGTATTCTAATCGTTCAAAATACACACATTGAGCGTCTATAAATGATAAATTTACATTTCTAGACATTTCAAATTGTCCACAAACAGTCATGGAAGATTTTTCCGGGAACTACTACCTATACTCACGAATCGCGGCATTTCCTTATTACGAAGAGGCTTCATCTTTCGCACCTGCGCTAGAAGTGTATGCCTCAGAGACATGGGCAATGAAGAGTGATGGCATCAACAGACTTGGGAGAAACGAGAACCATGTGATCGGATGTATGTGTTCCACCGAGCTTTGCGAGCATGGATCTATCAGTGAAGTGCGGCAAGCCTTGGGAATCGTTGATTTGCAAGCAAGGGCTTTAAAAGCCTAATGTCAGGTTATACATTAACTCACTTGTATGTAGTTAAATTTAAAAACACGACACGGTAAAAAATTCGAAGGATCCGGGAAACTGAAGATACCAAGGTTAAACAGCTACCCTAGTGGAGAATCCTGTAAATAATTAGGCAACTTAAAGCCAAGAATGAATGAATATAAATTAATACTAACTACATAGAGCAACCTACCTCTACGAAATACATATATAGGCTAGCCGACCCAACTTAAGACGGGAAGGGAAATAAATTAAAGCTTATATTCAATTTTTTTTTACAATCTAAGAACTAAAATGAGAGTTCTTTATGAACTTGACGAGAAGCTAACTAAAAATTGACAAATGGTGAAAATCAAGAAACCCAAGAAACCAAAATAAGATTGATATGTATGATGTCATCAGGGAGGAGCCATGTGGCTGCATGAAGCAAGGTTTCGGCCCCTAACCTCCAACCTGCACTACATGGCGGGGCCAGACCAACCATGTCGAATGTACGATAAGGAGGGTGCTCCAATAAGGAGGGTTTCTCCAAGCATGAAGAAAAATAGCAAAAACCTAGCTGAAAATAAATTTTTTCTGGATTTATGAGGACAAAAGGAAACAAAAGAATCTGGAAGAAGTTTTAGTCAAACATACCTATGAACGAAGGTATCTGGCAAGGCGAAAAACAACCAAACTTATGAACGAGGAACCTATTCCTCGAGAAAGACTTTATGCAAGAATTAACCAGCGGATTAACCTTATAACCCCTTTCTTTGAAGATATTGAAAATGCCCTTAGTTCTTGATGTGAAGGCGGAAGCATCAGATGAAATCCTAGTAAACCTGATGAGTTGAGCAGCAAGGATGTTTAAGCCAGTGTTCAAAGGCATACTACTCTCGGGGAAAGTACACTCTAAACCAGCACCTCCTAAACCACACACTAAAGCAAGACACTATTCGTAACTAATAAAAAAATACTAAACCAAAGCGTTTTAGGAGGCTAGCACACTAGGGTTATTGTTCTCTTCAGTATGTCAACACTCTATTTCACTAAACCTCCTAAAATTCTAGTGTGTCACGCTTTAGGATGCAGGTTTCTTCGTTTTTAGGAGGTGACAGTTTACAGTGTATATAGCACCACTGGGAATCTGAACTCATCAACCTTACGGTAAACCTCCGCGGTGTGTCGGCCATTATCTTAGATTTGGTTTTAACATCCAAATAATTTACGCATTTGTTGTTATGACCGCTTCTGCTAGCTAAGAGGTCAATCGGGTAAATTTCAGGAAGGATGATCTTATCGAAGTGTTTGTAATTAAACACACAAATATCGTCGACATACCTTGTGTTAAGAGAGAGAAGTTAGGCCAAGCTAAATCTCTTGATCGCTAGGAGCCCCGTCACGAACTTGAACTCCCTGTATGCTAAGAAATCAGCCAAGAGTGAACTGCAGTTCCCACCCATAGGAATGCCCCGAATTTGTTTGAAGACAAGCCCCTCGAAAGTGACAAAAGTGCTATCTAGGATGAAACTAATAGCAGTGAGGAATTGGGCCTTGGACCAGCAGTGATATCCTCTGTACTTCTTATTCGAGAAGAAGGTTCTATAATAGCCAATGCAGATGAAGCTCTTGGAACTGCTAAAAATTAACTCACATAAGTCTCTCAATGAGTCCTTAACCTGGTCTAAATTAAGATTCGTATAGAGTGAAGAGAAATCATTAACTTGTAAAGAATGGCAATTCCAACCCAACATCCTACCTAGAAATTCCTCAGACGAGTTAATGCTCCAGGAGGCGTTCACGCCCGAATTGTGTTTGATGGAAAGGCAATAACTATACGTGTATTAAACTTGTCCTGGACCACTTGCTAACCTTTGTTCACAGGTATGGCTAAATCTTTGGAAATGCTGTTCCTGCCACTAGCCATGAATCTGCTTTTCTACGGATTCTTGTGCAATTTGGATATTCAGAAACGTTTAGGTAAAACCATAAACTTATCTTTAACTGTTATGCCAAAGGAATCCTTGACGGTGGTGCAATGTTCGGTAATTTTGTCATCAACGGAAGAAATAATCGGTGCGTAAGTCTGATTGCCAACAGCATTGAAACTGCCGAGGTCAAAGCCTAGTTCGGTCAAGAGCACAATGAGGCAATACTTCTAACACACTGTGACACAATAGTTGGCGGCCTTATCCGCCGGAGTAATGACGTATTCCTTCTGAAAGTTTGAGATAAAGTCTCTACACTCTTCAGATCTTAGTACCTTGTGTGAATACAAAGAAGGAAAGTTAGTACTTAGGAAGGAGATGCGATTTTTAATTATCTTAAGGACAGCCTCAGACCAATCCAAGAAGTCAGAATTCTTAAGAGCATGCTTTCTACTGGACTTTTCAATAAAAATAACTAATGCATTTTTAACGCTGACTTTAACAAAATCCCAAGACTTGTGAATAGGCTCTCTATAATTGGTACCCTTTGCCATCAGATCCCTAAGTTTTGGGTTGGATATAATACTCAAGTCACCAGTAAGAAGTAAGCCCACGTGTGAAGCGGGCCTGTAGCAATAGATAGAGTTGAAACAAAGACAAGGCTGGTTAACAAATTCTCTAATTTCATCTATTGAAGGATTCTTTAAAACCTGGTTGTAATTAAAGAGCTTCCGACCAATAGGTGTGGTGTATTTGAAGAGAACTTGCAGTGGACTTTTACTACAAATTGGATATGGCAACATACTGCTAACATGGGAGTCAGCGAAAATGGAAGAAACTTTCAAGAGATCCTTCTTTGCACTCAAAAGGGATAATAATGACCCCCTGTCAACCTTATCAACCAAATCCTCGACTTGTAAGAATCTCGAACAGAAGGATTCAACTAGATATGAGCAGGTGCCAGGCCTACTCAGAGAAAAAGAGAGAAGTTGCTTAAGTGTGGTGCGACTTAAAGATTTCAGAGTGATGTAAAATTCGTAAAACATGTTAGAATTACAATGGTTATTAATTTTATCGTAGAGAGATTCTAAGTATTTGGTTAAGACATTTTTCTTTTTTCGGTGAATCCCGTGTCCTCTAGGTCTTCTGAGGACTGGAGAAGAGAAGCACTGTTTATGTAAGGAACCTTTGGAGACGCAACCAAAACCTTGAATTCTATCGTTCAAGCCAAGTGGGAAGATAGCACATAGTGTTTCCGTGACGTCGGGGAGCTTTATTCTACAAAATAAAAAAAATCGTCTAAATTGAGGGAGAGCTATATTTTTGCTTTCATCGCGGAAAATTGAATAGTGTTTCAATCCAAAAATCCTCCTTCTTCAGAAGTTCCTTATCTCTAGGGTCAGAGTTATCAGAAAAGTTGGAATCACCATGGTCTACTCAACTTGGTCATGGCTCAACTTGATATTTCAAAAATTATGACCATCCTGCCTAAAGTGCTCATAAAGGAAAGTAGTGGGTTTTGAGGATGCATGGTGACGATGACCATTCAATCTAGCATCCGAACCATCCATTAACTTTTCTGTTTTGCAATTATTAAAGTCCATTTTCACCTAGGATAGCTCAATCGCTTTCAACTTCAAATAGGATTCAGCTACTTCAGGGCCACTCGGCATATCACAATTACTTGTGTTTTCTTTAAAATAACAATGCCTGATATTTTAGCTGTCATATCCAGGTTCAGCGCAGCGAGTAAAGGTTTATAAATTCTTGAATCGCATGATTTTTTCACATTTTTGACACATCTTTGATAGATTGATAGTAAACAAGGATAATGCAAGGGCGGTTGCCACCACATCCCCTAGCAACCATGAACAGAGCTTCATATTTGAAAATCTAACTGTAATTTGATTCATTAAGGATTAACATATCAAGGTCTATACAACTGAGGTTACGGATTGCATTTTGTAGCTTCCGAATGAATTTTGAAAATCGCTCAGTGAATTTTGCTCAGTGAAAGTAAAATCGTCCGGTTACCAATTTGTCTGTTTTGCAGGTATCAACAGTCGGTCTGGTTATCACATTATTTATTACATGCATGCAGTCATCATTACCTCGCAAAATCAGATAACTTTTGTTTTATATGCCAGTTGTGTCAATATTGCTGTATGCCGATAGCCGCATGCTAAATTGAGTTGTGAAAACCGGGAAACATTTTAGTCAATAGACAAAAAGAAGCGAATTCCGCGGTTTCATTTCTCCGTGAATCCGCTCAACTGATAAAATAAAAACTACACTCACTACCGAGAATTTCACAACGAGGACACAACTTATACATAATATCTAAATAACCGAATAATTTGCAACTATGGTATGGAGCTCGCTCATCTGCAGTCAAAATATTACAGATGGATGGTTTAATCTTTGCACAGGCTGAAATCAACCAAACGCGTGTGTCATGCTTGTTTTCTGCTTTGCAATATTTTGCTATATGTTTTCACACTAATTGTGATAATAGAGTTAGGCAAAAACATAATTTTGAGATTTAAAAGGAGGGCCCTGCACAGAGTGGTGAAACAGGGTCAAATCGATAAAAACAGGAAAAAATTTCGCCGAATTATGTTTTTGGAATTGAATGCATTGTACGAAGTTCTCGAAATTAAAACTCAGACAAAAACCGACATTTTATTTTCCTTTTTTAATTGATCGATAACTGATTATTGATAAATCGTGTAATAAATCTATTGTTTGATCGACACGATCTCTTCTATTAAGATGTTTCTTTTCACCAAATAGGTGTTAGCTTACATTGAACACACTTTGGTTTACAAACGATAACAGCATGAAACCAATACAATTTACTTTTCTGAATAACATTTAGACAAGAAATTAGCAAAGAAATGGTGAACGAACAGGATAGAGGCTGAATTTCTATGGAGAAAGTTGAGATGGAGTCGCTCAATTCGTCTCCGATTTTCTGCTACTTTTTTATCGCAATTGTTGTGTAATTTTGCCAAATATGAAATGGAAAGACTCCTTTATCATGAAATAATTTATTCTGTAACTTTTTGCGAAAGGAATATTAAGACTATTATTGACTATAAAGTCAATATTACATCGCGTCCAGCACACTGTAAACCGGTGGATACGAAAATTGCATACAAACATATACCACAATCACATGCAATATGAAACTAACATCTGATACGAGATTCTCGTATGTTTACAGAGATCTGGTATGTTTCTCATACGAAACCTCACTTACTTTCGTATGTGATTGGTATGTAGCGATACGAATTATTCTATCTGTGATTGGTTGTTTTACAATTAAATACGAATTGTTGGTATGTTTTATATACGAGACCCGATGCAAATTCATTGGTGTGTGTTTAGTATGAAGAGCGTTAGGTCACATGGCAAAAAATAAGTTATATTACATACTACTGTCAAATAACATTTTTTCCAGTAATACCAGTAGTGAATATTTCTTTGTGGAAGTGTGGAATTATTGTTAAAGTAACTCCGCATGCCATCGTTGCTACTTGTCTTATGGCATTCACAAGACTCATAATTAGCTCATTTCCATGAACTAAGTTGATAAACATCATTTAAGTAATACGATAACTATCGAGCAACCATGTTGACTTAAATATCTCAAACATAACTAATTACTTTTGCGTTCATGAATTATAATGTGTTTTTATCTCGGATTGATAATATGCTTAGTTCCAAAATTGCATAATCTATAATTGTTGATGGTTAAATACTTATTGATTATTTATGAAATGCCTTAGACCTACATGTATTAGAATCGAATTCAGTATTGTAAGTTTGACTCCTGAATGTCATTATCTTACTACTTACAAAACAGTAGTAGCATTAGTGTGATCTTCATTGACAAAAGCCCTTAAACCAACATACATTAGAAATCATTGATGCTTTCCTTTAAGATTGTGGCTGGTATGACTTTGGTATGTAAAGCATACCACATTTGAAAAAGCATGCGAAAAGCATACAAACATATACCAATATAATACAGAAATGTACCAAAAAAATATTTTGGTATGCATCCTTCGTATGTGATTGGTATTGAGCGATTTAAAGTGCACTTATCAAAGGCCTTTTCGTTTCGTCAACATGCTTTATAGAAATCCTTGTCAATGAAAACAACATTTAATATCAACATTAATGACAGCAAACAATTGCAGCTTCTGGAATTTTAATTTTGATCATTCAAATTCCATAGAATTCATCTCAATCTGATTTTCTCATTTTTTTATCTTTTCAGTACGTCAGTCTCGCTTCAGCTATACTTCTGACACAACTGATCATAATCATCATATATGCTGCTGACCGTGGAACTGTAAGTGTCAAGCTCCTCAGATTTTTCATATTAGATAAATGCAAATCATCTCACTCTTTTGACTTTCTTTTACTTTTTACCATTAAGTGGCACGTGCGATATAGCATCTCAAAATCGTAAAATAATGGCCTATAAGTGAATTATTGTATGACGAGAACTTGGTGATTGCTGTTGAATAGCTTTATTGATGGGAGACCTTTAGACCGACCCGGATGTAAATGGTTCACTTCTTCAATCAATTGTATTTGTATCATTAGATGATTTATTTGAGGATTCTATAAATAGGTTACTATTGAATTGCTTGTCTTCATTATCAGGACAGTTAGATGTGCTTGTATTTCTCAATAAAACATTCAGCTTGCTACGCTTTAGGCATCTCGATAAATATTTGAGTAGTAAGCAAAACTCCACTTCTGGACCGCGCAAGATGGCCGCCATCGCTGCGTCCCCCCCCCCCTCTGGCTCGGCAGAGTGTCGTGGTCGGCCGCCGTGGTGCTTCGTGTCTGAGCCCCCCCCCCTGCAACGACAGAGTGTGAGACTCGGGTGAGTTGGTCCGACCGCCTGGTTGACGTGGGCGACCGTCTAGGTTGACGTGGGCGACCGCCAGGATTAGTCTTGAGGCTATAGTGTGTGATGTTTTTGGTGCAATCTGCTGAATGTTGGGTTGTAAAATGGGTTGTTTCGAGCGGAAGGAGTGGTCGGATGAGAAAACGGAGGTCAGATTCGGATTCAGCGTGAAATTCTGCATCGGTAGGGTGAGTTTCAAGGCAATCGGTGAGAAAAAATTTTCAACATTTTTCGAAAAACGACAGAGTTAGAATTTGGGACGTTTTGGTGTGTAGCGCCCAAACGAAGCATCGGATGAGAAAACGGAGGCCAGATTCGGAATCTACGTGAAATTTTGGGTTAGGAAGGATATTTCCAGCGAAATCGGAGAGAAAAAATTTTCGGCTGACGTCCCCCCCCCTGGACGGCTTGCTTCCAGTGGACGGATTTTGTCGTGCGATAGCTCGTTTGAAAGCTAAGAGTGAGACAAATTCAGTGAAAGAATCGGCTTGTTCCTATCTGTCTTCGTTCACAAGTTAGAGCGGTTACAAGATTTTAGGTCGGAGCTCGCTCACCTGAAAAAATCCTAAGTGTCAGAGTGACTTTGTATGGGTAAAATTTTGAAAATTTTCCAAAGTGTGGAATTTCGACCTGGGACCGTCACCAAAACATTTTTCATCAAATTTCACTGACCCCCCCCCGACAGCAATCTTCTAACTTTGGTTCTAGTGGACGGATTTTGTCTTACAGCTACTCGTTTGAAAGAGGAGAAAAAACTGCTCGACAACATTTTTTGTTGCGAGTCAATCGGACCAGCCGTTCACAAGTTAGAGCGGTTACAAGATTTTAGGTCGGAGCTCGCTCACCTGAAAAAATCCTAAGTGTCAGAGTGACTTTGTATGGGTAAAATTTTGAAAATTTTCCAAAGTGTGGAATTTCGACCTGGGACCGTCACCAAAACATTTTTCATCAAATTTCACTGACCCCCCCCGACAGCAATCTTCTAACTTTGGTTCTAGTGGACGGATTTTGTCTTACAGCTACTCGTTTGAAAGAGGAGAAAAAACTGCTCGACAACATTTTTTGTTGCGAGTCAATCGGACCAGCCGTTCACAAGTTAGAGCGGTTACAAGATTTTAGGTCGGAGCTCGCTCACCTGAAAAAATCCTAAGTGTCAGAGTGACTTTGTATGGGTAAAATTTTGAAAATTTTCCAAAGTGTGGAATTTCGACCTGGGACCGTCACCAAAACATTTTTCATCAAATTTCACTGACCTCCCCCCCCTGGACAGCTAGCTTCTATCTTGGCTTCTAGTGGACGGATTTTGTCGTGCAATAGCTCGTTTGAAAGCTAAGAGTGAGACAAATTCAGTGAAAGAATCGGCTTGTTCCTATCTGTCTTCGTTCAAAAGTTAGAGCGGTTACAAGATTTTAGGTCGGAGCTCGCTCACCTGAAAAAATCCTAAGTGTCAGAGTGACTTTGTATGGGTAAAATTTTGAAAATTTTCCAAAGTGTGGAATTTCGACCTGGGACCGTCACCAAAACATTTTTCATCAAATTTCTCTGAACGAGGGGGGGGGAGGTCAGTGAAATTTGATGAAAAATGTTTTGGTTAAGGTCCCAGGTTGAAATTCGGAAGTTTTAAATTTTTCAAAATTTTCACCACACTGGAGCTCTCACACTTAGGAATTTTTTCACTTGTGGCATGTTACATGGACATGTGCTGGCGGACCAACTTCCCGTGGTCATATGAGAATGGTTCAGGTGTCATATTGTAAAGAATGATGAGACAAATCGTTTGCAACAAACCGCATGTCGCTACGATGAATACTTTCGGAGATAGCGCCATTTTAAGTTTTCTTCCGAGCATATATAAACCCCCGACAACGTAAGTCTGATCACTTCATCGAAAGACGAGGTAAGCGACGGTCGTCGCTCTGAGCTCCCGATATCGGGTGCAAAGGACTCTATCTTTTGAAGTAGGCAAGCTATCTTGCTACTTCAAAGTTTGTATGATAGAGTTTGATAGTGTCTTTACTACTGATAAAATTTTTTAAAAGTAGTATGAGTAGTAAAATGCGGAATTTTTTAAAAATTCTTAATTTTCAGTTTTTTCAAAGTTTTAACATATAGACTAAGGTTTTCAAGTATCCTGAGTTCAAATCTGCTATCAGATTTGAAATTTAACTAAGTCTAAGGCAGCTTTGAGGGGTTAGATCCCAGCTACTGATCACTACCTTTGACTCGGCGTTCCTGTTACCACTTCGGGGCAGTGACAATGATGTCTTCAGCTGTAAAGAGCGGGTATCGGGGAAGATCTCTCACTTCCCTAGTGATCGGTACAAGGCCTTCGGGCTGTCGACGGGATCGAGTGCCACTCACTACACTCTTTAGGAATATGACTGTACTACATGATTCCAAACTTATACAAATTTCATTATCTTACAGCTAACGATAAATCTAACATGGCTAATGACAGGAACCGCAAATACCATATTAAAATGTGCTCATGTGGGCGAGTTAATCGCAGTGCGGACGCCAAAGCTCATGTTAAGAAGGCGGGCACCGGCCACATGATTATCTTGAATAGGGTTGCGTGCGTGAAGTGTAGAGTGCTGAAGGGTGATGAGGATGAGGCGCGTTTTTACAGAGTGCATGCTGACTGTAGTGGTGGTTTAGTGACTGATTTGAGATTTACGCAGTTGATTGTGGAAGAGAGGGAGCGAATGTTGGCGATCGAGCGAGAGGGTAAGGTTGAGAATGTTGTTGAGAATGTTGTTGAGAATGATGAGTTGGCGAGAGCGGTTGCGTCGTTGGAGGGTGAGATTGGGCGAAAGAGAGTGCTTGAGAGTGATGATGAGGATGATGTGGATTTAGATAGGGAGCGTGTGAGGAAGCGTGTGAGGAAGTTGAGCTCTTCGTCATCGGAGGTGTCAAACATCGTCATCACCGACCCCCCGAAGAGCTCATCTTCCCCAAAAGTGAAGAGTGGTGGGATTCGTGTGCAGTCGGCGAGGTGGTTGAAGGATGAAGAGAAGAGGCATGTTTCGCAGCAGATGGCGCATGATTTGTTGGTGAATAAGTATGAGAGTTTGAAGAAAGTGAAGGATGAAGTTGTGAAGGAGTTGGATGAGTTAAAAAAGAAGGAACTGAAGTCGAAGAAGGTGGCGGATGAAAACATTAGAATGAGGCGTTGTGTGACTGATTTGAAGAATAAGACGCGAGAGTTGGAAGAGAAGAATGATGAGTGTGTGAAGAGGGCGAGTGCTGCGGAGAGAAGAATGAGAGATGCAGAGGCGAAGTTTGAGGAGATGATGAAGGAGATGAGTGTGTTGAGAGCGAGGAATGTTGAGTTGGAGAGGACTGTGGCTCGGCGGGGTGATGAGAGGCAGGCGTGTGAGAAGTTGGAGCGCATGAGGGATGAGTGGGAACGTGTGAATGAGGATCGTTTGTTTGAATTTCACATCCCTATTCGGGATAATCATTTGGCCGGCGAAGTACTCGTAAACCAGAATTTAGACGAATCCATCCTATGCTACAATGGTCATCCCACGAAAAAATGCCTCCACGCCAGCCTACGAATGCGCGGCCATCTCCACAAATTTTCGATTCGGAAACGCGCGAGACTGCCAAAGGATGACTAACTTGGTAAGTGAAAAAGTAAATAAGATAGTATATCCTATTCTAATACATATCATTTTCATTGCAGATCTTTGCCCGCCTTCACCACCCCATCACGTCACTCCCGAGAACGAACCATCGGCTCTCTTAAGGGCCACCTAGGGGCAAGACATGATAGAACCTCCACGCGGTTTGCCCTGGGCAGTCTTCGGACTGGCGAATACTATCATTAAGTTGAATCTGCTATCAGTCAACTTGAACGTTGCGTCGCGTTAGAGGGGTATATAAACCACTGCCTCTCATTTCATTTCATTTCATTTCAATCATGCAGACGCCGAACAGTCAAGTCAGCTCTCCTCGCGGACCGCAGTTAAGGCCGCGAAATTTATTTGAGGAGTTCGTCAGGCTAGAGGAGCAAGACAGAGTTTTTAATAATCTTGCTCGGATTGGCAATCCGATGACAGCAACTGCTGTCAATCCAACGGAATGGCGCTACATTCCAATTTTTAGTCATGTGCCAGTTAGTGTGGAAGTCGACAGTGCTACCAAAGAGAGAGTCTTTGACTCTCTCAGCAGAATTGGTAGGGTGTAAGATGACGCTACTCCCGAGAACGAACCATCGGCTCTCTTAAGGGCCACCATGGGGCAAGACATGATAGAACCTCCTCGCGGTTTGCCCTGGGCAGTCTTCGGACTGGCGAATACTATCATTAAGTTGAATCTGCTATCAGTCAACTTGAACATTATGCAGTCGATTGCTATCCCTGAAGCATTCTGATTCGCTGTTGAGCAATTCATTGTTGAAAACCCTATATAAGCTAGAAGATTGTAGCGCTTCTCATTCAATTTGAAGTCACGATGGAAGCGACATCTGCCGACAATATTCCCGTCTTCACTGATGAAGACAACGGCATTCCCGAGTTCGTCATCCTCGACGAGTGGGTTGAGGATGAGAAGAAGGGGAAGATCAAGAGGATCATTTGGACGGATGAGGTGTGGACTCCGAATACCACTCGCATCCGAAAGGTGCCAGATGCACCACCACGGCTTAGGCGGTATAGGGTATACGACAACCTAAGCGTCATACCCATTGACTATTCCAGTCAATAGTCAAATTCACATCCCCGAGAACGAACCATCGGCTCTCTTAAGGGCCACCATGGGGCAAGACATGATAGAACCTCCTCGCGGTTTGCCCTGGGCAGTCTTCGGACTGGCGAATACTATCATTTAGTTGAATCTGCTATCAGTCAACTTGAACGTTGCAAATGAAGTTCGGTGTAATACTTCCTTTCGACGGGCGTTCCTGTAAAGGGCGGCGGTGAAACCCGTAGCTATGTATACCGCAAGGGACATTCGGCAATGGTCAATCTTGTTAAACCTCTCTGCGTCATGTTTGCAAGTGATTGCCTCTGTCTCAACGTAGTATGCATTCGCGCCAGGGCGACATTTAGCCAACTGTCGAAGGTTGCCTAAAACTTTCCATTGCATACGTTATGAGAACCATGAGTTCTACCTGTCTCTATCAATGAGACGAATTGATGAATGGAATGAAATGGGAGGACACTCACGCGCCACACGCAACATAACACACTTCTCTCTTCCGTATTCTAACAAGCTCTTTACATATGGATCGCAGTCGATTGCTATCCCTGTATCAGAAGTGTAAGCTATCTTAATTTATTTGACACTATTTTATCTACCATCATCGTCCATATGAAATGTTTTAAGATTTACAAGTTAGACTAAGCGTGCTACTATTTCCAAATGAAAAAGTATACATGGTTAAATCATCCACTTAAGCCCATCCGTAGTCTAACAAGCTCTTTACACATGGATCGCAGTCGATTGCTATCCCTGTATCAGAAGTGTAAGCTATCTTAATTTATTTGACACTATTTTATCTACCATCATCGTCCATATGAAATGTTTTTAGATTTACAAGTTAGACTAAGCGTGCTACTATTTCCAAATGAAAAAGTATACATGGTTAAATCATCCACTTAAGCCCATCCGTAGTCTAACAAGCTCTTTACACATGGATCGCAGTCGATTGCTATCCCTGTATCAGAAGTGTAAGCTATCTTAATTTATTTGACACTATTTCATCTACCATTATCACCCATATGAAATGTTATAAGATTTACAAGGTAAACTAAGCGTGCTACTATTTCCAAATGAAAAAGTATACATGGTTAAATTATTCACTAAAACCCCATTCAAGTAAGTCAGTATGAAAGCAAAGATAATACGAAATAAACATTTATTATGGCATGTATTTCAAAAGGTCTTCATCGTCAATATCGTCCCAGAGTCTGGCTTCACATAGATCACAAAAACAGTTGAGCTGCTTTAAACGTTCTTCTGCAGCGTCCCTCACTTTCTCAATGTACGCCCACTCCGCCACGGTTCGCGGTTGGGAGTTAGGGGTGTACCACTCCCATATTTGATGCAAGTGCGACTTGCTGGTCATCTCCATCACCCCTTCGGCATCATATTGTAAATATTTCCACCGTATGCCTGTTAGGTCGGGCAACTCCTCTTCATCCTCCTCCGATAATGATAACTTTCGTATATTGTCGAGATTGTATGTCTTCTCCACCTTCGCCTTTCTTGGTGCATTTGGTGTAACGAGCACCTTTGCTGATGTATATGGAGAGGAGAACTCCAATGCGGTATTTGGTGTTGTTGGAGGACTTGTCATGTTGTCTTTGAAATGCTGACTTTGAATAATGATAACTTTAACATTTTTCCTATTCTTAAGTATACACAAGCAGCCAATCAGAATGAACATCCAATGAATGAAGAGGATGAAAGTATATAAGCAAAGTGACATTCAGGTCATTTCATTTAATCTGTGAATCATACAAGTGACGAACGCACGATCTCTCTCTTTGACTATTATTTGAGGTGTACAAGTGAACTGCTATCTCGTGAATTCCAAATTTGAGTGAAGTCTCTATCTTGTAGAAGTATCAACCTTAAACTTGATTTCGTTGAAATGGTAAGTTGAAAATTTCCTCTCATCTCCCTCAAACGTGTGACTAATAGCATCTTCCTCAATTTCAGGCATCAACTTCATCACCAACGCCCTCTCTTCTCGAGGAAAGTTTAGAGTTATTGAGTCAAGGTAGGTTGTAACACTACACTGAGGCTTGAACAGAGATGAAAGAATGATTTCTCTTTCAGGTGATGTGAGTTCCAGCTCAAGACTCTCGCGGCAAGGCAACGAGTGGGAATGTGCCGACTGCGGACATATGTTTACAAGGAAGCACAGTCTCCTTCGACACATCAAACAACGTGTGTGTCAACGCAAAGCGGCGTCAATCTCCGGAGGTGAAGTTGATTCTGACGATGACATCTCCTTTCCTTGCGATTTGTGCCCTCTTTCTTTTGATAGTCACTTTCAGCGATCTTCGCACAGACTTCAACACACGCATGCAAATGATCACTACACCAACGGTACCTCTACCATCTCCCTCATTAATGTTTCACATAATAATTTAGTACGCGACTACTGCATGGAGTCCAATACTCAAATTGTAGATTTTCCTGAGTGGCTCCTTCAAAATTCTAACATTATCGAAGCGCTCTTCAATAATTTAGACAATTTTAGAATGAAGGCGCTCATCTACCTTAAACTAAAATATATTAAAATAGATTTTCAAACGGGTCAAGTGACGGAGAGAATACAGTTTCATGTTCCTTCCTCTTCCGCAACCGAAGTTGTAGACTGCGAGTCTTGGCTAAATTTTCACATTCAATGTTTAAAATCAAATGTAGATAAATTCAATCAACGCGACAGCGCATTCATTTTTGATGGTGTGGACTCAGCCATATTCAAAATTTCCCTATTAGAAAGTCATGCAGCTCGAGGCACATTTAAACTTCCAAAAACGTTGTATAATAAGAAAGCTGTCATCAATGTTGATTGTAAATCACAGTGTTTCAAATATGCAGTCCTAACCATCCTTCACTATAATGATATCAACGCGCATCGAGATCGCACCTATAGCTATAGACAGTGGGAGGATGAACTAGACTTTGAAGGTTGTGATAGTAACAACATGAAAATCAAAGATGTAGAAACGTTCGAAAAACATAATAAGATTAAAATTGTCGTTCACGTGTGGGAGAAGGGGTTGAAGGGTGCCCGCTATAATTCACGTTCAACTTGTTATGAACGTGTAGTCAACCTCTTATTAGTAAAACAAGATGATAGCGAGGAATGGCACTACTGTGGTATTCCCAAAATCTCTCGCTTGTACACTCACTTGGGGCACTCTAAAAGAGGTGAACATTTTGTATGCGACCGCTGCATCCGCTCATTTTGGAGTAAAGATAAATTTGAAACTCACTATGAATGGTGCAAGCGAGGTAAATTACAAATGGAACGCATGCCCAAAGATAAAATATTTTCACATAGGGATAATGGTGACGAATTAAGTCCCCTGCGTGTCATTTACGCAGACATAGAATGCTACATTGATGATATCATCCACAAGCCAGCAGCCATATCCTGCTATGAAGTATGGCATGACCACTTTAGGAATAGACAAAACAAAATGCATACTTGGCAAGGTGAAGATTGCATTTCAAAATTTCTAGAATTTCTCGATAAAGCTGCAAAATTTCAACAATCATATGATTCCCAATTGCAGCGTAAGTCACTACATATGTCAGATGAAGACAAACAAAAATTTGAAAGTTGCACATCCTGTCCTAAATGTCATAAAACGTTTGATGACGATAAAATTAAGAAAGTGCGTGATCATGATCACATCACTGGTAAATTTAGAAACGCACTCTGCTCCAAATGTAACTTTTCACTTAGGTTGAGACGTCGTGTACTACCCGTCATTTTTCATAACTTTAAGGGCTATGACAGTCATATGCTCATAAAAGGAGGGTTGAGCCAGATGAAATCGTGGCAGTTTAATGTAATAGCACAAACGAGAGAAAAATTCATGGCAATGACAGCAAAAGTACCAGTAGATAAAACTAAAGAAAATAAGACAGTCTTCTTCGAAATAAAATTTTTAGATTCATTTCAATTCATGTCAGCGTCACTAGCTTCTCTCGTTCGTAATCTCAAGTTTCTTCCCCATAGTCAAACTTTGAAGAAACACTATCCAAACTTAATGGATGAAATAATCACTCGCAAAGGAGTCTTTCCTTATGCGTATTTTAGCTCAATGTCTAAACTAAATGAAACAACCCTTCCTTCCATTGACAAATTCAAAAACGATTTGACGGGTGAAGATTGTCCAGTAGAGGACTATGAACATGCTCAAGAGGCATGGTTAAAATTTAATTGTAAAACGTTTGGCGATTATATGATCGCTTACTTAGAATTAGATGTCATTTTGCTGGCTGATGTCTTTCAGGAGTTTCGACGAGTGGCATTAGAAGAAGACAAATTAGATCCTATCCACTTTGTCAGTCTACCAGCCATGTCCTTTAAATCAGCCTTTAAAATGACTGGTGAGACCATTCATCTCTTACAAGACCCGGAGATGTATAATATATTTGAGCGCGGAATACGCGGTGGTCTCACATTTGTAAATAAACATCATATAAAATCTGAAACAGTAGGTGATGATCATATCCACCTAAAGTACTATGACCAAAATAATTTATATGGCAGTTCACTGTCTAAACCACTACCTCATTCCGAGTTTAGTTGGTTAAATCAAAATGAGCTTGAGTATTACTCCAACCCTTCAAACATACTGAATATTCCAGATGAAGGTGATTGGGGATATTATTTTGAAGTGGATTTGATTTATCCAAATAGTATTAAAAATAAAACTGCTGATTTCCCACTCGCACCTGAATCTGGCGAAGTGACTGAAGATATGTTTTCACCATTCATGTCACAATTTCATAATAACTTAACAGAGTGTGGACAGCCAAGGTACAAACCATGCCGCAAACTTTTACTCACCCAATATGATAAGACAAATTATCTCGTACACTTCTGCATATTAAAATTCTATTTAGAAATGGGCATGCTTCTAAAGTCAGTTCACCGCATTATCAAATTTAGACAGAAAGCCTTCCTCAAACCCTACATAGATAGTAACAGTCAAAAACGTGCACTCGCCCAAAATAATTTTGAAAAGGATTTTTATAAATATAAGAATAATAGTCTATTCGGAAAGACCATGGAGGATGTTAGAAAACGTATGAATTACAAACTAGTCGTTGATGAACAAAAATATCACAAATTGACCTCATCACCTCTTTTCATTGATAGAGACATCATCGATGAGGATCTTGTAGGTGTTAAAATGATTAAATCAGAAGTTGAGTTGTGCAAACCCATCTATATTGGGCAAGCCGTTTTAGATTATTCCAAGCTTGAAATGTATCAACTCTTCTACAAAATATTAAAACCATGCCCTCTCGTAAAAGAGGTTCGCTTGCTGGGTGGTGATACAGATAGTTTCTTTTTAGGAATTACCACTCAAAAAGATTTAAATTTTAATGAAGTAGGTAAGTCATTAGAAAAATATTTCGATACATCTAACTACAATCCCACTCATCCACTCTATTCCATACAGAATAAAGCCAAACTTGGTTGTTTTAAGGATGAAACAGCAGGAAAGGAAATAGATGAAATGATTCTCCTCCGTCCTAAAATGTATTCCATGAAACTAAAAGAATGTGCAGATAGTATTAAGCGTGCTAAAGGTATATCAAAATCCATTGTTCATAAAATAAAACATCGGTCCTATAAGAAGGCCTATAAAAATAAAACTATAACGTTTGTCAATATGACAATCTTAAAATCTCAAGTTCATACTGTGAAAACGTACACGTTCAAGAAACGAGCACTTTCAGCATGGGAGGATAAGAGGTGTTGGATAGGACATAACACATCTCTTCCACATGGACATCCTGACACAAACATACCTCCACCCAAAAGAATAAAACTCACGCTACCACATTCAGGAGATGTATTGACATAATCAACTTTAACTCAGTATTTTGATGTTGCTTTTTGTAGATATACATGGTTGTTTTATGTATCGCATGAGATCGTTTCTTCCTTGTGAATATATGCCTACAGTCAGCCCATTCCCCCTATATCTGTGAAAAGACTTTTTCATATACATATTTTTATTTCAATAAACATATCACAATGACTTCACTTTGTTTTCCGAAACACTAAAGTTACGAGGGATTTAGTATCTTTCACATGGATACACTCTTGTAAACCATTGGTAATTTTGATAGCAATAGAGGGTATAGTTTGTTTGACGACGGGATGATAGAAAATAGATTCAAACATCTTCTCGACTATTCCATATGAAGCGTCTTTATCATGAATGAAATCACGTAAAATGTATTCTTTTTTCTCGCCAACAGAAATAGGTAAAATCAAATCACTTTGAATGTAAAGGTGTTGTTCATGTTTATCAAGTGTCATTGGTGTTTCTATACCAATCTTATGCGCAGCAGCAAACACAGTTTGTAGCATTGAAAAGCCAAAGAGTTTTTTCAAATTTTTACTCAATTGACATTGAATGTCATCACCCAGTTTCAGAACAACGCGTTGATTTTCAATTGAAAACGAAATGTGGTGTGTCTTTGCATCATATTTACTTTTCATCACATGCTTCAACTTCTGTTGTATATAAGGATTTACTACATGAATGAAGCTTTCAACTGTATGATATAGACGCGGCATTATATTGATAGCAACTTTAGATTCTTCATAAGACTGGTAAATTTTCTTGATGCGATCACCATAGATGTCCACCCACCATTCATCATTAACTGAATCAGCTTTAGTGTGATATTCATGAGAAGCATACACCACACAGTTTCCAATAATAGGCGTATAATGTCTTACAAAATGACGCAAGGTTGGAGAGAAATAAACTGTAAGTTTGTCATTATATTTCTGAATAACCAACTTATTTTTGTCCGCCATAATTTTCTCTCCATACTTCTTACCCACAGTCTCATTCCATCGTTTTACTAACTCAATAAGTGATAAAGGTTGAACACCACGCTTTTTCAAAATGATGCGTTCTTCGCATTCTACAACATCTTCATCAAATATTTTAAATCTATAATGAAATTTGTTGATTCGATTTGAATAAACTTTTTTAACATTTGCAGTAGCAATTGACGTTAGATGTAGTCCATGACCAAAACCAAGATGTGGATAGAATTCATTATCCAACCTCAGCGTAAGACCTTTAGTAAAAGAATGAAAGCGTAGGAACTGTCTCCCACTCCAATGATAGATAGTAAACTCATAAGCTTTCTGATTTTTATTCTTCATGATGGAAGTATTACCACTGTTGAATGCCTTAATAATTTTCTCATTCCCAAATGGCTCATAAGAATCTGATTTTATCTGAATCCATTCATGGTTCCACTTTCCATCTGATGTTAAATTGTATGGGAACTGAAATGCATTATTCATCGTTATTCCATCATGGGTGCGAGGAGTCAATATCATTTCTTCCAAATCATTCACATTCTGAATATTGCTATCATAGCAAATACTAGAAACGCCAACTTCCCATTCACCTTCTAAATGCAGTGGCCGATTTAATTCTACTCGATAGTCTGATGGTTTATTTTTGGGAAATTTATTCATAGAAGCATTACTGGGCAAGTAGATTAGAAACGAGTCCTTATTTTCACTTTCCATATTATTCACATTGGAAAAATATATTAGCATACGTTTGCATTAACTCTTCATTCGGAAATGGAGTGTAATACTTGTCACAGCATCTTTATGAAAAGGAATCAACGCACCAGCATCATCATAAATGGCAATATCAATTTGTGGGATGTAGTTTGATTTCAGCTTTGTATAATGCACTTTCTTGAAAGTATGCTCAGATAAAATACTGCAGCTTTTTGGCTGGTATGGTATCATTGCTAGCAATGGAGCTTCAACATCTCCCACACGTACATCTTCACCAATATTGGAATATATCTGAAAATAGTTAATACGACGCGATAGCGACATGTCTGCGCTAGCTTTGGTTACAGTACCACTTTTAAAGATATTTTGATCAAAACCCAAAATGTCCATTAGAGTTTTATCCATAATTAGTTCAATACCTTTTCCATTTATAGTGAGAGACAAAGTACCTTCTTTTTCAGAAAATGAAATATGTTGCTCATTAATCACTTCATTTAAATAATCTACAACCAATTTAACCGAAGTAATAATGCGAGGCATCAACACTCTTGTTTCATGTAAGAAACCACCAAAAGGCTCTACACACTTTCTGTATAAAGATACGGCCCATTCTGTATCAAATTGTTTTGACCTTTCACATGGTAAATGTTGCATATCAGATTTTCCATGAACAGCTGCAGAACGATGTCGTAAGAACTGATGAAAATCTTTTGAACAAACTAATACTAGATCATCATCATTTAATTTGCTTATTGCAATATGATTAGATGATTTAATATAAGTCAATGTTGCCACTTGTTTGTCATCAACTCGAAGGAGATAATTAAATTTCTTCAATAATGTTTCAGGAGTCATGTTTGTCTTTCTTGGCTTAATCACAATCTTCTTCACCAACGTCTTCTCATTTCTTGGAATAAGATCTACATAATAAGCTTCCTCTCGATATATTAACTGTTTATGACCACTTATGTGGTAATTAACGTTAAAATTATCATAGCTTGTTAAGGCGCTAGCGAGGTAGCCTAAATCATTTCTTAAACTTGGACTTAAACCAACAATCCAATCTTTCTCAACTACATGATGTACATAATTATAATCATCATTGTGCGGAGTAAATTGGACAATATGTTTACACGCTTTATTCAAGAAATCATATATAAACTTTTTACATGATAAGAGATCTTTCTTTGGCCACTGTGGAATGTATACTCGGCACCCCTTTTCACATTGATAAGCAGCTGTACGCCTCATATTAATAGTCATCACCTCATGATCAAAAGTATAGACACAGTTGCTATAAACAAGTTGAGTGACACCCACTTCCCAATTCCCATTTAGCTGTTGTGCATGATCAATGGGAGTAGAAAAGAGTGCGGCTCGATTGCTAGTAAATCTCTTTGTAGCCGCATTGCTAAGCAAAATATGATAAAACGACATTTTTATATTGCTAATCTGCAACTTTGCATAACATCATGAAGACTTGGATTTTGGACTCTCTACAATATATCAGAGTTGATCGTGATGGAAACGTACATTTCAAAAATTCTCATGGTCATACATCAAGAGGAATTACATTAACATGGCGACAATTTGTCAACCTCAATGATATCATGAGGGATTTGGAATATTTTGAAACATTAAGATTCATCTCCTTGGGTGATCAAGTTTGGCTTCAACATTACAGAAATGAAATTCAAATCTACCATTCTCATTCCGCAAACTGTTTCTCATTTCGCAAATACAATTGGGAGAAGTATAGAAGATACATACATCGCTCCATCATGACATTTATTCGTCGTGAGTTCATCGCCCTACTATGCAAATCTTAATCAGATATGATTACCACGCACCATGAGTTGGAAATTAGATTCCCTACAACGTATTGAAACGGATCATGATCGGAACGTCTATTTCAAAGATTCAACTGGAAATGTGAGAAGAGAGTTTGTTTTATCTTATCATCATTTTCAATCTCTACATCATATCATGAAGGACTTGAAATACTTCTATATGAAAAGACATTCACGTATTGGAAATCGCATCTGGCTGCGCGTCAACAATCGGCGAATTCAACTCTATCATTCCCAACTTCATACTAACTTCACATTTCATCAAGGTAGTTGGGAAAAGTATAAAAGGAAGGTACATCGCTCAATTTACTCATTCTTTCATCATGAAGCGCCATCGCTACACCATCGTCAACATTCTCCGTCGCTTCAGACTCTACACCAAAATCGATCTCACAACATTACGCCAACAGCTTCCAAACAGCAAGTATTACCCGGGCCGTCCTCAAATGTTAGTGGTGAAGATGAACAATTCACGGAATCTTCAACTCTTCCCAAATGGGACTGTACAGATTCTCGGCGCCCTTTCTCATTCATCGGCGCAGTCAATGCGCTTAGAGCTACAAAGACTACTACGTCGGATATGGAAGAGGGAGAGGTGTGTGATGTCGAATCTGACTGTGGACAATATGGTGATCTCTACTCAATTGAGTGACAGTCTATCATTTTTGAAGATTCGTACCAGCAGTTACAGTTTGTGTTATGAACCCGAACTTTTTCCTGCAGCTCTCATTAGTTGTTGGTTGCCTGTGCATGTGGCAATCTTTCATAATAGTAAAGTGATCATTACTGGACTAAAATCTCATGAACAAGCAAATATGATCCTAGACTATCTCATTGAGTATGTACGTACCCAGCGGATTGTAAAATAAAAAACAATTTTTCCAACATGATGTTTTTATTTCAAATCATGATAGAACTTACAAATCATTTTTTCATTAGATGGATTACATGAAAAGTTTTGAATAACAGATGCAAATCGAGATACATGTAAACGTTTTAAGATGAAGTACAGTACAAAAGCACCACACGTTGATGAAAGTGGATGTTGTAGTATGCGTTCATTTCGCTGATATTGACGCGTATGTTTTCTCAACCACTGCTGTGTTGGTATATTTGGAGGTTGAGCAAGAGAGTCAAATAGTTCACCACGTCGGTCTTCTCCAATAAAGATCGCTTTCCAATGCTCACCGCCTAAATTCTGTGAATGAGTGTTTAGCACAATAAAGATGGGATAGTGATTTACTGCAGGTGGTAAGGTATCGAGTGAATAGACATTATCGAAAGCTTTCAACGTCGCTTCGTCTGCATTACGCTGCACTTTAGTCTTAATATCGTCAGCAGTCAACCAACTCATTAACGATTATACTGAAGAATCACGTCACGATACTTTGTAATTTCAATATTTGAATCGAAGACTGCATAAATTAATACATTGATCGTCTCAGGTAGTGTTCTTTTGAACGTCAAATCCAAACGAATATTATGAGGCACGTTCGCTTGACGATAGGGTGCACTAATATCGCTGTCAGCAGTCAAATCAAATGCATAAATAGTATATCCACTCTTAAACTCTTTCATAGTCAGTCCGTTGGTATCATCCGTATTGTAAAAGCCAAAGACATCCATAAAATCAACATAACTGCGCATAAATTGATCCGAAGCAAAATCTGGTTTGTAGGGTGGACCAGGATGACTCACACCATTAACACGTAAAGCAATTTCACTTAACTGATTGTGTTTAAAATTGAAAGGATTCTTCTTTATATTACCATTAAATGCATCATTTTCAACCATTGCCACCATGAGGAGCTTCGGTGCTTCCGATGGAAAGAGGCCATCTTTCATGAAACTCTTTTGATCTTTCGGAATTGTAAAGGTGAGAAGCTTTGTATGCTGAACGGGGTAAATGGCATTTTGGCGGTTAAGGCCTTCAGCATGCCCTCTAATGACACTTGGATTCGGTACTACTCGACGAATGTAAAGTGCAATATCTTCCACATGAATTCTAAAATTGTCAACTTTAGCAAATGCATTCAGTGCACCAAGTATGCTACCTCCACGTTGGCGGCGAGCACCGATGTAAATTTGTCCTCCACCACTTACGTAGGAGGGTCGTGAATAAAATGAGGCAGTTGGATTCATAGCTCAAACCCTAAACATTGTTAGTTACAACTTTGCATGAATCACTGTCGATCACTTAGATGAAAGATGTCGGCACGACGCATCCAAGAGTTCATACTTGAAGGATAACCAGTCCATTTAACAAGACACCATTCTTCACCTTGCCGTTTTTTACATCGAATGATTTTCTCTACCAAATATGTTTCACTTTCAGTGACTACCTCAATCTCATCGCGGTAAAAGCTACCCTCAATTTCTTCATTATCGTAATCTTTCAACTTGTAGGTGGTCGGAGAGTCTTTTTGATTAATCCTTGATACTGTAAATACCTCCTCTGTCCAATTCGGGAGGTACCCTTTAGCAAAAACACTTTTCACTTTTGAGATACGAACTTTATCGCCAATTTTCACATCACTTTTCACATGAGTGCGTTTACGTTGGAATGATTCGCGCACTTTATCTACATTGTCAGCATTTACATCTACTGGTCTGAGTCCAATAGAACGATGGATAGAGTGATTGTAGGCATGGAGTGTATCTTGTAGAACCTTTGTCCAATTTTGTGTCAAGTTGGCAGTAAAATGTCGCCACAAGCGATTTTTTAATGTGCGATTAAAACGTTCAACGAGTGCAGCTTTATAAGCGCTCTTTACACTAAACAACTCAATGTCATGCCTCTCAAATAATCTTGTCACATGCTGATTTTCAAACTCTTTTCCTTGATCACTCTGAATTCTTTTTGGAATGCGACCTTCTCGAAAAATTGTTTGGAATGCTTTTGCTACTCCTTTCCCTTCTTTAGTTTTTAAAGGTTGAGCCCACGCATAACGCGAGAAAATATCAATGACGGTTAAAATGAAATTATTGCCCGAGTTATGTTTTGAAATGGAGGCAACATCGCACAAATCTGCTTGCCACTGTTCATCGATGTCATGAACAATATAATGGCGGGTGCGGTACTTCTTTTTCGCTTGTTTGTGGAGTGTATAGGTAGCCTGACCCTTTAACCATCGTTTCACTTGTGATTGTGGAAGACCACTCGCTTTTGATAATTTCTTGATAGATGCAAATCCTGCCGGATGTTTTACATCATAATAGATTGACTTCAAACGTTCAGTCGATGACGACTGACTCTTTTTCCTCCTTCTCATCTTTTTGTTTTCTTGCCTTTCTACATTTACAACAACTGCAGCATTTAGCTTTAGCGGTTTTGCGATCGTGTTCACATTGCTTAGGGGTTTCATTATGAGAGCTGGCGCAGCAAGTGCAAGTGACAACGACATTCACCTCTGGTGGCTCATTACATGGCAAGCAACACATCTGCTTCATATTAATAATCTGAGAACATGTATTTCCTGGGAGGAGCTGTTTTACGTTTTCCTTTTACCAGTTTTAGTGGCGATGTAGATCTACGTCGAGTTCTTCCTCTTGTTTGCTTAGTGAGTGTGGGAGGGGATGTAGCAGGTGACGCCTTAAACCAATTTGTTGGCATTTTCATCGTCTGAAGCATTGGAGTAGTAGCCACTGTTGAATCAAGTTCTTTCAATGTCTCATTATTCAAAGCAAATTTTGGCACATTATGCTTTTTCAATAGTTTAAGAAAGTATGACCAACCAGGTGGAACATAGCCCTGACGGCGCTTTCTACGTGTCGCATACTGAATCAAGTCTTCATAACGTGAAGCATCAATCACTTTATTTTCATCTGTAATGATTTCTCCTCTATCATTTACATTGAGATGGGGCTCAATACTATTGAAAAGAGATATGGCATGTGCGCGAGATGCTAAAGGTGTAGCAGTCGATACAGAGTCACGCATCTTATTCTTCAAGTTTTTCAATTGCTCAACAGTTTCCGATTGTAATAATACAGCACGATGTGGATCTTTGATGTGAACATTTTGCTGATAATCTATTTCTTTCCTATACATTTGATTTGCAAGAGGTTGCTTTACTTGCTGCATGGCAGTCAATTGTACATATTCATCCTGAGGAATAACAATCATGCGAGAATAAGAACTCATAGTTTGTAGATAATCATGGGAGTTTTCAAAATATCACTTCGAAATCTAAATTCTTCCGGACACTTGCGTAAAGTCAATGAAAAAGTAACCGTGTGGTTTTTCAGTAGCTGCTTGAAAAATTTCAATTAAGGCTTTTGATCCTCTGGGTGCAACATGTCGTGCTAAAATTTCAAATTGACTTTTATCTCGCGGATTCTTGAAAATAGCATAATAGTGTGTATTCAGGTTTCGTGTACGAGCTTCTTTTCCATCAGGAAACAAATTTTGTGTAATATAGATGATAAAGCACCTTTTATGGTGTGCTGCGCGAGTAAACATATCTGTAACATCTTTTGAATTCTTACTTTCTTTTAATAAATCATCCAATACAACAACATCATTAGACTGAAGTTTATCCACTGGAATAATTCCTTCATGTCGAATAAAGTTGCGACTTTGCAATTCCTGAAACAATGACGGTTGATAAATACCATAACACCAAATCACTCGATTGATAGGTTCCTTAAACAACTCCCTTCTTTTATCCAATAAATTCAGTGTGAAAACAGTTTTACCTGCATGAGATGGACCTGATACAGTCAGAACTTTATCACATTGAAGTCTGAAATCCATTTTATTACTTTGAGACTCAACATTTGCATAATTAACGCTTAGAGCCAAAGATATTTCCCAATAGGTTGCCCACGGCAGGAGCTATCATTGGAAGTATTGCTGAAAGGAAACCGCCCTTTTGTGTTAGAGTTTTCCTCTTTCTTTGAAGGGCGACTTTAGGATTGGAGATGAAACGCAATTTTGTAGCATATCGCTTAAGTAACTTTCGTTGTTTTGGCGCTAATTTCTTCGTCCTCAACTTCCTCAGATGAGAAATAATTTCACAAATGAATTTATCGTTAGCATGTCGTATAGCATTGTATCGCTGATTTGCTTTCATTCGTCGGAGAGCTTGAATGGCTGAAGAAAACTTTTGACTTTTACGTTTCGTCATTTTACGTTTCGCCATTTTCCGTGTTAGTCTTTGCTAAAACCTATCTTTACCACATTTGCATAGGTACTAACTATTGCGACATAAGTGACACTCGAAATGAGCAATATCACAGTGGTAACATTGGCAAAGTTGAATGCAATTACGTATGAAACAGCGTTGGCAAAAAGCATGCTTACATCTCTTGAAGATGCGCTTTTCATTTCCATCCTTTCGCTTACATACATCACAACACATAGTTTCACCGTTACTGATGTCTATAGCAAGTCTTTTTGAAGATATGAATTTGCTAGCCTTTTCTAAATAATAGACGCATGTACAGAAGGAATATACTTCGAGAGTGAGCAGACATAGCTCGAAAACCAGTTGTGCTACAATCAAGTACCACTGCATTTTCAATTTTTCTTTATGGAAAGTTGAATGTGAATATCTGAAATCGCTTCAATCACTAGACTGCTACCATGATGGTTAAATGCGTTAAGACGTTCAGCAATTTTTATCATATGTCTTTTAAAAAATTCTTCGGGGTGATCTACCACTTCCATTGAATAAGAAGCAAAATGGAAAGAGCGACTTTCCACCTCTTCCTTTCCAAAATGACTAAACTTAATTTTCGCAACTAATCGCGCCATGATAATGCTATCAGAGAATGTATTCATTAACTCTAGAAATAGAGTGCTAGCATCATCGACCACTGCTTCGATGTCGGTCTCATCTTTATGAAATTTTATCACATAATCTTGAACAGCTCCTTTTAAACTTTGCCTATGAAAACGTAATGTTCCGCAGTCGTTTGAGAAAGACATGATCGCCCTTTATCTAACCCATCCATTGCATGAAAACAACAACTCTTCTCATAGTAACATTTATTGAATAATGGTAACAAGCATGCATTATAAATCAATGGTTTGAAAGAGATAAAATAGATACAGCTGGTAACTATCATACAGCGAGCAATGATAACCATACAGGACTTTGGCAGTGTTGAGGTAAGGAGGAAAGAAGCATTGGTTATGAACGTAGCTACTACAACGAACAGACAAAATAGGAACACACAAATCCTTAAAACGTTTCGTGACTTCATGATAATGTTGATTCACTCTACTATACCAAGGTGGGAGTAAAAAATATCATCAATGATTAGATTGGGAAATACTTTCCTCTCCTTACCAGGATTATTACAAAAGATGCGTATAACATTGAAAGCAGCTAACCATCGTTTAAAGTCAATAAGAAGAGCACTCTCACAAGAAAAGCCATAGTCTTGCAAATATTTCAGATTAAGTCCATGAATGTGTTTTCTCGCCCATTGATCAACATTGGGATCGCAGTTGGCATGTTGATGATAGACACTAACAATCTGATATGTCCAATTGTTCATAGCAATAGCACTGAGCTCCTGTACAGGTTCACCCTCACAATCCATAAAAATGATGATAGAAGCCTAAAACGGAAATTTACACATCTAAGGAAACGTTCTATAACATATTACAAAATGAAGAATTACATCGATGCTTTTCACGACAAAATACACAAATGATATGATGGCAACGAAGAAGTAAAATGTATCTAATAAGACCACGTCTACGACACTCAAAGCACATAAGCGAATTGTCATAGGGTAGAGTTAGGAAAGGACTAGTAATTCTCCTTCTTTGATTTGCGTTTTGATGCAGCATTCTTCTCCGACTTGCGCTTCGTACCACTGCTGTTAAGGATTTGATCAATTATGTCATCCACGTTGGGTGGTTTTGGAATATATAGGATGGATTTCATATGCATGGAGAGAGAGGCTATTTTATTATCCTTGTGTCGACCATAATATAGCCCATTCACTTTGAAAAGGATATCCCAAGTACCTTCTCCGAGCTCATCACATCTGATGGGTATTGAATGATCTCCATCCTTCTTATAGTAAGTACACCAATGTGATACCGGTAGGCAAATGTGATTACCATCCCAAATCTTTCTATAGGGAGTATCCTTGTCATCTCTAGCCTTCCACTCTTGAGCAAGAGGAGTAGGAATGTCCATATTTAATGTCACGTACTCCTCAATAGTATCAAGTTGGTGGCGAATGTACGGACTCACGGGGATCAGTATGTAGTCCCCATACTGATTGTGCATTATCTTGACATCCGTGGAAGGGAGCATTCCCGTTTGGAGTACTACGCTATGATCATCATAACGCAAGGCTTGTTTAAATTTACGCTGTAGCGGTGTAGGATTATGTACCTTGGTTGTTTCTTCCACTGGCCTCAGTTGTAGATGATCTGACCGTAGCGAACCTTGTAACGTTTGACCGCCATTTTGTCCTACTAGTGCAGTAGATGGAGTAGATGCCTGAAAATGAAAAAAGATTGTATTAAGTTTACGTTCAAGGGAGGAGAGGGAGGGAAGTAGCGACTTACCATTTTAGTTGGATAATAGAACAGGGAACTAGGGAGAGAGAAAATGTGCGTCCGTCACTCGTGTGATTCAACGATGGAATGATTCTCGCTGTGGAAGGCTCGCTATTTATAAAGAAATGCTTGATTCTCATTGGATGATGATCCTCATTGGATAATAACATCAAGTTGATTCCAAATCTGGCATCCGTTTACCAATCCGATAGTTCGTTTAGAAGCTACAGCCCAAAACGTCCCAAATTCTAACTCTGTCGTTTTTCACCAATGTCCCAAAATCTTAAATGGCGTCTCACATCTAAACGAAGGCAGATACGAACAAGCCGATTCTTTCACTGAATTTGTCTCACTCTTAGCTTTCAAACGAGCTATCGCACGACAAAATCCGTCCACTGGAAGCCAAAATCGAAGCAAGCTGTCCAGAGGGGGGGGGACGTCAGCCGAAAATTTTTTCTCTCCGACTTCGCTGGAAACATCCTTCCTAACCCAAAATTTCACGTAGATTCCGAATCTGGCCTCCGTTTTCTCATCCGATGCTTCGTTTGGACGCTACACACCAAAAACATCACACACTATAGCCTCAAGACTAATCCTGGCGGTCGCCCACGTCAACCTAGACGGTCGCCCACGTCAACCAGGCGGTCGGACCAACTCACCCGAGTCTCACACTCTGTCGTTGCAGGGGGGGGGGACGTCAGCGATTATGTTGTGAACGTGGACCCACCTGGCCGGCACACCACGACAGACCACAACCTCTGTCGTTCCAGAGGGGGGGGGACGTCAGCGAACATGTTGTGAACGTGGACCCACCTGGCCGGCACACCACGACAGACCACAACCTCTGTCGTTCCAGAGGGGGGGGGACGTCAGCGAACATGTTGTGAACGTGGACCCACCTGGCCGGCACACCACGACAGACCACAACCTCTGTCGTTCCAGAGGGGGGGGGCTCAGACACGAAGCACCACGGCGGCCGACCACGACACTCTGCCGAGCCAGAGGGTGGGGGACGCAGCGATGGCGGCCATCTTGCGCGGTCCAGAAGTGGAGTTTTGCTTACTACTTATTTGTAACTTTCAACTAAGATCCATCCTTCATATGTGAATACTCTAGGTCTCACAAGCTTCTCTAGATTTTGGCTATTTTACCATTCAAACGAATTGTACTGAATAGAGATATGACACCTAACTAGACTGCACATTTTCCATATCTATTTCTGATATTTCCAAATCGATTTCAGATCTCTCCAAATGAATTTCAGATGTCTATCAACAACTTCAGATTTGAAGATATCTGAATTTCTATTTGACAAATCTGAAATCCATTTGGAAATGTCTGAAATTTGTTTAAAAAGATCTGAAATCGATTTGAAAATATCTGAAATAAATGCCGAAAAAGATA
Organism: Prostheceraeus crozeri; assembly: GCA_907163375.1. Taxonomy (NCBI): domain Eukaryota; kingdom Metazoa; phylum Platyhelminthes; order Polycladida; family Euryleptidae; genus Prostheceraeus; species Prostheceraeus crozeri. The sequence goes on along the minus strand of CAJQUW010004294.1, from coordinate 111,595 downwards.
TCATATCTCCGCATTGGAGGCATGTGGAATTATTGATAAAAATATTCAATGCATGATTTGGATTCCATATGCACATTACCTGACCACGTAGCAATTGCACTCTCATATAGCCTACCCACAGATATGTAAGTTTGCTAATATTTTGTCAACGTTATGAGTCTAAAGGTTTGAATCAATTGATGCATCATTATGCGTACTACAAAATTAATAGATGAAACGGAAGATTCCTACAACTATGGTCGATAAAGTATGATTGATGGTAGACCAAAACAGTCAAAATTAAGAAATATGGTAGATACTAGATAGTACATCGAATTCATAAGCACTAGTCAGTTGAATTCCTAATAATGGATTCTAGACTTTCTATGCTTTGTTTACGACTTCTTGCGTGTTCTGATTTACAATGATGCACTCAATATTCAATTATAAATTGATTATCGTATTAATAGAGTGGTAATAAATTTGATATCTAAATGGACTACTTGTCAATTAGTCTCACCTTAAATAGAAATCATCAAATTCATAATGAAGTTAATAACATTGAAATCAAAATAATGCAAGCTAGACTACATGCAAACTTCTAATAACTGAATTTGATAAAATTTTAGATATTTGGGATTTGATGAAATGTATATGAAATCGACTGCGCTCAACTACAAATGTATTGATTAATATTTCATTTTTCTTGCTAATTGCATATTTGTAGAGACGGTCAAGGTTTTTATTGGTCATTCCTGGATGATGTTAATTATGAAATTATCGCCTGACTAAGTGCACATTTAGTATTGACATTGTGTATAATAGCAAAGACCTTTTTGGCTCAGCACTTCTCATCAATGTCGTAAACCTCAGCAGTACATATGTGCTAGAAATAATTCTAGGTGTTCTTAAAATTCAAGGAACTACAGATTTTGGCTCTTATTGCCCGCATTGGTCGATATCTAGGCGTGGTAATACTGATTTAAGTAAAAAGTCGCAACACGTATGTGATGGAAACACTGCAACTCTTCGCGTAGATTTTGTTTATTATCACCGGGACCTTCTGTTTTATGAGTGACTTTATCTTTGTTCATCCCCATCCTGTTAACCATAGAATGTTTCAGCTTATTCCTTTTTTCAGTATGAAAATCAAGTAAAGAATGTGATGACAACTTCTCTGAAAAATGAATTCACTGGAATCAAAAACACCAATTTTATGACAGTTTTATGGAATGTCATTCACGCAAGTGTAAGTAACATCAGATTGCAACCAGCTATGTTTCAAATGAGGTTCAGAAATTGCGTAAGAATTGCGACCATGGACACCAATTATTGTCGCTCCTCTGTCAATTGCATTGTCTTGAACTTCACATTTTGTACGACGAAATGCGTAATTGATGCTAACAAGAACTTGTAATAGATTCTGAATAATACACTGGCCAAAAGAAAAGACGCATCCATTTCACAAGTAGATAAATATGTTTCCTGCGCTTAGGCCTATTAATATCTGGTGACCTATAGACATCATATGTATGGCCATAAAACTCTGATCGATGTTGGTCCATTTTTGTGCATGGCAGGGTTATTGTCAAGTCATGATAATTCAGCAGTTGAAAGTGATGTCAACCTATCATCCTGCCATGTTCGCCCCAGGTGTGTTGAGATGTGACTACAGTCCATAGCAAACTGTTGAACAACTGTCAAGAAAATATTCTTGCGTTACATGAACAGAGTGAGGCGAGCATATTCGTGCTGGGATTTTTCTTCATAAGTGGTAGGACGACAGATATGCTGATGTTGATCAAAATGAATGTTGATGTAGCTGGAGACATTCATAGTCCCTTCGATAAACAGTAGTTCATTTGACACCTAAACTCCACCTAACCCGTGTTGTATTTTAGAATTTCCTACGTCTTTGGCTTCCGATCGGAAACATAATAATTGATAGATTTTCCGGTGGGAAACAAATTCATAGATAGATTTTCCGCAGTAGGAAAATGTAATTATAGTTTAATTTTCCGATGGTATAGATTTTTCGTCTTGCAGACTGCACATATTATATTGCTGTTTGATGCACTTTGTGTCAGATGCTGTGCATGTTGATATCATTAAAGAGTTAAGGATAGAAAAATAACGTCGTATTTTACATTTTCCCACTCATGATGAAATTTCCTAATATTATATCTCAATCTACATCATCTTAAAACATTTTATCCATCAGGTATACTTCATTCACAAAAGCGCTTTAAATGTATACCATTTACCAGTTTCTTCTTGATCTTTTGAGACACCTCTCCTCTAAGTCTGTAGGTATTCCTACAGAGTTCTGTTTGTGCACTACGTTGCTCCAAGCCGACCAAAATTTATTTCCTTTTCGATCGTCCCTCTTTCTGTTTCGAATAAGCACCTTCTCACCAACACAGAAGCGTCCATTTGAATTGTGTCTCCTTTCATACTGTGCTTTCATTACTTCTTGTGCCTTTTTAATTTCCTTACTCATGCTAGCATATAGCCATTGTCTCTTGGCATTCACCGCTTTGATTTTCGTGAGGAGGCTCTCTTTTGTCTATTTTGTCATTTTGTTAACCACAGCAATGCTACGGAAATTCTAGCATGATGAGAAAATGTAAATCACAGCTTCTGTTGTGATTTAAAAGCACCGGGCGGAAAATCTATAACGCACCCATTTTATGATATATTTTCCTACAGAAAAATGCAAATCATAACACTGGTCTGTCTAAATACAATGCAAGCACAAGCGAAAATCATCAGAGAAAAACTGATCAGTCCACTTAAGATGCTTGAACGCTCAATTCGCAGTGCTGAGTATTGACCCACGGTATGGTCGGTGACATCGTGTTCCTTCTGACCGTAGATGATATACTCGCATGATCGACTGATCGCTTCATAGAGCATTGAAATTGGTAAACGTTAATTATATAAAAAATCATTTCCAAATTCAACATATTCTACACATCTACATATAGAAAGCTGATATTCTGAAATTGCTGCTGCAAAATTATCATGAAAACAATCGAAACATAGCGGTCAACAGACTCAAAAAGGCTCATATCGTGTCAAAAATGGTGGGACAAAAATTAACACATTTCAAAAATTGCTAGTCTCATTGAAATTTAATTTCGACAATTTTGCACCATAAGAATGTCTATAATCTAAGGTTTCTATTTACGGTTTAATTAAGTTTGTTCTTCGTCAACTGTGATCGTAGGCACAAAAAAGAATGAAGTATTGAAATTTTGTTGAAACGTAAGATTTTGTGCAAACTTCGTTCGCCAAAACTTTGATCATGAGATTCCTAGCATACACAAAGCAAAAGCAGCCAGAGGCTTTATCAGTGCATTCGAACGTTTGAGTGAGTGAACTATCGAACGAGATTTCCAGCCGTTCACAAGCAAGCGGTGAACTGAGCGAATGGGGTTTTCTAGTAACTGCCCCTGAGCTGAACTGAAATAAGAATTTGCCGTTCATGAACTGAAGAACGAACTGAGAAGAAGTTTTTCAAATTTCTGCATTCAGGCCTACTAATGGAAAGTGCATTCTCATAGAGGTAATTAGCTATTCATATGCAAAGTTTGAGATAAGATTGAGGTTTCAATTTCAAGTCGTCAACAAGCAGTTGATACAAGGTATTTGTTAATGACGCATTAGCGTAGGACCTGCATCATTTTAGGAGGATCTGCAAAAGCACGCGATATTTGTGTCAAAATGTAGTTACGTCAAAATATTTTAGACAGTTTTAAGCAGAAAAATTCACCCAAATCGCTTCTCTTGTTGCTCTGAATCCGATAAGATAAAATACAATATTTCAGAGTGACCTTAGGTGAATAGCACAATTTCACAATACCCCGGAAAAAACTGAATGATTAATATCGGAAATTAAAAATAAATGGAATTACAGCATATGACCACTTATTAGGCCTACCGGGGTATAGCTCACATAATAACAATTGGTGTTTTCCAATGAAATCACTAAGTCCCTAACTTTCATCTAAAAAACTGCATACTTGTACTTATATTTAAACTCTGATCATTATCTTACCTAGCTGTTGTTACCTAGCACCATAGACGTCTCGATAGATCCTATTGATTCATCATGATGTCCAAATTGTAATGTATCGCAAAAATCAGAAACAATACATCCCTATAAAAGTGACCAAAGCTTATATGTCTTGTAAAGTTATGAAAAGTCGACAACGATGAACATTCACAATTTATCTACTGATCAAATGAGTTCGTGGTGAGGGCACTTTGATTCAATCTTCGAATTGTGGACGACCTGCTTCGCCTATTTTGCAGTATCCTAGCCTTTCTGCAAGTGTAGATATGAACAGTTAAATAGTAAGAAAAACGAATTGTTTTGAAAATAGCGGAATGATGAAGGAAATAAAAATAAACGATAGTGCAAAGTATTGGATTTTTAATGGGATACCAAATGCGGTCGATCAGCGCAAGCATCTTATCTGCGTAAAATTTTGCAAGCAAATTATAGAGCAAAAATATGCCGTCAAAAAAGAACTGAGCGAGCTGACACCTTTCAATGAATTGAGTGGCTAATAAATAATTAAAATGAACGATGAACTGAGTGAGCGACCAAGATCGCCAAATGAAAAGGAAATGAGCGAACGGAAAAAGTGGCCTCATTCGGATGCACTGGGCATCTTCTTCATGCCTTGTCATAGGAGACAATTATAGCGATTTATGCTTGAAAGACAAGCTTGGTTGCAGTGGGTATATTTTATGAAGAAGACAAAAATATAAAGGTTTATGAAAATAGTTGATCTGCACTAACTTGCTAGCGCATGTCTTTCGCCGCTCAAGACGACAGAATCTGCAGGCAACTTCAACCACTGTTTCAGAAAACCGCGCGTGTTGTGTGTGTCAGATTCCCCTTTACGGATTCTCAATGAACGCATCAATGAGAAAGCACTTGTCTCCAATCTGCATTCAACTGCGCCTACGATGGCCAAAGCGACCAAGACAAACGTTGACTAATGAGGGCTTTTGAAAACGATGAAGATTTTTAATAAGAATAATTAATGGGTTTCTAGAAACATTCAAATGAAATGACTTGCATTATTATGGATAATGCTCCGTAGCATCGAAATGCACAGTTGTCAAATTCGCTACATGCGGTGAAAATTTTTCCTTCCAATTCCCCATTTCGCAGTCCCATCGAGAATGCGTTTGCGCATGGAAATGGGCAATAAAAAACCGTCTGTACTCACAAGAGATTCAAGAGAGGGGTACTTCTATTATTCCCCCCCACATTTTCAAGTTTTCCAAATTCATCAAATTTCATCAAACTTACTCACATTTTATTTAGAGTAGACTTTATCTGTCACTGAGTGATAGCACAACACCACTGAGAAGTCTTACTTGACCCCTGGAAGGAGGGATTAGTACCTTGGATACCCAGTTAGAATACAAGATACAGCTGTGCTGTGATTATGAACTTCGTGGGATTGGTGTCTGCAGTGAACGGCAAAGCAAGTTCTGTTATTGTTCTACAGGCCAGAGGAATTTTACACACTCTACGCTTTTGCGACGGTAGTGAAACTGCCCTTAGGAGCAAGAGAAGATCGTTGACGATGCACACTTCCGAATGTCAACAGCAGAAATGTGGGGGTGGGAAAGAATAGAAGTACCAAGAGAGGTTAAATGAAGAAGGCGGCAAGAGTCAAAATCTGCTAGAAGAAGGCGAATTGTAGTTGAAATTGGCACAGAAGCAATCACAGAAATAGCTGCAGAGAAACGTGCTGGTTGGTATCGTCATTATGTGACTTTTATTCCCAAATGTCTAGAAAGGTCTAGAAGACATTTTGTATTAGCAAAAATATTCATCTTGTAGTTGTATGACGTTTACAATAGCCTATGTTTTAATGTTCGATAGATTTGATTATTGCCTGCTTTTCACAAAATTTGATTCAAATTCAAAGGAGCTCATATCTCATTCGTAATGCTTTGCTGATTAAGTAATTTGCAGGTGTTTGATTGTGTAATTCATATTGATGAAATTGGTTTTATTTTTTACTAATTCTTGGTCTGCTTGGTATAAGGCTGTCTTAACGTTCTGTTTGTGCATTAGAGTTGCAATTGGATACGGATTCGGTGTCGAATGTCGAATTGCAGTTGACTGCAGATTTGTTCGTCTTGAGCGGCGAAAGGTGTATTTATAACTTTTGTAATAGTGGAAACCATAGGCATTAAACCTGCAAAATTGAGATTAATTTTATGACACGCACATAATTATTCGATTCCACGAGACATAGAAAAATGGTCCTGACAATTGCTTAATTTTCCGATCTTCGTTGGTTAGGTCACGGACTTCTATAATAAGCAGCCTGGACAGACAGCGAGAATTAGGGAAATACAAGGTTTGGCCGATGACTGAGATGAGAGCTGAATGCGATAATTTTGTTTTCCCTCCTTCATAATCAGAACAGTTTTCCTCTTGATTGTAAAATTAATCAGACACCATGAAATGTACATGTTTATTCAATAATATACCAGAAGAAAACAGATAAAACTTTCAAACTTACCAATTTTTTAGATTTTTAATGATTTTTAGAACTTGACAATTTGGCAATTTTCCTAGATTGACTTTTGAGAGTGATATTTTCAGTAAGTCTGTTCACGAAGTTGATCAATCGAGCAGTAGATGTGGAAGCTGTGGTTACCCGGGGAGATGAGACACTTTGATTTTGAAGGTAGGAGGGCGCGGACGGAAATATAGATGGTACTGCATCCTTTTTTAAATATCGATTAGTAAGTTCTTCTGACTGACCTTTTTTGCGCGATACATTTGAGTCTTGTCGGCGGATAACGAAATCACTGTCCTTAAAGTGTGAAGAGCACAACTTTGAATGTTTAGTTGGTTCGAAGTCCTTTCTAGGATTTCTTTTAACCCATTGATCGCGAATAGCCTGATCTTTAGGATAACTGTGAAAAGTAACTATGAAATTCGATGTCTCTCTGTTGCTGGCGTAGCCACTCTTGCAACCGTAGGCAGTACATTTATAAACCATAATCCCTCGTAGTGTATAAGTAAACTTTATGTAGGTGTTTGTCGGCTTCTCAGCCGTGGTGACCTCTTTGGTGCGTGTGTGCATGTGGGCTTTGCCGCCTATGATGCGGTATTACTGTGTCTCGTAGGTGTTTGTCGGCTGTTGTCAGTGTTGTCAGTGAATGCGCTCCGATGACAGTGTGGGCAGATGCTAGCGGTTTGGCAATAGGTGTAGCGCTAGAGGTTAGTGGGAGCATAGTAGAGGACGCGACTTGGTTGAGACCGCGGGACGACTCGGCACACATAAACTTGAGCGAGTTGGACGCCGTTATCAAAGGAATCAACATGGCACTGAGATGGGGGCGAAGATACTTGTACATCAGAACCGACTCTTCAACAGTATACAAGTGGCTGCAGGCGACTATTAATAAAACGCATAATGTAAAATCTCGGGCGCTATCGGAGAGATTAATTCGGCGCAGGCTCGATACTTTAAAAGAAATAATTGAAACTGAGCAGCTCCAATTAGAACCGATTTTAGTTGAATCAAAGAAAAATTTGGCTGATAAACTTACTCGTGTACCGCGTAATTGGCTGCAAATAGAACAAGATTTGGTAGTGTCAAATGACACCGCGACTGCTTCATTAGCGACTGCTGCTGTTCAAGATAGAGAAGAAAATCAGCTCATCAACGACATAAAGTCAATACATACGAGGTGTCACTTCGGGGTAGATAGGACTTTACGCTTGGCTAGGGAAAAGTGGGGCGGTTCCCCTCTGTGCAGATAGGCTGAGAGAGTGGCGTATGAAAGGAGAGAAAGGAGCTTTGTTAGATCTCAGGAAAGCCTATTTACAAATTCATATTGATAAGTCACTATGGACTTACCAAGCTGTCCGTTGGAGAGGAAATATTTATCTGCTTACCAGACTGGGTTTTGGTCTGTCAGTCGCGCCCAAGATAATGACAGCTATAGTTCAGAAAGTATTGGACCAAGATGATAAGATCAAGAAGGCGGTTTCGAGTTACGTAGATGATCTATTTATTGATACTTCAGAAGTTGATATTAATCATGTAAAATCACATTTACTGACGTGGGGATTAGTGACAAAGGAACCCTTGACTCTGGGTCGCACTGATGGAGTTAGGGTGCTAGGCATGAAGGTGAAGGAAGACTTGTCTTGGGAAAGAGACAACAAAATACCGACTCTCCCTGATGAATGTTCCAGGAGGCAAATACATAGCATAGTGGGTGAGCTGGTGGTTGCGAGTCCACTGCAGTTTTATGCAGCGGTTGACTGCCGTCTCTAATATGGGATGGTATGACGTGGCTTCCGAGCACCTAAGGAAAACCTTGAAAGAATTCCTTGAGAAAATTTGGAACGAAGGCGATCCTGTGCGTGGGCAGTGGCCAGTCAGTGAATGCGCTCCGATGACAGTGTGGGCAGATGCTAGCGGTTTGGCAATAGGTGTAGCGCTAGAGGTTAGTGGGAGCATAGTAGAGGACGCGACTTGGTTGAGACCGCGAGACGACTCGGCACACATAAACTTGAGCGAGTTGGACGCCGTTATCAAAGGAATCAACATGGCACTGAGATGGGGGCGGATAGATGTACATCAGAAACCGACTCTTCAAACAGTATACAAGTGGCTGCAGGCGACTATTAATAAAACGCATAATGTAAAATCTCGGGCGCTATCGGAGAGATTAATTCGGCGCAGGCTCGATACTTTAAAAGAAATAATTGAAACTGAGCAGCTCCAATTAGAACCGATTTTAGTTGAATCAAAGAAAAATTTGGCTGATAAACTTACTCGTGTACCGCGTAATTGGCTGCAAATAGAACAAGATTTGGTAGTGTCAAATGACACCGCGACTGCTTCATTAGCGACTGCTGCTGTTCAAGATAGAGAAGAAAATCAGCTCATCAACGACATAAAGTCAATACATACGAGGTGTCACTTCGGGGTAGATAGGACTTTACGCTTGGCTAGGGAAAAGTGGGGCGCTCAAGTCTCCAGGAGGATGGTTAGAAAAATTGTCAGCAGATGCGACACCTGCTCTAAAATTGATCCCGCCATCAACTTCAAATGGCAACATGGTAGAATATCTAGCCATATCGTATGGGACAGGGTTGCTATGGACATAACGCATTTTAAGGGAAAGCCGTACATATCATTAATTGATTTAGCATCCCGTTTTACCGTATGGCGTGAGTTGAAAAATGAATCAGCGTCCGAATTAGTCAGTCATGTAGAGCAAGCCATCGCTGAGTTTGGCCCTCCCTCCTCGATCTTAACAGACAACGGGACAATATTTCGTAGTCGTCTATTTGCAGAGCTCTTAGATAATTGGGAGATAGAACAAATTTTGTCATGTGCATATCGACCCCAGGGCAACGCAGTCATAGAACGTATGCATCGAACGGTTAAAAGGTGCGCTGCGCGTACATCTAGATCGATACAGGAAGCTATTTTTTGGGTGAATAGCAGTAGGAACGGAAACAATCTCAGTCCGTTCGAGCTGATGTTCTCAGCTTCTTCGAGGAAGCCGGGAATCAGTAAGCAGCGGCAACAAATAACAGGTGATATCGACCACATACTAAAGCAGCAGAACGTAATAGATAACGACATGTATGACCCAGAGAGAAATCCGTTCACCGTAGGAGATAGAGTTTACATGCGTGATCCTGAGGGCAAGTGTGAAAGCATCTGGTCAGGGCCCCATAGAATCACCTCCATTAAATCGAGCGTAGGAGTGATTATTAACGACGATGGGGTTACGAGGCATGTCTCGCACCTTCGTATGGTACCCAGCGACAAACATATCATAGAGGACTTCGAACTGAATGATGATGAGGAAGATGGGTATTCAACCAATGCGAACGATAATAGCATCATTCCTCGTAGAAGTGTGCGTGTGAAGAGGCGCCCCGAGTGGATGAACGATTACATTTGTTGAGCCTGTTAATCTCTCAGTTTTTAGGTCTTAAGACCTGTGGGGCGTGTAGGTGTTTGTCGGCTTCTCAGCCGTGGTGACCTCTTTGGTGCGTGTGTGCATGTGGGCTTTGCCGCCTATGATGCGGTATTACTGTGTCTCGTAGGTGTTTGTCGGCTTCTCAGCCGTGGTGACCTCTTTGGTGCGTGTGTGCATGTGGGCTTTGCCGCCTATGATGCGGTATTACTGTGTCTCCCAGTCTCCCATGTATGGCGTCACACTCTTGCCTTCCATTCTCGTGCGTCAAATTACATGACGTCATGTTTTCGCATAATTGGGACCTAAAGTGGAAGTCGGATATACATTTCTGTCTATATCATTGTGATGTGTTTGCCTGAGTAATAAGAAAGCGAATCGACGCGGAACGCTGGCCTTTTTGATTTGCAACACTACACTTTAGTAATGCGAAGCGATGAAAAGGAGAAGTCACAGAATCACGTGAAGACTGACAAAGATGTAGAGCGATAGTGGGATGAATGTTAATGATGTACAACAGCATTCGCTTTCACGCGTTGGCTCATCGGCCAAACGTTGTAACACGTGAAGTGAGTCATCGCCACTGCTGTCTGTCCAGGCTGCTTATTATAGAAGTCCGTGGTTAGGTAATCGTTTATTTGCTGCAAATGCCATTTAGGCCTACCCACTTCTATCCAGTCTGCTTATTGTATACATGTATTATTAAATATTTTATTGCGCTTGTACGGAAAGATCGGCTGCAGATTGAATACCGATAATAAATGCATTGTCGGGCCACGTGCATCAACCGCCGTTTGAGCTAAGCACGCTGTGCCCAGTACCAAACCTGATTTGAGCAGTGCGCGCTATCCGTGCCACCGCGGCCACCTCCACCACAAGCAAACGTACATCTGCAAAAGCGAAGTTTCTGATGAGAGGAGACTATGTTCTATGATTCAAGAGCACCTGGATAAACAGTTTTATAATTGATCTACCACATGTCTGCAGCCTTTGGACTGGAATTAACGAAATTTTGATCCAAATCTAATTTCATATATATTGCAACAGTTTCTGATCTATAAGATATCACTAAATCTGTTTACCAAGAAATGCCATTGCTATTCTTTTTGTTGTTAGTTGTGTGCAATCTTTTGATTATACAAGATTCCTGCATTACTTCATGGGTTATGCGCGTCTATCAGTAGCCATTGTTTTTCCGGAGAATTGCAGTTGTAGACACACTATTCTCCGGAAAAACAATGGCTACTGATATAATCTCAGCTGGAAATACTCGTACTAGCATATTCTGCAGCAATATGCGGGTCTATGACTTCTTTCATCTCAATTGACACGACCAGACAGACGAAATGTACTTTGAAATTAATTAGATATATTTTCTATTAACCTATGTATGTCTGTGTGTCGAAAGACTAAATAAATTTATTTTTCGTCAATATGAAGATGCAGCAACATTGCTCACATATAATTTCTGTTTTCCAGTTTAGCTGCTGTGGTGTCAATAATGGATCAGACTTTAGTTCAGCTACACAATGGAATAAAACATTTCAATACGCTAGTGGAAGCTATAATCTGACCACCAGTAAGTATATTGACACATTCGAGCAAAAGATTTTAATGGAATTTGACCCTCTCATGATCTCAAATTTTGCATCATTTCAGCATTGACTTATCCAGTCACCTGTTGTAAAATGGAGAATTTCCAACCAATAGAAATTAACTGCACCTGGACTCCAACGACAGCAAACAACAATTATCCAACCGGTTGTTGGACTTCAGTTTGGCGTGCAGTTGATCAATATTACACATACGTTCTCGGTGGAGTCGGAGGTTTGCTTGGACTACAAGTAAGTAGTACAACTTGGAAATTCGACAATCAGGGGCTCACAAGCGATTAGCGACTGTTATTCACAAAAAAGGAAATAGCCTTAAACAGTGTAAAGATACAAGATGGCATCAGCCTTAACGTTGTATTTCTCACTAGCAATTTGTTGCCCGCACATGCATGATGGTAAGGACTATTCATGCGGTAAATTCCTTGGCACAACCGTAGACGCTGTGTTCACCACGGTTTGGAATGACCAACCTAGCTTATCTATGATATCTAGAATGTCCATATGGCTGAACATGTTAAGGAGTACACAACAGGCTGCTCTGCTTTTAAAGAAGAGAATTTGAGATGCAGCATTCGAACATTTTGATTGTCGCATTATATATTTCAATAACAGCTGAATTAATGCATATGCATAGTAATATATAATTGTAACACCTATCAATGCCATTTCGATAATAAACACTAATAATACATGAATATCACTCATGTCAAAACTATACATTGATCCGTATTTGAATGAATTTTCTCAAAATGACATTAACTTAGATTTGTGGGGATGTAGGACAACGATAAATAAACAGACTACCTTGTTATGCAGTCCTTCAGCTTTTACAGCTATTCTCGATGTCGTCAACTACTTTGAGCCATTTCGAGCCCCACTGATGAGTTCTTCTAGTATAGGTAGCATAATGTACATATCCGCATAGAAAGAGCACATGTAATATTTGATACATAATATATCGATGAAGACGATAATCTACACATTCAAAGTGTACTTGTAGTTTCATGCTTGCACGATCATCACAGCGCAGAAAAGGATAAAAGGATGTGACTTTAAAAGATATCATATAAAGGTATGATTAAAATATTTATTTGTGTGCATGTACATGTGCTAAAGCTAAATATTCAACTCGATACACTGACGGCCATGGTTAAAAATATGCTAGATGAAATATTCTCCTCCCTTCTTCGAAATATTCTCTTAACACTCAAAATTTTAAGATCATGCTCAGGATAGATTCAGTTCTACTAGACCCGGCTTCGGACAAATGAAATTTTGTAGATATAGCTGATGAGGAAATTTGAGCTCTGTTGCATCTCTTACAAATCAGTAGTAAGTTAAACGATTTTTGACAGTACTCAAGCTAGTAATTGAAGTGAAGAGTATGTTCACAACGTGTGCCATCTATCTGTAATGTTTAAATGCAATTTCCTGCACATTGTAAACATCATGAATAGATGATATACCATGTCATATATCCGTGCTGTAGGTGACTTTAAAACAAATATTCTACGACGTTCGAGGGTCGATGCAAGTGATCTGTTTCAGAATTCAAGTTAGTTCAAGTTACATAATTCAAGTCGGAAAACAATCATGCTTTTTTCGCAATTTGTTTTATTTATTGAAGTTTTTAAGAAATTTTCCGACAAAATTCAAATTATCATGCACATGCAGAAAGTTCCGATTTTTGAAAACGAGATGCCTCTAACACGAGCTATAGGTTCTGAACACTGTATTCGTCAAAAAACGAATATCCGTTATGCTCTGAGGGGCTTTGTTCTGACCCTTTCTTTCAGAAATTGGTCAGAAACAGTGCAATATATCATTCTTAGAAATCATTTGAATTTAGAATTAGTTGTTCAGAAATGTTTCGGGGATCCTGTAGTTGCACTCAGGGCATGAAAGTATGAAAGTCTCGATGAATTTTCTGCAATTATTATGCTTTGTTTTCGTGTGGAATGACCAGTGGTAAATCATAATGGAGGTGCGATCTCATAAAATGATGAAGGTATGCACTATCTCATATATTGATCTCGTGTTCTGAAGTTGCTCCTGCAAAATTTCTTGACAATACTCGGGACATGGCGACCTTTTACTTGTTCACAGCAGTTCGTGATGCATACATACATATGATTCATCCCTTGCACACATTGGATCGGAACTGCTATTGTCTCTACAAGAACAATGTGTTCACGACGAATGTGTGAATGTAACATCGATTAATTCATTTGCTTATCTGTCAGTATGTTGACAGTAAGGTAGTAATGAAAAGAAATGAAAGCTTCCTGAAGCTTCCTGAAGTGAAAGCCTTCCAGATGGCTTTTTAAGGCTGCGTTACAATTAGGGATGCCAAATCCCGAAAGATTTTTATCTCGGGATCCGAATGAGTCATTCACGGGATCAGTCCCGGGATTGAGTAGAATGGTAAAACTTCCTATTACAAAGCATGGGATACTGTGCTAGGTAAGGGATTGCAATCCCGGGATTCCGCTGGGTTGTGCAAATCCCGAAATTCCAGGAATAAGTTATTAATGTAACTGTTATTTTGGTAACTCAACAGCTTTCTTTGAATTGCTAATTCAATATTGTGGGCTGTATATGTTTACCATACTTGCATGTGTGATTATATGCTTGCGCCCTTTATGTTTTCTAATCATATGTACATGGTAGAGATTCAACAATGCCGAAAAATCTCGGTCACGGGATTCCGGCCTTGAGTAGAATAGTAAATATGCTATGACAATCACGCATGTTAATAATATGGGATGCCGTTGCTGGGATGTGGGAGAGTCGGAATTACCAAATGTCGGTTTACTTACAATATTACTTACAATACCCTTCAAATTTGTAAATATAGGCCCTATAGATCTCACGTATTTTGTATATGGTATATGATGTATATCATGATGACTCTGAAAATTTGTAAATATGTAGGTCTCACATAATTTGTTTATGATGGCATTTGATGTGCATGTACATCATGATCACTTGGTGTATTTGTAAATATATATCTCATGTATTTTTTATTGATGCTAAAATTTGCGTATGCATATGTAGCACGTTATCAACGCTTGCTTGTAAGTGCCCTTGCGGCCATCGCTTTGCGTTTTCTGTATATTTCAGAATAAACATTTATGACTTATCGCAATTGACTTAAAGTTTATTCCGCTTTTTCACAAATTGAGAACGGCAACGTTGAGAGTAACAGGAAATAATGGCGAATTCCTGATTTTTGAACTTTCAATCTGCAATTTCCTGAGATTCGGAATTGGTAGAGTGAAAACCGGGGATTAGAGCCTGTCTTCAAAATCCCGACTTTTCTTGGTCCCGGGATTCGAGATTAGGCTTACAAGCTCTGATACGGGATCGAGATTGACGAAATATAGGCATTTTAGTGGTGGACGCACTTCACTGAGTGTGTTGAAGGAAAACAAGAACTCCGAACGCTGCTTTCTACAGCTCAAAGAAAATGTTTATCCCACAGAATTGGACAACTTGCTTTACTCGCTAAGGTTACTAGAAAAGAAGCGTCGCATATCGCATAGGTACTATGGAAAATGGCACACACACTCATAAACGATAAGCTGTCAACCGGCTTTTGGACATCATCCAGTAGCAGCCAGTGGCGTAAGTGTTGCAATATCATTTCGGCCACACATCGCTGTCTAGTTTGTATTCAGTGAGGAATGCTGAGGAGAGGACGGTAAAATCGCAAGGTGAACCAATTTTCGTGCGCCTGGTATATTCTTTAATAATGATCGGAGCAACCAACATTAAAAAGAAAACTTATGCGCAATGATCTGAATTCTTCGAATCTAAAGGAATCGTGGCAATCGGAGCAATTCGCTGGAATTTATAACAATCCGCGAGCGATGCACGACTTTTTTCTATCTGAGCTGTAAGGTATTAGGAATTTCCAATTTTGCCCATTTACTAAGTTACAGAATGCCATCGTTTTTAATTAGTCAGTACTTCTAGGAAACTGAAACAATTTTGCATAAACTTTACCACTATACATGTTTAGAAAACACATAACACTTTGAGAAAATCGAAGAAACACTTCAAAAAATAAAATGTCGAGTACATTTTGGTTAATGTTACTAAATTTCGAAAGCTTGTGGTGACCGTAAAACTGAAGTCAACGTAGTCATTGCATTACACTGACAAGCATAAAATAAGGCTACTAATTTCAAATGAAGCAATCGGTCCGTGAGGTGGCTGATGTTAAGAGTATTTTTTTTAGAATTTTGTGAGAAGTAGCTCATTCCCTTGTTTCAATTGTATTTTTCAGGCTGCACTGGTTGCGTGTGGATGCCTTATGCTCTATGACGTCATTAGTTCAAGTCGAAGTGTAAGTGACGCTGCCAAATACTGAAACTGCTTTCCATTTCTGTTGTATTCATCGACTGTTTTCATGTTTTTTAAATTATTTGATTAGAATACTTTTGTCAATCACTGTTTTCATTGTGGTGCTGTTTGGAAAGCCTAATGTAAGCTCTAATTTCTGGCAAAAGTAATCGATGATTCTGGAAACATGTTGGGTGGTGATGAAAAGTGACAGGACACTGTCTTATAAATTTGGTCACTGTGATGCACTTTGGAACTTAAATATCGATGCAATTCAGATTCATGTAATTTATTCATGCCTCCAGTTAATGAGACAAATAGATGCATAACTCTCTCTCAAAATTCAAAAAATCTAAAATTAAAAATGGTTTATTGTCCATCTCGTGGGTCAAACAAGGATAAATTCACAATAGTTACATATTAAGCGGCTTATACATGTAGATGAATGAAATGAAAAATGAAATCTCGCTGTGCCATGATGACTGTACCATGAAGATCGATGAGATAAATGTCTGAAATAGCTAAACTCAATGCACACATTATGACGAAATGTCTAAATGGATGATTGCGGTACGAATATGGCATACATGTGAAGGAGAAGAGACGAAGCATGCATCATTACGTATGTTATTATGTTCACATCGCATTTTGGTTTGCATTGTATTTATTAATGATTTTATTTGCACATCAGACGCCGCAGCAGATTAATAATTCCTGTTATTCGATCGGAGGAACGGATTTATTATAAATTAATATAATTTGAAGCAGTGCTTGCAATCAGCAATAATCAGTGCATACCTGAAAAGAGTTGAAGTTTGATTAGGCTAAATATGCAACCACTTGATACATCCGTCCTCCGATCAACGATTTTAGCGAGTGAAATCCTTCAATTCTTTTAATTGTATCAGTGAATTTTTCTCATCAGTATGTGACAATGCAGCTTTTCAATGCTTTTATCTATAGTAAATGTTCATCATAGAAATAAACTGTTTTTCTGAAGTTGACTAGAATGGAAATTGACTTAAGGTCGCAGCACATCCGGGGGAACTAAGTTGGGACATGAATGACCAATAAGAAAAGAAAGAAAAGATAAATGCCCGGATTGTAAGAAAAACAAGATCATTAGGTCAACAATTAAGACAAATATGAACTAGTCCAACATGCTCACTGCAAAATTGCCCCAAAAAGAACAATTCTATTTGCCACAGGAAGAATGTTATTTATCAACTAACATGTGAAACGTGTCAGAAAAAGTACATAGGAAGCACAATACGCATTCTACACGTTAGATGTAAGGAACACATAACCAAGAAAGACTCATCCATGAACATACATCTCAACACATGCCACACGAACATCTTTCAAACTGAGATACTAGCACATGATAATGGCAATACAAATTTACGTCTTCGTGAAGCTTACTTCAAACAATAAAATCCTGAAATTGACAACAAGAGAAAACTTGAGCAGTTTTGTTATTTCCCTTTCATTTGATTTTAGCTTTTCTTTGTGTGGGTTTCTGGTCAGGTTAGAGTAATTCCACTCTACTACTGGTAAATTGCAACCCAGTACTGTCGGTTTCAATTGCTATATGTCAGTAGAGCAAAGCTATCAAATTGCTCTAGCTACTGGTACAAGGTTACTCAGTACTATCTGTCCCCTCTACCTTCATTTCTATGTTTATACATTACTATGCTTGTAATTTTTGAGTTACTTTGAATTATGCAGAATAGATTCACTAGCCTGAAGATGATCGGCAGGTGCTGATCGGAATATATTGCAAAGTACATAAAAAATGAGATTATATTTTGAATATCCAACAAAACTTGGTTCTGCCCAACTCAACATAATCATGTCAAACCAAGGCATCTTCACAACTTTATAGATATACAGGGTGTTCGCGATCTTCTTGAGGATATTTGTTACTACCATTATGGTACATAACATCGCGCATTAAACTTATATATTCAAACAAATGGCTGATTAATGATGTTAGATATGCACACCTGACGAACAAGATGCGTTTTAATCCGA
Source organism: Prostheceraeus crozeri (assembly GCA_907163375.1). Taxonomy (NCBI): domain Eukaryota; kingdom Metazoa; phylum Platyhelminthes; order Polycladida; family Euryleptidae; genus Prostheceraeus; species Prostheceraeus crozeri. The sequence goes on along the minus strand of CAJQUW010004294.1, from coordinate 93,626 downwards.
TAAAATGGGATTTTGCCACATCGGTTATGCCAAAATCATATGCTTTAGAGGGCATGTACTGCTTTGATGAAAACGTTTGCCAAGCATTACTAACTCTCCATGATCTGGACGTATCATATAGTATCGTGAATTTACAAACGAGGGATTGCTTCATTTTGATACTGAGAAAGTCAGGCTTGTTTAGTGTGAAGCTCGATAAAAGCTCAGTCAAGAAGATGGCTTCATCGGAAAAATGATTTATGGAAGCCTTTTCTGTTGCTTCGAATAAACGAATAGGTTGTCACGTGGAGACTGTCGAATGAAAAAAAGGCAGTACTGCAGTATTTGATGATAGAAGCATTTTACAGTGGAAGCTTCATAAGAAGTCGAACTTGCTCCATCCTCTGCAAACAAAGTAGACTACTAAAGCAAGAAGGAATCCAATCCTCGACCATTGAAACACTGAGATGCAGAAGAATTGAAGCCTAGGGATGCACATAATCGACTTCAATTTTTTATTTTGATACTTGATTGATTGACGCTCGGTTCCATTGATTGATTGACCTTTAAAACCAGTTTCAGTTATCAGACAACATTGCGTCTCAATGGGGATGTCTACCGATACAACTGTTTCCTGTATGCTTCCATAAACCCCTATTTGATTGACGAAAAGCCTACTCAGTCGCCCTCGATATTTTTCTGGGTCAGTAAGTTACCCTGCGATGGAGATTTTTCCCAGTGATGGAAGAAACAATCAATACCAAATTCAACAAGGATATGGAAGTTGAACAAAGAACTTTCACTTGTGACACCACGACAAAATTGAACTCGGTTGTAACGCGGTGGTGAAGGGACCGCTCTTGATGCACGAGAACTCAACTCAAAGTTGAATCGTTGCTTTGGCCTTGGCCGGCCTATTCCCTGGCCTCTATGAAGCTGAAATTTGTCAATGCTGTAATTTTGGCTATTAGGCCTGTTGCAAAGTTATTTCTACAAAGCACCAAAGCCACCACGTCCAAAAGCTCAATACGAATCAAAACAAATACCACCAACTTTCCTAAAGGAAAACATAGCCACATATGAAATCACTCCTTTACCAAGCGCTGTCATCTTTGCATACGCTGCGGTAGGGGACATAATGTGATACTTTTTGTCAATTTTGAAATAGAAGTAATCAGAGAAGAACGCGACTTACGCTCCCTCCCTGGAACTTGAAAACGTAGAATTTTTTGTCTAAATAACAACATGTGAAAATCCGCAAGTAGTAAGAAAACGGCGAACACCAGATAGCGCAAGATGGCCGCCATCGCTGAGTCCCCCCCCTCTGGAACGGCAGAGTGTCGTGGTCGGCCGCCGTGGTGCTTCGTGTCTGAGCCCCCCCCTCTGGAACGATAGAGTGTCGTGGTGGACTTGGGCGACCGCCAGGATTAGTCTTGAGGCTATAGTGTGTGATGTTTTTGGTGCAATCTGCTGAATGTTGGGTTGTAAAATGGGTTGTTTCGAGTGGAAGGAGTGGTCGGATGAGAAAACGGAGGTCGGATTCGTGTTCAGCGTGAAATTCTGCATCGGTAGGGTGAGTTTCAAGTCAATCGGTGAGAAAAAATTTTTCTTCAAAATTTTAACAGAGTTAGAATTTGGGATGTTTTGGTGTGTAGCGCCCAAACGAAGCATCGGATGAGAAAACGGAGGCCAGATTCGGAATCTACGTGAAATTTTGGGTTAGGAAGGATGTTTCCAGCGAAATCGGAGAGAAAAAATTTTCACTGACGTCCCCCCCCCTCTGGACAGCTCGCTTCGATTTTGGCTTCCAGTGGACGGATTTTGTCGTGCGATAGCTCGTTTGAAAGCTAAGAGTGAGACAAATTCAGTGAAAGAATCGGCTTGTTCCTATCTGTCTTCGTTTAGATGTGAGACGCCATTTAAGATTTTGGGACATTGGTGAAAAACGACAGAGTTAGAATTTGGGACGTTTTGGGCTCTAGCTTCAAAACGAAGCATCGGATTGGAAAACGGATTTCAGATTTGGAATCAGCGTGAAATTCTTTATCTGTATGGTGAGTTTCAAGTCAATCGGCGAGAAAAAATTTTCAACATTTTTCGAAAAAACGACAGAGTTAGAATTTGGGACGTTTTGGTGTGTAGCGCCCAAACGAAGCATCGGATGAGAAAACGGAGGCCAGATTCGGATTCAGCGTGAAATTCTGCATCGGTAGGGTGAGTTTCAAGTCAATCGGAGAGAAAAATTTTCGCTGACGCCCCCCCCCTCTCTGGACAGCTTGCTTCGATTTTGGCTTCCAGTGGACGGATTTTGTCGTGCGATAGCTCGTTTGAAAGCTAAGAGTGAGACAAATTCAGTGAAAGAATCGGCTTGTTCCTATCTGTCTTCGTTCAAAAGTTAGAGCGGTTACAAGATTTTAGGTCGGAGCTCGCTTACCTGAAAAAATCCTAAGTGTCAGAGTGACTTCGTATGGGTAAAATTTTGAAAATTTTCCAAAGTGTGGAATTTCGACCTGGGACCGTCGCCAAAACATTTTTCATCAAATTCTGAAATTTCGCTGACGTCCCCCCCCCTCTGGACAGCTTGCTTCGATTTTGGCTTCTAGTGGACGGATTTTGTCGTGCGATAGCTCGTTTGAAAGCTAAGAGTGAGACAAATTCAGTGAAAGAATCGGCTTGTTCCTGTCTTCGTTCAAAAGTTAGAGCGGTTACAAGATTTTAGGTCGGAGCTCGCTTACCTGAAAAAATCCTAAGTGTCAGAGTGACTTCGTATGGGTAAAATTTTGAAAATTTTCCAAAGTGTGGAATTTCGACCTGGGACCGTCGCCAAAACATTTTTCATCAAATTCTGAAATTTCGCTGACGTCCCCCCCCTCTGGACAGCTTGCTTCGATTTTGGCTTCTAGTGGACGGATTTTGTCGTGCGATAGCTCGTTTGAAAGCTAAGAGTGAGACAAATTCAGTGAAAGAATCGGCTTGTTCCTATCTGTCTTCGTTTAGATGTGAGACACCATTTAAGATTTTGGGACATTGGCGAAAAACGACAGAGTTAGAATTTGGGACGTTTTGGGCTCTAGCTTCAAAACGAAGCATCGGATGGGAAAACGGATTTCAGATTTGGAATCAGCGTGAAATTCTTTATCTGTATGGTGAGTTTCAAGTCAATCGGCGAGAAAAAATTTTCAACATTTTTCGAAAAAACGACAGAGTTAGAATTTGGGACGTTTTGGTGTGTAGCGCCCAAACGAAGCATCGGATGAGAAAACGGAGGCCAGATTCGGATTCAGCGTGAAATTCTGCATCGGTAGGGTGAGTTTCAAGTCAATCGGAGAGAAAAATTTTCGCTGACGCCCCCCCCCTCTGGACAGCTTGCTTCGATTTTGGCTTCCAGTGGACGGATTTTGTCGTGCGATAGCTCGTTTGAAAGCTAAGAGTGAGACAAATTCAGTGAAAGAATCGGCTTGTTCCTATCTGTCTTCGTTCAAAAGTTAGAGCGGTTACAAGATTTTAGGTCGGAGCTCGCTTACCTGAAAAAATCCTAAGTGTCAGAGTGACTTCGTATGGGTAAAATTTTGAAAATTTTCCAAAGTGTGGAATTTCGACCTGGGACCGTCGCCAAAACATTTTTCATCAAATTCTGAAATTTCGCTGACGTCCCCCCCCTCTGGACAGCTTGCTTCGATTTTGGCTTCTAGTGGACGGATTTTGTCGTGCGATAGCTCGTTTGAAAGCTAAGAGTGAGACAAATTCAGTGAAAGAATCGGCTTGTTCCTATCTGTCTTCGTTCAAAAGTTAGAGCGGTTACAAGATTTTAGGTCGGAGCTCGCTTACCTGAAAAAATCCTAAGTGTCAGAGTGACTTCGTATGGGTAAAATTTTGAAAATTTTCCAAAGTGTGGAATTTCGACCTGGGACCGTCGCCAAAACATTTTTCATCAAATTCTGAAATTTCGCTGACGTCCCCCCCCCTCTGGACAGCTTGCTTCGATTTTGGCTTCTAGTGGACGGATTTTGTCGTGCGATAGCTCGTTTGAAAGCTAAGAGTGAGACAAATTCAGTGAAAGAATCGGCTTGTTCCTATCTGTCTTCGTTTAGATGTGAGACACCATTTAAGATTTTGGGACATTGGCGAAAAACGACAGAGTTAGAATTTGGGACGTTTTGGGCTCTAGCTTCAAAACGAAGCATCGGATGGGAAAACGGATTTCAGATTTGGAATCAGCGTGAAATTCTTTATCTGTATGGTAAGTTTCATGTCAATCGGAGAGTTTCAAGTCAATCGGCGAGAAAAATGTTCAACATTTTTCGGAAAAACGACAGAGTTAGAATTTTTGCGATGGCTGCCTACTGTAGAGCCAAAACGAAGCATCGGATGAGAAAACGGAGGCCAGATTCGGATTCAACGTCAAATTCTACATGTAAAAGGTGTATTTTCAGCTCAATCGGAGCACTAGAACCGGAGATAGACGGGTTTTTAGTGTTTGGATGATGGGTGTTACGTCATCAGCTGATCGCCACACACTATATAAGCTGGGAGCCGAGAGAGACTTGTCATTAAGACGAGAACGATTGTCAAAGGTAGGTCGTTTCTCTGAGCTCCGATGATAGCTTCGGACATTCCAAATTCCGAGTTTCTGTAAGAAACCGACTTAGAAAATTTCATTGCTGATATCAGCTAAGGCGTCAGACTTAGAGCTTAGCCAGGAGATGGCCTTCGTCTCCAGGCCATAAAAGACTCCAAAACTTTAAAGGCTTGTAACTTTGCTTCTACAAGTCCGTTTGACTTGATTCAAAAAAGGTTCGGTCGCTATTGACCTGCCCTAAGTGATAGACTACTTATAAAATTTCATAAGTAGTGCTACAAATTGAAAAATTTAAATTCGCTATTTTTTGGCAATTTTCGGGATTTTCAAACCTTCTGAATTCAACTAAGACATTTATAAAGTTGTGGGAGGCAAGCTTCGGCTTGGAATTTGCAACCTTTGTAAACAATCCACTGATTTTCATGTCAAAATCGGGGTCCGGATACCAACACAGTGATATGACGCACGCTCTGTCCGCGGGAGGTTGGATTTGTGGGCCGAGGCCTTGGAGTTGGGATAAGATCCCCTCTGAGTAATGCCTGTAACGGATTCAAAGGTTCGACACTTTCCACCAATCTCACAATTTAGCTGTATGATTATAAGAATGACTGCCAATGTCGCCTGTTAGTAATTCTATTTCATCCTTCCTTTACAGATACATAAGTTACAAAATGGGAGGCAACTCAAAATTTTTATTTAAAAAGTGCTCTTGCGGAGAAATAAAGAGGGGTGGCGAATTCAAACGTCACATTAATAAGTACAAGAATACGCCTCACTTCCACGAGGAAAGAGCCGTTATTTCCGGCTGTACACATTGCCTGAAATTTTTGAAAGGCAAAGAGCATGAGGAATTTTACATCGCCCACGCCGACTGTCCGCTCAAAAAGGCAAACAATTATATAACATCAGACATCGGCAAAGTGATCGCACCCTTCTTCAACGAAGAAACAGTCGATCTTGACGCAGCACTACAAGAGGCTATTGCAACAATTTTGGAGCCTGCTGCTTCGGCCACTACCTCATCAACAGCAGAAGAGAAGGCCCCACTAAGCGATTTGGACAGCTCAGATGACTCCGATTCTGAGGAGGTCGTCATCACTAAAGACACGGAAGAGATAGGAAAACCAACAAATCACTCTTCCCCGAAAAAGGAAGTAATCGCACCTTCCCCAGTAAAGAAGGGGATTAAGCAGCAGATGAACAGCTGGAATAAGGATGAGCAGATCGCAAAAGTGAGCCAGGAATACGCACTCACGAAATTAAAAGATGAGCTCACTCGTTACAAAAATGAATGTTCGGCCCTTAGGGATGACAATTTCCAACTGAAGGGTCAGGTAGCCGAGATTCGGGCCCTCAAGACACAAGTGATCAATTTAGAATCTTTCCGCGAAAGGGCGCTTGCCAGCGAAAAACGCGTTACTGAGCAGACAACGTACATAAAATCGCTAAAAGCTCAGGAAGAGGTGTCAAATTTAAAAATCGAGCAACTAAAGGCTAACCTGACTGAGAGTCAGAAGAAAGAAGAGAGACGAACAACGCTCCACATTCCCATCATCAAGAGCAGAATCGTCGACAGCGTCATCCTTGAGAGTGAGGACTTGGATGCCACATTCGAGTGCTACGAGGGAGCAATGGCGGAGATGCGCTGTCTCCATGTCTCCATCAAGCATGATGGCGAAATAAAGGAGCTGCGCCACCGGAAGCGGAAACTGCCGGCCAAATACTTACCTCAACCATCACCATCGAAGGGGTCGCGAACCGGCTAAATTTCTCTTATGGTAAGTTAATATCATCTCTATCACTTGAATATATTTTCATCTATTTTTCCTTCTATTTTCAGATACGACGAGAACGAACCAACGGCTCTCTTAAGGGCCACCATGGGGCAAGATATGATAGAACCTCCTCGCGGTTTGCCCTGGGCAGTCTTCGGACTGGCGAATACTATCATTAAGTTGAATCTGCTATCAGTCAACTTGAACGTTACATCACATTAGAGGGGTATATAAACCACTACCTCTCATTCCATTTCATTTCAATCATGGAGACGCCAAACGCTGCAGTCAACTCTCCTCGCGGACCACAGTTAAGGCCGCGAAATTTATTTAATGAATTTGCTAGAATAGAGGAGCAAGACAGAGTTCACAACAATCTTGCTCAGATTGGCAATCCGATGACAGCAACTGCTGTCAATCCAACGGAATGGCGCTACATTCCACTTTTTAGCCATGTGCCAGTTAGTGTGGAAGTCGACAGTGCTACCAAAGAGAGAGTCAAAGACTCTCTTAGCAGAATTGGTAGGGTGTAAGATGACGTTACTCCCGAGAACGAACCATCGGCTCTCTTAAGGGCCACCATGGGGCAAGATATGATAGAACCTCCTCGCGGTTTGCCCTGGGCAGTCTTCGGACTGGCGAATACTATCATTAAGTTGAATCTGCTATCAGTCAACTTGAACGTTGCAAATGAAGTTCGGTGTAATACTTCCTTTCGACGGGCGTTCCTGTATAGGACGGTGGTGAAACCCGTAGCTATGTATCCCGCAAGGGACATTCGGCAATGGTCAATCTTGTTAAACCTCTCTGCGTCATGTTTGCAAGTGATTGCCTCTGTCTCAACGTAGTATGCATTCGCGCCAGGGCGACATTTAGCCAACTGTCGAAGGTTACCTTATAAACTATCCATTGCATACGTTTTGAGAACCATGAGTTCTACCTGTCTCTATCAATGAGACGAATTGATGAATGGAATGAAATGGGAGGACACTCACGCGCCACACGCAACATAACACACTTCTCTCTTCCATAGTCTAACAAGCTCTTTACACATGGATCGCAGTCGATTGCTATCCCAGAATCATGTAAGCTATCTTAATTTTATTTAACACTATTTCATCTATCATCATCGTCCATATGAAATGTTATAAGATTTGCAAGTTAGACTAAGCGTGCTACTATTTCCAAATGAAAAAGTATACATGGTTAAATTATTCACTAAAGCCCCATTCAAGTAAGTCAGTATGAAAGCAAAGATAATACGAAATAAACATTTATTATGGCATGTATTTCAAAAGGTCTTCATCGTCAATATCGTCCCAGAGTCTGACTTCACATAGATTACAAAAACAGTTGAGCTGCTTTAAACGTTCTTCTGCAGCGTCCCTCACTTTCTCAATGTACGCTCACTCCGCCACGGTTCGCGGTTGGGAGTTAGGGGTGTACCACTCCCATATTTGATGCAAGTGCGACTTGCTGGTCATCTCCATCACCCCTTCGGCATCATATTGTAAATATTTCCACCGTATGCCTACTAGGTCGGGCAACTCCTCCGATAATGATAACTTTCGTATATTGTCCAGATTGTATGTCTTCTCCACCTTCGCCTTTCTTGGTGCATTTGGTGTAACGAGCACCTTTGCTGATGTGCATGGAGAGGAGAACTCCAATGCGGTATTTGGTGTTGTTGGAGGACTTGTCATGTTGTCTTTGAAATGCTGACTTTGAATAATGACTTTGAAATGTTTTCTAATTCTTAAGTATCAACAAGCAGCCAATCAGAATGAACATCCAATGAATGAAGAGAATGAAAGTATATAAGCAAAGTGACATTCATGTCATTTCATTTAATCTGTGAATCATACAAGTGACGAACGCACAATCTCTCTCTTTGACTATTATTCTATCTGATCATATTTCATTAAAATGGTAAGTTAAAGATTTCCTCTCTCATCTCCCTCAAACGTGTGACTAATAGCATCTTCCTCAATTTCAGGCATCAACTTCATCACCAACGCCCTCTCTTCTCGAGGAAAGTTTAGAGTTATTGAGTCAAGGTAGGTTGTAACACTACACTGAGACTTGAACAGAGATGATAGAATGATTTCTCTTTCAGGTGATGCGAGTTCCAGCTCAGAACTGTCGCGATATGGCAACGAGTGGGAATGTGCTGACTGTGGGCACATCTTCACGAGGAAATGGGATCTCACCCGACACATCAAGCGAGGTGTTTGTCGACCTAAGTCGGCATCAATCTCCGAAGGTAGGGATGATTCTGTTAACGATGTCTCCTTTTCTTGCGATTTATGCATTCAGTCTTTCGAGACACGTTTTGAACTATCTTCGCACAGACTTCAACATACACACACGAACGATACCTACACCAACGGTACCTCCTCTATCCGACTCACTGAAGTGTCCATAAATAATTTAGTGAGGAACTACCAGATGGACTCCTCAGAAACCATTGCTAACTTTGAGGAATGGTTTCATCAAAATTCATCATTGAAAGAAGCGCTCTTCAACAATTTAGACAATTTTAGGATGAAGGCGCTCATCTATCTTAAAATAAAATATGTAAAAATCGACCACCATACTGGACAAATAATAGAGAGGTTAGAGTTTCACATACCCTCCTCTCCTGCAACCGAGGTTGTAGACTATGAGTCTTGGATAAATTTTCACATCCAAGGATTAAAATTAAATATTGATAAGTTTAACGAGCGCGATAGCGGTCTCATTTTTGACGGTATTGAGTCCGCCATGATTAAAATCAGTTTATTAGGAAATCATAGTGGTCGAGGCTCCTTTAAACTTCCAAAAAATTTAAAAAACAAAACAGCAGTCATCAATGTCGATTGCGAATCGCAATGTTTTAAATATGATGTCCTCTCCATTCTCCACTATAATGACATCAATGCGAATCGAAATCGCACATATAGCTAGGCAGTGGGAGAATGAATTAAACTTCGATGACTGTAATAGTGACGATATGAAAATTAAAGATATAGAAAAATTTGAAAAATTGAACAACATTAAAATAGTTCTCCATGTTTGGGAAAAAGGATTGAAGGGTGTGCGCTACAACTCGCGTTCGAGTTGTTATGACCATGTTGTCAACCTTTTATTAGTAAGACAGGATGATAGTGAGGAATGGCACTACTACGGCATTCCCAAAATTTCTCGCTTATACCACCACTTAAGAAATTCTACCTCATCAGAGATTTATTACTGTGACAGATGCATTCGGAACTTTAGGAGTAAAAACAAATTTGAAACTCATTATGAGTGGTGTAAGCGAGGTAAACTGCAAATGGAACGCATGCCCAAAGATAAGGAGTTTTCATATAGAGAGAATGGCGATGAACTAAGTCCTCTTCGTGTTATCTATGCTGACATCGAATGTTATATCGATGATAACATCCATCGACCAGCAGCCATTTCCTGCTATGAAGTATGGCATGACCGTTTCCAAAATAGAAAAAATAAAATTCACGTCTGGCAAGGTGAGGATTGTATTTACCAATTCCTACAATTCCTCGAACAGGCTGTAAAATTTCAACAAAAGTATGATGGTGAACTCTATCGCAGATCATTGCATATGACAGCAGATGATCAAGCAAAATTTGATAGTTGCAACGTTTGCCCCAAATGTAGGAAAACATTTGACGATGATAAGATTAAGAAAGTGCGCGACCATGATCACATCACTGGTAAATTTAGAAACGCACTCTGTTCAAAATGTAATTTTTCGCTGAGGATGAAGCGGCGTACATTACCCGTCATTTTCCATAATTTCAAGGGCTACGACAGCCATATGATAATAAAAGGAGGTTTAGGTCAAATGAAAGAGTGGAAGCTTGATGTAATAGCACAAACGAGAGAGAAGTTTATGGCCATGACAGCAAAAGTGCCTGTCGATAAAACTAAAGAAAATAAGACGGTCTATTTTGATATAAAATTTTTAGATTCCTACCAATTTATGACTGCATCACTGGCCTCTCTCGTGCAAAATCTAAAGTCTCTGCCACTAACACAAAATCTTAAGAAACAATATCCAAATCTAACCGATGAAGTCATCACACGGAAAGGAGTCTTTCCATATGCATATTTTGATGCAATTAGTAAACTCGGCGAGACTTCTCTTCCGCCCATAGATAAATTTAAAAATGATTTGACCGGCGCAGAATGTAAGACCGAAGATTATGATCATGCACAAGATGCATGGATAAAATTTGACTGCCATACATTTGGTGAATATATGATTGCCTACCTTAAGTTAGATGTATTTTTGCTGGCTGATGTATTTCAGGAGTTTCGACGAGTGGCATTAGAAGAAGATAAGTTAGATCCCGTCCACTTTGTCAGTCTGCCAGCCATGTCATTTAAGTCTGCTTTTAAAATGACTGGTGAGACCATTCATCTCTTACAAGATCCAGAGATGTATAATTTATTTGAGCGAGGAATTCGCGGTGGTCTCACATTTGTAAATAAACATAGGTTAAAATCAAAAATAGTAGGCAATGACCAGACTCATCTGAAGTATTATGACCAAAATAATTTGTATGGTAGTTCATTATCCAAACCGCTACCTCACTCTGAGTTTAGCTGGTTAGATGATAGTGATATTCAACATTTCTCCAACCCTTCCAACATACTAGCAATTCCAGATGAAGGTGATTGGGGATATTATTTTGAGATAGATCTAATCTATCCAAATAATATTAAACATAAAACCGTAGATTTTCCACTCGCACCCGAATCAGGTGAAGTGAGTAAAGATATGTTTTCCGACTTTATGAAACAATTTCATAAAGATTTAGAATCATGTGGACAACCCAAGTATAAGCCTTGCCGCAAACTTTTGCTCACTCAATATGATAAAGAAAACTATCTAGTCCACTTTAGCATCTTAAAATTTTATTTAGAAATGGGTATGATTTTAAAAAGAGTTCACCGCATTATTAAATTTAGACAGAAAGCCTTCCTCAAGCCATATATTGATAGCAACAGCCAGAAACGTGCACTAGCCCAAAATAACTTTGAAAAAGATTTTTATAAATATAAGAACAACAGTTTATTTGGTAAGACGATGGAGGATGTTAGAAAGCGCGTAAACTACAAACTAGTTAATGATGTTAAAAAATTTAAGAAATTAGTCTCATCACCTCTATTCATCGATAGAGACATTATCGATGAGGACCTTATAGGTGTTAAAATGATAAAATCTGAAGTTGAGTTGTGCAAACCCATCTATATTGGTCAAGCTGTACTAGATTATTCTAAGCTTGAAATGTACCAACTCTTTTATAAAATACTAAAACCATGTCCTCTCGTAAAAGAGGTTCGTTTGTTGGGTGGTGATACAGATAGTTTCTTCTTAGGTATTACCACTCAAAAAGATTTAAATTTCAATGAAGTAGGAAAATCTTTAGAAAGATATTTTGATACATCAAATTATCCTACTGATCATCCACTCTACTCCATCAAAAATAAGGCAAAACTTGGCTGCTTTAAGGATGAGACAGCAGGGAAGGAGATAGCTGAAATGATTCTCCTCCGTCCAAAAATGTATTCTATGAAATTAAAGGATAGTGATGATAGCATTAAGCGCGCTAAAGGCATATCAAAATCCATTGTGCAAAATATGAAACATAAGAATTTCAGGAAAGCCTATAGAAATAAAAATATAACGTTTGTCAATATGACAATCTTAAAATCTAAGTCGCATGAGATCAAAACTCATACTTTTAGGAAACGGGCGCTTTCAGCATGGGAGGATAAGAGGTGCTGGTTAGAACACAACATATCTCTTCCACATGGACATCCTGACACAAACATACCACCACCCAAAAGAATTAAACTCACACTACCACATTCAGGAGACGTCTTAGCATAATCATCCTTAACTTAGTATTTTGATGTTGATTTCTGTAGATAAACATTGTTGTTTTATGTATCGCATGAGATTGTTTTTTCCTTGTGAATATGTATCCACATCTGTACATTCCCCATGTGATGACTTTTCCACTGAAAGACATTTTTCCTATCCCTGTATATTTCCACCCTTCACGAAGTAAAAAGACTTTTTGTATATAACAATGTTTATTGAAGTGCGCTCATGTATATATTTTCAGTGGAAGTTGTATAAAGTCTATTGCTTCACATTCATGTACATATTTCAATAAACATATCACAATGACTTCACTTTGTTTTCCGAAACACTAACGTTATGAGGGATTTAGTATCTTTCACATGGATGCACTCTTGTAAACCATTGGTAATTTTGATAGCAATAGAGGGTATAGTTTGTTTGACAACGGGATGATAGAAAATAGATTCAAACATCTTCTCGACTATTCCATATGAAGCGTCTTTATCATGAATGAAATCACGTAAAATGTATTCTTTTTTCTCACCAACAGAAATAGGTAGAATCAAATCACTTTGAATGTAAAGGTGCTGTTCATGTTTATCAAGTGTCATTGGTGTTTCTATACCAATCGTATGCGCAGCAGCAAACACTGTTTGTAGCATTGAAAAAACCAAAGAGTTTTTTCAAATTTTTACTCAATTGACATTGAATGTCATCACCCAGTTTCAGAACAACGCGTTGATTTTCAATTGAAAACGAAATGTGGTGTGTCTTTACATCATATTTACTTTTCATCACATGCTTCAACTTCTGTTGTATATAAGGATTTACTACATGAATGAAGCTTTCAACTGTATGATATAGACGCGGCATTATATTGATAGCAACATTAGATTCTTCATAAGACTGGTAAATTTTCTTGATGCGATCGCCATAGATGTCCACCCACCATTCATCATTAACTGAATCAGCTTTAGTGTGATATTCATGAGAAGCATACACCACACCGCTTCCAATAATAGGTGTATAATGTCTTACAAAATGACGCAAGGTTGGAGAGAAATAAACTGTAAGTTTGTCATTATATTTCTGAATAACCAACTTATTTTTGTCCGCCATAATTTTTTCTCCATACTTCTTACCCACAGTCTCATTCCATCGTTTTACTAACTCAATAGTGATAAAGGTTGAACACCACGCTTTTTCAAAATGATGCGTTCTTCGCATTCTACAACATCTTCATCAAATATTTTAAATCTATAATGAAATTTGTTGATTCGATTTGAATAAACTTTTCTAACATTTGCAGTAGCAATTGACGTTAGATGTAGTCCATGACCAAAACCAAGATGCGGATAGAATTCACTATCCAACCTCAGCGTAAGACCTTTAGTAAAAGAATGAAAGCGGAGGAACTGTCTCCCACTCCAATGATAGATAGTAAACTCATAAGCTTTCTGATTTTTATTCTTCATGATGGAAGTATTACCACTGTTGAATGCCTTAATAATTTTCTCATTCCCAAATGGCTCATAAGAATCTGATTTTATCTGAATCCATTCATAGTTCCATTTTCCATCTGATGTTAAATTGTATGGGAAGTGGAATGCATTATTCATCGTTATTCCATCATGGGTGCGAGGAGTCAATATCATTTCTTCCAAATCATTCACATTCTGAATATTGCTATCATAGCAAATACTAGAAACGCCAACCTCCCATTCACCTTCTAAATGCAGTGGCCGATTTAATTCTACTCGATAGTCTGATGGTTTATTTTTGGGAAATTTATTCATAGAAGCATTACTGGGCAAGTAGATTAGAAACGAGTCCTTATTTTCACTTTCCATATTATTCACATTGGAAAAATATAATAGCATACTTTTGCATTAACTCTTCATTCGGAAATGGAGTGTAATACTTGTCACAGCATCTTTATGAAAAGGAATCAACGCACCAGCATCATCATAAATGGCAATATCAATTTGTGGGATGTAGTTTGATTTCAGCTTTGTATAATGCACTTTCTTGAAAGTATGCTCAGATAAAATACTGCAGCTTTTTGGCTGGTATGGTATCATTGCTAGCAATGGAGCTTCAACATCTCCCACACGTACATCTTCACCAATATTGGAATATATCTGAAAATAGTTAATACGACGCGATAGCGACATGTCTGCGCTAGCTTTGGTTACAGTACCACTTTTAAAGATATTTTGATCAAAACCCAAAATGTCCATTAGAGTTTTATCCATAATTAGTTCAATACCTTTTCCATTTATAGTGAGAGACAAAGTACCTTCTTTTTCAGAAAATGAAATATGTTGCTCATTAATCACTTCATTTAAATAATCTACAACCAATTTAACCGAAGTAATAATGCGAGGCATCAACACTCTTGTTTCATGTAAGAAACCACCAAAAGGCTCTACACACTTTCTGTATAAAGATACGGCCCATTCTGTATCAAATTGATTTGGCCTTTCACATGGTAAATGTTGCATATCAGATTTTCCATGAACAGCTGCAGAACGATGTCGTAAGAACTGATGAAAATCTTTTGAACAAACTAATACTAGATCATCATCATTTAATTTGCTTATTGCAATATGATTAGATGATTTGATATAAGTCAATGTTGCCACTTGTTTACCATCAACTCGAAGGAGATAATTAAATTTCTTCAATAATGTTTCAGGAGTCATGTTTGTCTTTCTTGGCTTAATCACAATCTTCTTCACCAACGTCTTCTCATTTCTTGGAATAAGATCTACATAATAAGCTTCCTCTCGATATATTAACTGTTTATGACCACTTATGTGGTAATTAACGTTAAAATTATCATAGCTTGTTAAGGCGCTAGCGAGGTAGCCTAAATCATTTCTTAAACTTAGACTTAAACCAACAATCCAATCTTTCTCAACTACATGATGTACATAATTATAATCATCATTGTGCGGAGTAAATTGGACAATATGTTTACACGCTTTATTCAAGAAATCATATATAAACTTTTTACATGATAAGAGATCTTTCTTTGACCACTGTGGAATGTATACTCGGCACCCCTTTTCACATTGATAAGCAGCTGTACGCCTCATATTAATAGTCATCACCTCATGATCAAAAGTATAGACACAGTTGCTATAAACAAGTTGAGTGACAGCCACTTCCCAATTTCCATTTAGCTGTTGTACATGATCAATGGGAGTAGAAAAGAGTGCAGCTCGATTACTATTAAATCTCTTTGTAGCCGCATTGCTAAGCAAAATATGGGTCTACTAATTTTTGTTTTTTTTTGTATTTTTTGTTTTAGTTTTTTTAATTTTTTTTTTTTTTTTTTTTCTTTATTTATTTCTTTTTTTTTTTTTTTTTTTTTTTTTTTATTATTTTTTATTTTTACTTTTTTATTAATTTATTTTTTCTTAGTTTTGGTTTTTTGGTTTCCTTTTTATGTATTTTTATCTTTTTATATTCCCCGTACATTTACATTATTTTATTTTTTTTTTATATTTTTTTTTTTTTTTTTTTTTTTTTTTTTTTAATACTTCTTTATAACTATATCTCTTTTTACTATCAACACTACTAATTTTTCCAGATTAATTTGTAATTTTTCGTGGTTTTTCCTCCATTTATTTTATTTGTTTTTTTTTTATATTATTATTTAAATTCTATTCACCCCCTTTGTTTAATTTAATAAATTTATATATTTTTTATTATCTAGTATTTTTTTCATTATTTTTTTTCACTTTTTTATTGTTATTTTTTTTTGTTATTTTTCTTTTTTATTTATTATTTTTTTGCCTTTCTGTTTTTTTTTTTTTGTTCAAATATCTTATTAGTTTTTAATAATTTTTTCTGTTCTTTAATTTTAATTTGTCCACTATTGTTAAAATTTTTTTTTATTTTTTTCTCCTTTTCCCCATTTTTATTTATTTTTACAACCTTTATTTTTATATTTTCTTATTTTTTATTTAATATCTTAAAATTTTTTATTTTGTAAAATTTTTATTATCTATTTTCCCCACTTTTCGTTTTTATTTTTTTTATTATGATATGTTTTAATTATTTTATTTGTTCTTCCTATTTGTTTTTTCTTTTTTTTATTAATTTCAACTTTTTTTAAAAAAATTTCCTTTTTAACTTTTTCCTCCCCTTTTTTTTCCTAAATTATATTTTTTTTTTTTAATTAACTTATCACTTAATTTCTTAATATTTTTTTTTTTTTTTAGGTTTAAATTTTTTAATTTTATTATTTAAATTTTACTTTTTGTTTTTTTCCCATTTTTCTTATTTATTTTTATCTTTTTTTTTTTATTATATTTTATTAATTTTAAAATCATATTTATAATTAGTTTTAAATAATTGTTTTTAATATATTAAATTAATCTTAATAATAAATTTACTTATTTTTTTTAATTTTATTTTCTATTTATTTAAATTTTTTTTATTAATAAAAATTTATAAAAAAATAATTATTTTTATTTTTTAGTTTAAAGTTAATTTTAATTAAAAAAATAATTATAATTAATTAAAATAAATAAATATTTATTTTTTATATAATATAAAAATTTAAAAAAAAAAAAAAATTGTCAAACTAATTTTAAATATTTATTAAATAAATTTTATTTTTATAAATTAAATATAAATTAATAAAACGGTTAAGTTATTATAAATTTTAATAAATTAAATTTTTTAAATTTCTAATTATTTCACATTTAATGATTTGATTTTAATTATTAATAAATATGTAATAAAAAAAAAAATTTATATTTAAAAAACTTTATTATTATAAAAATTTTATATTTAAAAATAAATATAATTTATAATATTATGTATATTAATATAAAAATTATAAATTTAATTATTAAATACATCAAAAATTAAAATTTTTATCATTTTTCTTATTTATTTCAATTTTTTAAATTTTTTAATTAAAAAAATATTATAAATAATTTTTTATAAATAAAACTTTAAACTTATAAATTAAAAATAACGACATTTCATTTTTATATAGCTAATCTGCAACTTTGCATAACATCATGAAGACTTGGATTTTGGACTCTCTACAATATATCAGAGTTGATCGTGATGGAAACGTACATTTCAAAAATTCTCATGGTCATACATCAAGAGGAATTACATTAACATGGCGACAATTTGTCAACCTCAATGATATCATGAGGGATTTTGGAATATTTTGAAACATTAAGATTCATCTCCTTGGGTGATCAAGTTTGGCTTCAACATTACAGAAATGAAATTCAAATCTACCATTCTCATTCCGCAAACTGTTTCTCATTTCGCAAATACAATTGGGAGAAGTATACATGTAGAAGATATATACATCGCTCCATCATGACATTTATTCGTCGTGAGTTCATCGCCCTACTATGCAAATCTTAATCAGACATGACTACCACACATTATGAGTTGGAAATTAGATTCCCTACAACGTATTGAAACGGATCATGATCGAAACGTCTATTTCAAAGATTCAACTGGAAATGTGAGAAGAGAGTTTGCTTTATCTTATCGTCATTTTCAATCTCTACATCATATCATGAAGGACTTGAAATACTTCTATATGAAAAGACATTCACGTATTGGAAATCGCATCTGGCTGCGCGTCAACAATCGGCGAATTCAACTCTATCATTCCCAACTTCATACTAACTTCACATTTCATCAAGGTAGTTGGGAAAAGTATAAAAGGAAGGTACATCGCTCAATTTACTCATTCTTTCATCATGAAGCGCCATCGCTACACCATCGTCAACATTCTCCGTCGCTTCAGACTCTACACCAAAATCGATCTCACAACATTACACCAACAGCTTCCAAACAGCAAGTATTATCCGGGCTGTCCTCAAATGCTAGTGGTGAAGATGAACAATTCACGAAATCTTCAACTCTTCCCAAATGGGACTGTACAGATTCTCGGCGCCCTTTCTCATTCATCGGCGCAGTCAATGCGCTTAGAGCTACAAAGACTACTACGTCGGATATGGAAGAGGGAGAGGTGTGTGATGTCGAATCTGACTGTGGACAATATGGTGATCTCTACTCAATTGAGTGACAGTCTATCATTTTTGAAGATTCGTACCAGCAGTTACAGTTTGTGTTATGAACCCGAACTTTTTCCTGCAGCTCTCATTAGTTGTTGGTTACCTGTGCATGTGGCAATCTTTCATAATAGTAAAGTGATCATTACTGGACTAAAATCTCATGTACAAGCAAATATGATCCTAGACTATCTCATTGAGTATGTACGTACCCAGCGGATTGTAAAATAAAAAAAAAACAATTTTTCCAACATGATGTTTTTATTTCAAATCATGATAGAACTTACAAATCATTTTTTCATTAGAGGATGGATTACATGAAAAGTTTTGAATAATAGATGCAAATCGAGATACATGTAAACGTTTTAAGATGAAGTACAGTACAAAAGCACCACACGTTGATGAAAGTGGATGTTGTAGTATGCGTTCATTTCGCTGATATTGACGCGTATGTTTTCTCAACCACTGCTGTGTTGGTATATTTGGAGGTTGAGCAAGAGAGTCAAATAGTTCACCACGTCGGTCTTCTCCAATAAAGATCGCTTTCCAATGCTCACCGCCTAAATTCTGTGAATGAGTGTTTAGCACAATAAAGATGGGATAGTGATTTACTGCAGGTGGTAAGGTATCGAGTGAATAGACATTATCGAAAGCTTTCAACGTCGCTTCGTCTGCATTACGCTGCACTTTAGTCTTAATATCGTCAGCAGTCAACCAACTCATTAACGATTATACTGAAGAATCACGTCACGATACTTTGTAATTTCAATATTTGAATCGAAGACTGCATAAATTAATACATTGATCGTCTCAGGTTGTGTTCTTTTGAACGTCAAATCCAAGCGAATATTATGAGGCACGTTCGCTTGACGATAGGGTGCACTAATATCGCTGTCCGCAGTCAAATCAAATGCATAAATAGTATATCCACTCTTAAACTCTTTCATAGTCAGTCCGTTGGTATCATCCGTATTGTAAAAGCCAAAGACATCCATAAAATCAACATAACTGCGCATAAATTGATCCGAAGCAAAATCTGGTTTGTAGGGTGGACCAGGATGACTCACACCATTTACACGTAAAGCAATTTCACTTAACTGATTGTGTTTAAAATTGAAAGGATTCTTCTTTATATTACCATTAAATGCATCATTTTCAACCATTGCCACCATGAGGAGCTTCGGTGCTTCCGATGGAAAGAGGCCATCTTTCATGAAACTCTTTTGATCTTTCGGAATTGTAAAGGTGAGAAGCTTTGTATGCTGAACGGGGTAAATGGCATTTTGGCGGTTAAGACCTTCAGCATGTCCTCTAATGACACTTGGATTCGGTACTACTCGACGAATGTAAAGTGCAATATCTTCCACATGAATTCTAAAATTGTCAACTTTAGCAAATGCATTCAGCGCAAATTCAGGCTTATTCAATGTCAGCTTGAGTCGCATGCTGGTATTACACAGTAAAAACTTTGACTGTCTAAAGAAGTCTAAATTCAGCGGACCATATAGCTGACATACTCTACTATCTTTAATCATAGCAGATCGCTTTACAAAGCCAGTGTTTGTTTCAGCATCAAGTTTTTCTGCTTCATCTCTGTACCATCCCATGGCTTCCATATGACTTTTTTGTGCTGCTGGATGAAACTGTGATACATGATTGAAATATGATTTATAGGGATAATCGCTTTGACCACCTTCCACCTGCTGCTCTCCAATCGTTAGAGAAACATCACGAAGTAATGTAGTCAATGGTAAATTGTTCAGTCCAACTTTATGTGCATCATCAATAGCAGTTCCATCTGCTTGCTGAATTCTAAACCTCAAATGAAGCATCGCATAACTCAAATCTATGTAGTCATCACTACCACCAGGAATAACAAATTCAATGGGGCCAGCATTCTCAGCTGTTCGAGGATGATAATCTACAATACTTGAACTAAGAATATCTGTCTGTATGGCTTGTTGATCGAACAAACAAAAACCGGAAGTTTTACACCCCATGATTAGAAGTTATAGCAGCGTCGTCGTTTAGCGCCTGATGAATGATTAGAGCCTCTGCGACGTTTGCGTGAATGCCTTTTGACTGAAGATCGCACCTTACCAGCTCCGCGATGTTTCCTCCTTCCTTTATTCATTCGTTTAGGTGATTTCTTTCCTTGAGTAATACCAGCAATGGTCTGCTTCAATGTTTTTAAACCGCGTTCCTTCCCACGATTCAACAAACTGCTCTTAAAACTTCTACCTCTGGAAAGATCACTAGCAACATCACCAGCAAAGCCAACGGCATTACTTAAAACATTTCGTTTCAAAGATCTACCGACATTGGATATGAGAGGTGCTACAACAGATTTCAGTGCACCAAGTATGCTACCTCCACGTTGGCGGCGAGCACCGATGTAAATTTGTCCTCCGCCACTTACATAGGAGGGTCGTGAATAAAATGAGGCAGTTGGATTCATAGCTCAAACCCTAAACATTGTTAGTTACAACTTTGCATGAATCACTGTCGATCACTTAGATGAAAGATGTCGGCACGACGCATCCAAGAGTTCATACTTGAAGGATAACCAGCCCATTTAACAAGACACCATTCTTCACCTTGCCGTTTTTTACATCGAATGATTTTCTCTACCAAATATGTTTCACTTTCAGTGACTACCTCAATCTCATCGCGGTAAAAGCTACCCTCAATTTCTTCATTATCGTAATCTTTCAACTTGTAGGTGGTCGGAGAGTCTTTTTGATTAATCCTTGATACTGTAAATACCTCCTCTGTCCAATTCGGGAGGTACCCTTTAGCAAAAACACTTTTCACTTTTGAGATACGAACTTTATCGCCAATTTTCACATCACTTTTCACATGAGTGCGTTTACGTTGGAATGATTCGCGCACTTTATCTACATTGTCAGCATTTACATCTACTGGTCTGAGTCCAATAGAACGATGGATAGAGTGATTGTAGGCATGGAGTGTATCTTGTAGAACCTTTGTCCAATTTTGTGTCAAGTTGGCAGTAAAATGTCGCCACAAGCGATTTTTTAATGTGCGATTAAAACGTTCAACGAGTGCAGCTTTATAAGCGCTCTTTACACTAAACAACTCAATGTCATGCCTCTCAAATAATCTTGTCACATGCTGATTTTCAAACTCTTTTCCTTGATCACTCTGAATTCTTTTTGGAATGCGACCTTCTCGAAAAATTGTTTGGAATGCTTTTGCTACTCCTTTCCCTTCTTTAGTTTTTAAAGGTTGAGCCCACGCATAACGCGAGAAAATATCAATGACGGTTAAAATAAAATTATTGCCCGAGTTATGTTTTGAAATGGAGGCAACATCGCACAAATCTGCTTGCCACTGTTCATCGATGTCATGAACAATATAATGGCGGGTGCGGTACTTCTTTTTCGCTTGTTTGTGGAGTGTATAGGTAGCCTGACCCTTTAACCATCGTTTCACTTGTGATTGTGGAAGACCACTCGCTTTTGATAATTTCTTGATAGATGCAAATCCTGCCGGATGTTTTACATCATAATAGATTGACTTCAAACGTTCAGTCGATGACGACTGACTCTTTTTCCTCCTTCTCATCTTTTTGTTTTCTTGCCTTTCTACATTTACAACAACTGCAGCATTTAGCTTTAGCGGTTTTGCGATCGTGTTCACATTGCTTAGGGGTTTCATTATGAGAGCTGGCGCAGCAAGTGCAAGTGACAACGACATTCACCTCTGGCGGCTCATTACATGGCAAGCAACACATCTGCTTCATATTAATAGTCTGAGAACATGTATTTCCTGGGAGGAGCTGTTTTACGTTTTCCTTTTACCAGTTTTAGTGGCGATGTAGATCTACGTCGAGTTCTTCCTCTTGTTTGCTTAGTGAGTGTGGGAGGGGATGTAGCAGGTGACGCCTTAAACCAATTTGTTGGCATTTTCATCGTCTGAAGCATTGGAGTAGTAGCCACTGTTGAATCAAGTTCTTTCAATGTCTCATTATTTAAAGCAAATTTTGGCACATTATGCTTTTTCAATAGTTTAAGAAAGTATGACCACCCAGGTGGAACATAGCCCTGACGGCGCTTTCTACGTGTCGCATACTGAATCAAGTCTTCATAACGTGAAGCATCAATCACTTTATTTTCATCTGTAATGATTTCTCCTCTATCATTTACATTGAGGTGGGGTTCAATACTATTGAAAAGAGATATGGCATGTGCGCGAGATGCTAAAGGTGTAGCAGTCGATACAGAGTCACGCATCTTATTCTTCAAGTTTTTCAATTGCTCAACAGTTTCCGATTGTAATAATACAGCACGATGTGGATCTTTGATGTGAACATTTTGCTGATAATCTATTTCTTTCCTATACATTTGATTTGCAAGAGGTTGCTTTACTTGCTGCATGGCAGTCAATTGTACATATTCATCCTGAGGAATAACAATCATGCGAGAATAAGAACTCATAGTTTGTAGATAATCATGGGAGTTTTCAAAATATCACTTCGAAATCTAAATTCTTCCGGACACTCTTGCGTAAAGTCAATGAATAAGTAACCGTATGGTTTTTCAGTAGCTGCTTGAAAAATTTCAATTAAGGCTTTTGATCCTCTGGGTGCAACTTGTCGCGCTAAAATTTCAAATTGACTTTTATCTCGCGGATTCTTGAAAATAGCATAATAGTGTGTATTCAGGTTTCGTGTACGAGCTTCTTTTCCATCAGGAAATAAATTTTGTGTAATATAGATGATAAAACACCTTTTATGGTGTGCTGCGCGAGTGAACATATCTGTAACATCTTTTGAATTCTTACTTTCTTTTAATAAATCATCCAATACAACAACATCATTAGACTGAAGTTTATCCACTGGAATAATTCCTTCATGTCGAATAAAGTTGCGACTTTGCAATTCCTGAAACAGCGACGGTTGATAAATACCATAACACCAAATCACTCGATTGATAGGTTCCTTAAACAACTCCCTTCTTTTATCCAATAAATTCAGCGTGAAAACAGTTTTACCTGCATGAGATGGACCTGATACAGTCAGAACTTTATCACATTGAAGTCTGAAATCCATTTTATTACTTTGAGACTCAACATTTGCATAATTAATGCTTAGAGCCAAAGATATTTCCCAATAGGTTGCCCACGGCAGGAGCTATCATTGGAAGTATTGCTGAAAGGAAACCGCCCTTTTGTGTTAGAGTTTTCCTCTTTCTTTGAAGGGCGACTTTAGGATTGGAGATGAAACGCAATTTCGTAGCATATCGCTTAAGTAACTTTCGTTGTTTTGGCGCTAATTTCTTCGTCCTCAACTTCCTCACATGAGAAATAATTTCACAAATGAATTTATCGTTAGCATGTCGTATAGCATTGTATCGCTGATTTGCTTTCATTCGTCGGAGAGCTTGAATGGCTGAAGAAAACTTTTGACTTTTACGTTTCGTCATTTTACGTTTCGCCATTTTCCGTGTTAGTCTTTGCTAAAACCTATCTTTACCACATTTGCATAGGTACTAACTATTGCGACATAAGTGACACTCGAAATGAGCAATGTCACAGTGGTTACATTGGCAAAGTTGAATGCAATTACGTATGAAACAGCGTTGACAAAAAGCATGCTTACATCTCTTGAAGATGCGCTTTTCATTTCCATCCTTTCGCTTACATACATCGCAACACATAGTTTCACCGTTACTGATGTCTATAGCAAGTCTTTTTGAAGATATGAATTTGATAGCCTTTTCTAAATAATAGACGCATGTACAGAAGGAATATACTTCGAGAGTGAGCAGACATAGCTCGAAAACCAGTTGTGCTACAATCAAGTACCACTGCATTTTCAATTTTTCTTTATGGAAAGTTGAATGTGAATATCTGAAATCGCTTCAATCACTAGACTGCTACCATGATGGTTAAATGCGTTAAGACGTTCAGCAATTTTTATCATATGTCTTTTAAAAAATTCTTCGGGGTGATCTACCACTTCCATTGAATAAGAAGCAAAATGGAAAGAGCGACTTTCCACCTCTTCCTTTCCAAAATGACTAAACTTAATTTTCGCAACTAATCGCGCCATGATAATGCTATCAGAGAATGTATTCATTAACTCTAGAAATAGAGTGCTAGCATCATCAACCACTGCTTCGATGTCGGTCTCATCTTTATGAAAATTTATCACATAATCTTGAACAGCTCCTTTTAAACTTTGCCTATGAAAACGTAATGTTCCGCAGTCGTTTGAGAAAGACATGATCGCCCTTTAACTAACCCATCCATTGCATGAAAACAACAACTCTTCTCATAGTAACATTTATTGAATAATAGTAACAAGCATGCATTATAAATCAATGGTTTGAAAGAGATAAAATAGATACAGCTGATAACTATCATACAGCGAGCAATGATAACCATACAGGACTTTGGCAGTGTTGAGGTAAGGAGGAAAGAAGCATTGGTTATGAACGTAGCTACTACAACGAACAGACAAAATAGGAACACACAAATCCTTAAAACGTTTCGTGACTTCATGATAATGTTGATTCACTCTACTATCCCAAGGCGGGAGCAAAATATCATCAATGATTAGATTAGGAAATACTTTCCTCTCCTTACCAGGATTATTACAAAAGATGCGTATAACATTGAAAGCAGCTAACCATCGTTTAAAGTCAATAAGAAGAGCACTTTCACAAGAAAAGCCATAGTCTTGCAAATGTTTCAGATTAAGTCCATGAATGTGTTTTCTCGCCCATTGATCAACATTGGGATCGCAGTTGGCATGTTGATGATAGACACTAACAATCTGATATGTCCAATTGTTCATAGCAATAGCACTGAGCTCCTGTACAGGTTCACCCTCACAATCCATAAAAATGATGATAGAAGCCTAAAACGGAAATTTACACATCTAAGGAAACGTTCTATAACATATTACAAAATGAAGAATTACATCGATGCTTTTCACGACAAAATACACAAATGATATGATGGCAACGAAGAAGTAAAATGTATCTAATAAGACCACGTCTACGACACTCAAAGCACATAAGCGAATTGTCATAGGGTAGAGTTAGGAAAGGACTAGTAATTCTCCTTCTTTGATTTGCGTTTTGATGTAGCATTCTTCTCCGACTTGCGCTTCGTACCACTGCTGTTAAGGATTTGATAAATTATGTCGTCCACGTTGGGTGGTTTCGGAATATATAGGATGGATTCCATATGCATGGAGAGAGAGGCTATTTTATTATCCTTGTGTCGACCATAATATAGTCCATTCACTTTGAAAAGGATATCCCAAGTACCTTCTCCGAGCTCATCACATCTGATGGGTATTGAATGATCTCCCTCCTTCTTATAGTAAGTACACCAATGTGATACCGGTAGGCAAATGTGATTACCATCCCAAATCTTTCTATAGGGAGTATCCTTGTCATCTCTCGCCTTCCACTCTTGAGCAAGAGGAGTAGGAATGTCCATATTTAATGTCACGTACTCCTCAATAATATCAAGTTGGTGGCGAATGTACGGACTCACGGGGATCAGTATGTAGTCCCCATACTGATTGTGCATTATCTTGACATCCGTGGAAGGGAGCATTCCCGTTTGGAGTACTACGCTATGATCATCATAACGCAAGGCTTGTTTAAATTTACGCTGTAGCGGTGTAGGATTATGTACCTTGGATGTTTCTTCCACTGGCCTCAGTTGTAGATGATCTGACCGTAGCGAACCTTGTAACGTTTGACCGCCATTTTGTCCTACTAGTGCAGCAGATGGAGTAGATGCCTGAAAATGAAAAAAGATTGTATTAAGTTTACGTTCAAGGGAGGAGAGGGAGGGAAGTAGCGACTTACCATTTTAGTTGGATAATAGAACAGGGAACTAGAGAGAGAGAGAAAATGTGCGTCCGTCACTCGTGTGATTCAACGATGGAATGATTCTCACTGTGGAAGGCTCGCTATTTATAAAGAAATGCTTGATTCTCATTGGATGATGATCCTCATTGGACAATAACATCACGCTGATTCCAAATCTGAAATCCGTTTTCCCATCCGATGCTTCGTTTTGAAGCTAGAGCCCAAAACGTCCCAAATTCTAACTCTGTCGTTTTTCGCCAATGTCCCAAAATCTTAAATGGCGTCTCACATCTAAACGAAGACAGATAGGAACAAGCCGATTCTTTCACTGAATTTGTCTCACTCTTAGCTTTCAAACGAGCTATCGCACGACAAAATCCGTCCACTAGAAGCCAAAATCGAAGCAAGCTGTCCAGAGGGGGGGGGGACGTCAGCGAAATTTCAGAATTTGATGAAAAATGTTTTGGTGACGGTCCCAGGTCGAAATTCCACACTTTGGAAAATTTTCAAAATTTTACCCATACAAAGTCACTCTGACACTTAGGATTTTTTCAGGTAAGCGAGCTCCGACCTAAAATCTTGTAACCGCTCTAACTTTTGAACGAAGACAGATAGGAACAAGCCGATTCTTTCACTGAATTTGTCTCACTCTTAGCTTTCAAACGAGCTATCGCACGACAAAATCCGTCCACTGGAAGCCAAAATCGAAGCAAGCTGTCCAGAGGGGGGGGGGACGTCAGCGAAATTTCAGAATTTGATGAAAAATGTTTTGGTGACGGTCCCAGGTCGAAATTCCACACTTTGGAAAATTTTCAAAATTTTACCCATACAAAGTCACTCTGACACTTAGGATTTTTTCAGGTAAGCGAGCTCCGACCTAAAATATTGTAACCGCTCTAACTTTTGAACGAAGACAGATAGGAACAAGCCGATTCTTTCACTGAATTTGTCTCACTCTTAGCTTTCAAACGAGCTATCGCACGACAAAATCCGTCCACTAGAAGCCAAAATCGAAGCGAGCTGTCCAGAGGGGGGGGACGTCAGTGAAAATTTTTTCTCTGCGATTTCGCTGGAAACATCCTTCCTAACCCAAAATTTCACGTAGATTCCGAATCTGGCCTCCGTTTTCTCATCCGATGCTTCGTTTGGGCGCTACACACCAAAACGTCCCAAATTCTAACTCTGTCGTTTTTTCGAAAAATGTTGAAAATTTTTTCTCTCCGATTGACTTGAAACTCACCATACAGATAAAGAATTTCACGCTGATTCCAAATCTGAAATCCGTTTTCCAATCCGATGCTTCGTTTTGAAGCTAGAGCCCAAAACGTCCCAAATTCTAACTCTGTCGTTTTTCACCAATGTCCCAAAATCTTAAATGGCGTCTCACATCTAAACGAAGACAGATAGGAACAAGCCGATTCTTTCACTGAATTTTTCTCACTCTTAGCTTTCAAACGAGCTATCGCACGACAAAATCCGTCCACTAGAAGCCAAAATCGAAGCAAGCTGTCCAGAGGGGGGGGGACGTCAGCCGAAAATTTTTAACCCAAAATTTCACGTAGATTCCGAATCTGGCCTCCGTTTTCTCATCCGATGCTTCGTTTGGGCGCTACACACCAAAACATCCCAAATTCTAACTCTGTTAAAATTTTGAAGAAAAATTTTTTCTTACCGATTGACTTGAAACTCACCCTACCGATGCAGAATTTCACGCTGAACACGAATCCGACCTCCGTTTTCTCATCCAACCACTCCTTCCACTCGAAACAACCCATTTTATAACCCAACATTCAGCAGATTGCACCAAAAACATCACACACTATAGCCTCAAGACTAATCCTGGCGGTCGCCCAAGTCCACCACGACACTCTATCGTTCCAGAGGGGGGGGGGACTCAGACCCGAAGCACCACGGCGGCCGACCACGACACTCTGCCGTTCCAGAGGGGGGGGGACTCAGACCCGAAGCACCACGGCGGCCGACCACGACACTCTGCCGTTCCAGAGGGGGGGGACTCAGCGATGGCGGCCATCTTGCGCTATCTGGTGTTCGCCGTTTTCTTACTACTGACATATGCACGCATACAAATGAATACAATGCTTGGCTAATTCAGTTATATCGTATAAAATCGAGTCTAAGTTCAGGTCGGTTCTATAGAAATTTCCCCATAGGTACGAGTACGAACACTATACAAATGCAGATAAATTACTGTTTCATTAATCATTTACAATTTTTACATGTGTGGATGAACGGATTTGAGACAACAGCCTTCATGAAAACAGAAAAATGATCAGAACTTCCAAGACTGTCCAACTGCGGCGAAATCAAAACACTCATACAAAAACTCATCAATCAAGATTTTGTCAAGACAAGAGTTTCCCCTAGTGGGAAAAATGCCATGTCCTTAAAACAAAACATCCCGCACTGCCATCGGTCTGAAATTAGTTATTAAACAACCAGACAACATAAACTGCACTCGCTATACTGACATTGAGGAAATTTTATGCTTTACTAAATAATCTAGAGCTACAAATGGCAATAACTGAATTCTGCTGGATATAAGCTGCTATCAATAAGATTGAAGAGGATATCGCCATAAGCATTGAGTGGGATAATTACACATTTCTGTTGGAGACAGTCTTACACAATGAGCATCCTGATGGACATAAACCGCAACATAAAACCCTCCATTTCGACCATCGAAACGGTCACAGCGAAAGGGAGCACCGTAGTTTGGGAGAGCAACTTGCATATAATTGATAGATTCATTTAGCCAACTCTCACAAATAACCACAATTTCGGGATAAGATACTACAGTTGAGGCTGCAAGCTCATCATTTTTGGGAACAAGAGATTGGGCAATTGCAAGGCAAACAGACTCAAATTGGACTTTTTCTGATGAAATAATTAGGGAAAGCCCACTGAAGATCTTGGAACAACTTTGTTTCGGTAAATTAGATTATCTTCACCTTCGGTCTTTTTCTAGAAGTTCCCTGAGTAATTGTTTCTGATGTAGGACTGTCAAGTCAGGGTTAACATGAACTGGTGAATGCTGCTGGATAGATACTCTTGACTTTGCATTCACAACAAAGTTTAGCTTATCAGAACTAGAGCTGAATTTTACTTTCAGCAAACGCCTCAGATAAATGGCGCGTGCTTATCATTATTATTTATTATTATCATTTATTGATTACTATATATTATTGATGTGCCGCCTTTTAAACCCATTGGGATAATAAATAAAGAACTTATTAACCCACTTTTAGGCCTCACATAATGTCATTCAGATCGGTGGCGGTAGCAACTAAAATGATGGACAAAGTGACTCTTTCAAATGAATTCTGCTGCAGTATCATAACAATTGCCTAAATAAAAGTATTTAATTAGCATTCTCAAAGCATGCATAATACTGCGTTTCAAAGCTTAATTCATATAATCATGATTATTATAGTCTTATATATAGCAATGATCATGATAATAGCATATTTTTATAATAATAAATCACATTCGTTCAAAAAGCAGATCACTCTTCCATGTAGTGGGTTGTAGTAGTAGTGTAGCAGGCTGCTGTGTATACTAAAAAAATCATGCATGTATAAATACATGCATAGAAATAGATTGTTTATCTGAAGTTGATTAGAATGGATATTGACTCAAGGTTGCGGCACATCCGGGGGAACTAAGTTGTCGGGCATCAACCACCAACCCAGTGATTCAGCCTTTGACAAGTGTATCTAAGTGAAAATGCGTGTGATTTTTGTGCCACTATTATCTATTGCATGAAGCTTTACTTCCATTCTAGAGGTTTTATTCTAATCAATTTTGTGAATACAGTTATGTTTCAAACGGATGTAATCCATACAAGAAGAAAATAATAAGATCACAGACGGATCAAATGTACTGTTCAAATGCACTGTGCCCCTCCAGATGATTTGCTTACACAAAGACGCCCCTACCAATTGCTTAATTCTTGAGTATACTGATTACGTTTGAAATAATGTGGGACGTAGAAAATACTCATGTTTTTAGAAACCATCAAAGGAAATCTGTTGAAAGGAGCTTCACAGGCAAGAAGTTCATAGCTTATTATAAATAGTCATTTTATGAAGCTGATTAAATCGAATATGAGATCCGAAAATTGCATCATATCACTTACATTGCATGGATCCGTTTCACCATTGATACAGTAGTTCTCACAGGCACCTCTCGTGGGAAACCTGTTGGAATTTCCTTCACAGACACGATATCGCATGTATTGGCAAAGACTGAAAAAACGAATTGATTAATATGAATATTAGCCATGTATTTGTGTACTTATGTATTCAGTGTTTTCTTTTATGTGATAAATACATTGTACCTTTAAAGTAGCTGGTCAATTGGTAAGTGGCCCGATGTCTGGATCAGGGACTGCTTGCTTAAAGGATTGAATTGTCAAACTATTCCGTTAAACAATATTAGAAAAAAGAAATTCCTATTGGACTAAATACGTATTTTCGTGGAAAACAAACAAATTCAGCTATGCTGTCTCTACCAACTCTCCTAGATCCAATTCAACATTGATCAACAAAGAATGAGGTACATGGAAGCATTGATTTTTTGAGATCACTAAATGTCATTATTGATTCCACTGCAAAAAGTCGGAATACATCAGCGCACAGAGTATACCTCGGTACAACAGGAAACATGACGTTCTGTTGAATGTCCACCATGCTATTGAATGTGTGCCTATACTGTTTGGCGTTTTAAATTAGAAATACTAGACTACCATAATATCTTACACAGACTCTCAAAAGAACAAAAAAGATGATCTGTTCCAGAAGTGGCACGTGATAGCACTTGGGAGAATTGTTGTCTAAATCGTCGTGAATTTTACGCCGGACCTCATTTTTCTCATGTGCCAAAACCCCAACACTCATTTGTAAAACATGACGACACATCAAGCGAGTACTGCTAGCAAACTAGAAGTGTCCAAATTGATTCGTCATTCCATCGACGTTAATACATAATGGCTGATGTGAACTTATATGATATGTAAAAATATAGTTTGCGATTCAAAATAAGAACTTATGTGACTCTGTAAATTTCAATTGCTACAAGCGTATTCTGATACATTCATGAATCTGAGATGCTTCTCTAGCATTGATTGTTATAAGGGAGCGCGATAGCCATTCGATAAATATTCACAAATATTACAAAATGATATGTAGACTTCTTTCGGGAGCTACACGAAGTTTTTCAGGTTACGAGATCGTACCTGAAACTTTCACATTGCACGCATCCTGACTACTAAAGAAACTACATGTCTGCCAGATTAGATCGACAGACAATCATTAGCAAGCATCTGTCAGTCATGATCTTTCATATGAGTAGTCGATTTTACTCAGAATCTAACACTCATTTATTTGCTGCCACAACAGTTGCCATTTCATCTCCGAATAAGATTCAGTACTTCGTTTATTCATTTCGAACGGTCACTAACACAAAAGTCATAACCAGTAGATGCTCCGTATTTCATAATTTCTAAATTTGAAATTCCCTTTCCAACGATGCGAACAAATATAGGAAACATATATATGATAAGATATGTATATATATAAGATATATAAACATACAAGATGCGACAAAGTTTGATAATCCTTATGAGTGCTGATTTAGCGTTCCCAGAGACGAAACAGGTAGGATCAATTACAAATTAAAGATAGCATACGACAATAATATGCCTACTATGAATTTATAGCGGTTTTCATATTCATGAAAATTATTAACTCGTTGCAAAGACTGATTTCGAAATCATTTGAATTGAATGATAATTGTCTTCCAAATTACTTAAATGATACAGTTAAAATCAATCGACAAATAAATAAATGATAAATATGTGCCCCAGAGAGGCAAACATGCAGCATTGATAGATGGACATGACAGTGACAATTCATAGATTTCAAAGCCAGAATTTTTTGCACATATCATAGAACCATGATAATTGTAAATGTTAGATTTTATGTTTTAGCTGAATCGGCTGGATAAATGCGTGTGACAGAAGAGCACAAAAACGCAGTAGGGAGGTTAAAAAGTTTTCATGGAGCACAGTGACACGACGCATTTGCTATTGAAGCGCTCAGAAAACATACAAGTGGGGTCCACAACCACTGTGGGCCAAATTAAAACTTTGTAATGGTTAAAGTTTGATCAAATACAGTATATCCAAAGCCACGAAAAACAGATTTTCTGCATCATGGAGATGTTCTCAGCAACTTGTATACCTATAATGTAGTTAAGATTTTAGTCGGAAAATAAGCTGCCTACTACAGGCAATGTCAGGAGACATAGGCCTAAATATGTCTATATTTAAACTGTGAGTCAATTGAAACTGTGGCTAAGAATATAACAGAAACATAGATTAAAGATGTTTCTAAGAACGTTCCTGCTATTGAAATTGTACTACTACCCATTCCTTTTGACATTTTTTATCAAACCCCAGTTTTCTTTACTTGATAGGCCTACATCATGCTTGGAATTGTAGCAATTATATGTCCATTATCATTCCATCTAAATAATGTAAAATTTGGGTCATGAACAAAATGAATCCGCCTTCTGATTTTTACTTCGTGCCTTTTTATTTTTATGTTTTAGTGGAGCATTGCCAGTTTACTTACCCCATTTCGAGTAGACTGCTCTTATCCATCCATCAATCAAAGAGACTGCTATATTAAAGTGGAAGTTTTATCCTAATCGATTGCTGGAATTTTCCTGCAAACACATGTCATGTAGTCCGTAATCTGCGCAATTTTGTAACTTTTCCCAAGGACGTGCGAGATTCAAGGTTATGAATCTTAATCGAAATGACTTACTTCGAATGCTTAGCAATCACCACCAAGTATGGTCAAAGATGATATTCACGTTTTGTGCCTATCACAGCTTGCTTTATCAATCTTACGATCACTTTCTTGAAAATGTCCATATTTCTATCATATAGAGGTGTGCATGTGTCGCTAATTTAGCTAATTAAACATTTTTAAAAAAAAGTTATCGCATATTTCAGTCAATTATAGTAAACCATTCTGATAGTAAAGATTCAACTCAACCTACATGAAAGTACACATATCTGACCACACACAGGATATCCTGCATGCTGCTAAATCAATTTCTTGATTCCATGCTATAGCTGGAGACCGATTTCTACTTGCATGTATGCTTCACTTATCCCTCAAATAGATAGAATACGTTACATTTGAAAACAGTTTTTTCGAATATAGAAGCTTCACCGATGATTATGTTGAACAATAAAATTTAATTGAATTTTACATAAAAAGCTAGCAATTTTGCCAGTATATAGCAACTACTAATTGTGTGGAAATGCAAAATTGTGCTGTTAAGTATCAGATAAGCCTCGAATTTGTCGTAGAATCACCTAAAAACAATAGTGACAAAGTTCCGAGAGTAAAACTTCAGAAAATATCCTCACGCAGGAAATCCTGCGTCTGAGCGTTATTGGGGTAAGTAATTTAGAAGACACGCAATTTTAATTCAAATGGCACTAAATTCGAACAAGATAATTTTTCAGTTCACTCAGTTCCCCTTCTGTCATTTGACGGTTTTCTTTTCTCATTTGACGTTCAGTTCACCGCTTAGTTTACTAAAAATGTCAGTTCGTCCTGTTCATTTTCCGTCCACTTTGCGAGACGGAATCGGCATCCTTATGACAGGGCCATAGCGGGACAGCTCTTTTGCCTTGAGACGGTTATTGGAAAAGTCGCCTCCACGGCCCTGGTTTATGGCAATGTGCTTGCCGAATCGTGTGCGAATGAAGCGCCTACTTTTATCGACCCATTAAGAATAAGGAAGACAATTCATCACACTATCAATTGATATTGAATATATTGATACATGCTGAGCTCCAACACTGCTAATTTCAAAGCAATTTGTGAGTATAATAATTAATAACTTAATATTTGCATCCTAAGCTTAAAATTGACTACAGACTTGAATAGCCGCCATTTCATCCAATATCAGACCTATTTCAAATCACTCAGCATCAACACAACTCCTTGTTTAAACAGGCAGCCATGCTCGGAGTGAATTTGAGACACATGCAAGCTAATTAATGACAATAGCTCGATAATTATGCATAATAATTGAATATTCAGGTGTATTCAAGGACCTGAGGATGCAACTCAATGTTTAATGATTCTATTTACATCTTGTTTTCAAAAACCATCATTTACTTGCTCGCTTACTATTACTGTCAAGCTGACACAGACGAAATGGCAGTGATGTGCTGAAAAGCAGCATGTTATGAATGCTAGCGGAAATTAACGCAATATGCTAATTGTGAACCTCAAAGCAACCGGCTTCGTTTTAGTTTAACAATTAGCTCTTTTATTTTTATATTCATAAAAACTACTACAAATTATTACATTACAATTATACAATTATGCATTCAGCTTAAAGACTTGAAGCCATAAATCAATATCGTCTACTCTCGCATTGTTGCTACCCTTTTCTTATTTAGTAAACTTTCACTCTAATGAAAGTGTTAAACTGGCCTTGGAAGTGATTGTATCCTCCACAATTTTCCCATCAATTCGAAAAATAAAGCACTTTCATCAGCAAATTTATCAAATTTATCAACAATGAATTTGCATTGTTGACCACAATAAAAGTGGTTGATTAAATTTTGATTTAAGGTCGATTTGCAGCTGTTTAAGACTTACAAGTTAAGTGGTTCATTTTGAAAAGTATTTTTTTCTCATTCATCGCCTGACACAAATGCCTGTAAAATGATCTCAATGTGATTTTATTCCATCTACGTGTCAGGCGCAAAAAGCCGCAATAGTGATCAGAACTTTACAACACATACTAGAATGAACTTTCTTACTGAAAGTTAATGACTTTTAGGCATGAGAAAACCTCTCACATATCTCAGTTGCATGATTCTTAAATTAAAACGATTTCAAACTAGAGTCATACAAAAATCATACACGTACATGCGTCGCTATATAGGTGCATGTATGACTTAATGTTCGTAAGTCGGTGACGCTGTGGGTGTTTTGAAAGTCTGGTGTAAAATCGGCATCAAGATATACCATCTAAAGCAGGAGTGCATAATATGCGGACCGCGGGCCATATCCGGCCCGTGAAGGATTTTTTGTGACCCGCGAGGGTAATAGGGAAGCTCTTCTAAAATGCAGATGAAGTAATTACGTAACGCTCCGGAAAATGTAAAATCCCAGTTTCCAAGTTTTATTGTGGCTGTGACAATGGCTGCTGAAGTCTCAAACAGCGACTCTACCTGGTCATGATCGCCTACATCCATTTCTCTGTGTGTATTGTTTCTTATTTTCTAGACATAAGAGAGCTGCCATGTCACACTGAAACTCGTTGACTCACTTGTGGCACTGTGTTAGGCAGATTCGTTGATTTACTGGATGATGCATGTTCATTTTTAAGAAATATGACATTGAATTCCCAGAATTACGTGATGAGAAATGGATATCAAAGTTGGCCTTTCATTCAGATATCACAGCGCATCTCAATCATTTTAATTTGCAGCTCTACAAGGGAAGAAGCAATTAATAGCAGATATTTTCTGCCATATCAAAACACATCAGTTGAAATTATAATTGTCAGAATCACAGTTAACGGCTTCAGATTTTTCCGACATGTAAAACCTGTGCTACTACTTCAGGTAGTGCCTGGTTTGCTCAAGACAAAAGGCGATTGCGTCAGGAAATGGACAGGCGCTTCAAGATCAGAGAAGACTTTGAATTTCCACTATTCACAGATCCTCTTTCGGTTGAAATCGAAACTGCTCCATCAGATTTGCAGTTGGAGTTGATTGACATTAAGTCACAAGAATCGGAAAGGCGAAGATCAAAATGAAACCATTATTGATTTCTAAGGAGGACTTAGCGGATCGAAATGCACAAGAATCAAAGACAGCGCTAGAAAATCTTCTTCCATACTTGGCAAATCGAACATTTCCCTGATGAAGCTGACGACATCGCGTATAAGTTTAAGATCCATCAGCGACATCAGAGTTTAAGATCCACTCTGAGAATTTCTACATTGCGGCAAATATCAGGCCGTTATTGAGAGGGAAGAAGTGCAATACTTCCCACTGATGACGTTTCTGTGTTTTTCTGATGGTGTACATACCGTAGGACCATTCATGTACAGCAAATTCTTTTTATATAAAAGCAGCATGGGCAATGAGGATGTTTTTATACAAGGAATCCGCTCTGCCGTACAATGACAGAACCACTTAAGTCCATAATTTTCAAAATCGACTTTTTAACGATAAAAGTTTAAGTAACCGTTCATCCAACTTGTCTCAACTGCTTAAAAGATAAATCCAACGAGAAGTTGCCGAAAAAAAAATTCAATTTATAACTTCAAAAAAACTTAAGTTCAACGAGGTACAGTGACAAAAACACTGAAGTCCAATAGCTAAAATTTGCGATAGAATAAACTTTGCATTTAAGCTCTGATCATTGTATTTTGCATAAAGAATAAACCTTCAACGTTATTTACTGATAGAATTAGATGCTGTTAAGATCAAAATATATACCCCTTGGCTACGCTAGACCAAATTGAAATTCATTTTGTTAATATTTGATCAATTTCTAATTGTTGCATTACTTTCGTTTTCAATCCATTCGTATCAGCTGAGTATCAACGTTCAAAAGGTAAGTTGTTTTCATCAATATTACTCTATTTATGAAAAAAATAGAAATCTGTTAATTAATTATACATGTACATGTGCGTATTCCCAATGGCCAAGAATATTGCGTTTTAAACACACATGTATCCGAAAAACTTTTATGTATGTAGATAACCTATCCGTGCATGTAATCCAACAATACTCTTCTGTATTCTGTTTCGACTGCTGTTATATTATATATTTAGACAATTGCGCAGCGCAAAATAAAAATTGGCAAATTTTTTCTTTTCTCTTACCACGCGTTACTCGCTGTTCTGGTTTGACTTATTGTCGCGGGATTAACGTACGTTAACACATCTGTTTATGACGTGTGTTGTGGATAGACCAATGGAATACATACCTGCATTCTTCACACTCTTCACTCGTCACTTTTTTGTCCTAAATTTAAATCATTTGCTAATTATTTCTGACTGAAATTGAAGTCAAGATGATCGACCATTGCATTACAAATCATAAATACCTGAATATGGCATAAATCAAAAATGGAAAAATAAAAGTGGCACGTCAATATTTTGCACAAAAAAATGGTCTTCTATAAAAGCAAGTTGTGCACCTTTGATCTAAGGCATCAAATTTTCGGGCATTTACATAAATGTATCAATCTACTCGACTTCTTGGTGACAATTATTAATTAAGGTATCCTGTGACATGGCGATAGTAAAATTTTACGCAATCTCCGAATACTTTATTCTCACCAAAATTCGGTATTGCCACTTATTGCTGCATCAGAATACTTGAAGATGTGATTCAAAATCAAAGGGATCGACAAAAATCTACCATACCTACTGATCTACAATGTTCCATACACGTAGGTTACATTCAAATAATGGAATCTAAAATTTGGAAATTTGATGCTAAACTAAGAATGTAAAGAAAAAGAATTGTAGATATAGGAAAAAGCGAAGTCAATTTATCGATTCAGAGTTGTAGGCAAGGGAGAAACAGCAGTCCAGTTCGTTCATGAGTTCGTCCAGTCAGTTCAGCTCATGAGCAGCTGAAAGCCTCGCCCACTAACTCAAAAGTTGAATGCATTGCATATGAGGATGTTTTCAACATTTTGATTAAACAACCTTGCTTATAAAACTTTTAAATCAATGTCTGCACATTCAAACTGCCATAAATACTGAATAGTATACAAAATCAATTTTATAAAAGTCAAAAAACTAAGTACTGCAGAAATCCAGTCATAAGCAGGACCCGTGGGAATTTTTTGACTATGCTACACGTATCTTTACGACAGGCAGGCGAGCTGATCCGGCAGATGTGCAGTTCTGTAGTTTTCAAAACATCCACAATGCAATGTGAAAGTTTCAGGTAGGATCTTGTTACCTTCAAAATTTAATATTAGTTCACGGGTTATTTTGTAGAACGTGAAGTTCAACTTCAAAGATAGTTACCGTTTAGTGACATCATAATACCATGCATTTACAGGTGCGCCGCAATTTCCAGTGTGTGGAGGTTCCAAGCATTCACGTGGAACTCTTCTCCGAGGATATAATGGCTTACGAGTGGGTTGAACAGGAATGACAGCATTTGGCAAATGACCAATGTATGGAGGAAACAGTGTAGGTCGCGGCTTGTAGGTCCTGTAAAAATCTGTCAAGCAGGAAAAAGAATTTCAATCTTTTTAGGAAATATAGCAACAGTAATTTCGAAAGAAATTTGACCCCTTACTTAGCTTATAAATAAACAAAAACACCAAATTCATCAAGGAGCGCTTTCGTCCGCTCCATTTCATGTTGAACACGGAAGTGAACAACAAATTTGCGACATGACAATGTTAGTGCAAAAGATCAATAGTCAGTTAGTCATCAAGTCAGACGTAAAGTGAACAAGACATCTTTCTGAACACAGGGGTCGGATGCGAACCGTTAAATGCACAATGCCTTATACAACGGTTCGCACCCGACCTTTGCATTCAGAAAGATCACTTGTTCACTTTACGTCTGCCTTGGTGACTAAATGACCATTGATCTTTTGTACCAACATCGTCATCCCACAAATATGTTAATCACTTCCGGACGAAAGCGCTAGTTGATGAATATCGTTTTTTGTTTTTTGTTTTAGTTGTTATTTCTTTTTTCACAACATGTCGAGATATGCGATATGTAGATATAGATGTATGTACATGTAGATAAAATATGAATCTGGAGATTAAATAATCGCACGGAAGAATAGGAAATAACACTTCAAAACGTTTTATTGATCTTGCAATGTCAACTACTTACTATCTTACTAGCACTGCGAATTATTGAAGGATTGTAGTCTTCATGCATTGTAACATTGAAAAATTGTCACACAAAGGCTCTTATACTTTGCCTCATGATCCACTGAGGTCACGAATATGATTGCTGTCAACCGGAGGTTCTTCATGGCATCGTAAAACGTATAGGCTGCATACTTACGTGTATGACAAGCTCCACTATTTCTATTTCAGCAAGTTAACCTGAGCATACTCTTACATACTCCTATAATTCCAAGCATTTCAATTCGGAAACTAGTGTATGCGTAGGTACATATTATTCAAGCAAATTCAGTTGAAAAAGAAGAGTTTGTTATAGACGTATGTAAACACTACTCTTATACGTCTTGCTATCATGAAGAGCCTCCTGTTGACATCAATCCTACTTGCGACCTTGATGGATCAATCATAACGCAAAGTCAAGAATATTCAATAATAACTAATTCACTTTATTTGTTATCTTAGTGTGGAATACGTGATTCATTCATTGACTGTTTTGTTCATTGTTATTACGCAATATGCGGTGCGCACATGACTTCTCTTTCTTACTCGGTGAATACTTCTCGGTGTCGGGTTTTGCCATTCTGATCACAACAAAATACATCATGATGCTAAACGGACGTTGGTTCTCTCTTGCACTGCTTTAATAAACTAGTGAATTCAACACTTAGTTACAGCAATTTGTAGAGAAGAATTTTAAGCATGCAGTGTACAGTAATTTTCATCCAACTAGGAGAGCATTATTCAATTCTATTCATCAATTCAATTCAAATTTTAAATTTCTATACGATGAAATGAAGCCTTTTGAAAATCACGACTATATCATAAAATAAGCGATGCATTTCCTGATGTTGAAATAATGTGACGAAAATGAGATAATTCAAGTTCATGATAGATTGTTTTAGGTTATGAAGTCTCATTTTCGCGACATCAGAATTTCGGAAAAACGTTCCCTGCTGTTGCACCTCTTCCTAAGATGTAGGGTGTCTTAGCATTCTAATGTTGACTTTCTTGCATAGTAATTTGAGGATGATCGTGACATTGCTTCGGATCTTTCTACAATTCCTGATGTGCTCAGGTACTTTGAAAAGAATCAAAAATAAACTCCACCATTGTTACATAAAATTTGAAAGTAATCAGATAAAAACCCGGCGCTGCGTCCGCCACTGACTTTGTAATTTAGCTATTGCAGCTATTACCAAGGAAGGCCTACAAGTCTGTTTAAAAATCTTTATCACCTCGTATTTTCATATTCTTATACGAAATTTTCATTGAATCCTAAAAATTCATTGAATTCTTACAAAACAACTGTGTTGTAAAATCGCGGGAAATGCCAAATTATAGGCCTTTGGTGACAATTTAAGCAGAAGTTTTAGTGTGTGTTAAATGACAGATTTGTGCACGTTTGAATGAAACCGCCGAATTAAGTGAATTGCACATTCATGTGGAATCGAATCCACTGTATAGATGCAATTAAGGAATGGCATCAAATCGTATCCCCAATCGTTGATATCGTGACATGTATCTAGTAAAAAAATGTCGAAGTATTTAAGTTTGCGTGTCCGGCAATCGGTAGGCCAATTTTAGCTATCATGTAACCCATGGATGCGCAGGCCTATTACAATGGTTCCATATTTCTTATTTGCCAGTGTACTTTGTAATGAAAGAACTGCGTATTGAATAACAAGATGACACTCATATATTTACGTGAAGCACTATTCAAAATCAACTCCATAGCAACGGACTGCTCTACGATAGCGACGAGAATTAAGGCGCATATACACGGGTTCACTAAGTCGATGGATACTAGACACACACTGCTGTATACACACAGACACACGTGTCCAATTGCGCGTGCGCCATCGTCCCAATTCAGTTGTTTCCGTGAAATCGGTCAACTAAATTACTCCACCCTGTTAGTAAAGTAAGCAGTCCACTAAACTCTAAACGTCTAGGAGTTCACATTCGCTGCATGAGACTGGAAAGCCCATTATTAACCACTGGAAGCCGTAGTCATCATTTCGGTGCCGTGTTCATGACAACGCATGTCCAGGCGGCATCTTACTCCAATGTCCATGTCCGTTCTATTCCTTTATTATTACAGAATGTCGGTTTTCTACGGTCATATCGATTTGGCAACTCGAAAAAGGCCTCAGCATTGTTCAAAGGTGACATGCAATATATTTCGGTTTTGCAGAAGAACAATGAATTGAAGGGACTAATCACAAAAACTGTTTGAATGTTTCAGTCATAAGTCATAGAAATCCGACTTTCCGCGTGTCGGATTTCTGGTTTTCTGACTGATTCTATTAGGCTTGACCATAGAAATTAACAATACCACAGAAAGTCCTAGAATGGAAATTGCATGAAAATTATGGCACACATCGGGGGAACTTAGTTGGGGCAAAATGCAAATTGTGCGAACTTGTTTTCTCGTTTTCTGATTGGCATTTACGTTTATCAAGTCAATTTGTGATCTGAATTGTTGCCCTTTGTCCAAAGATCATGTACACAAAAGCAATAATAAATTTACAAAATACTGCGGCGACAGGATGACAAAGAAGGAAATCCTTTATAACGTTCTGTAGGTTCATCATTTTGAAATATCGCTCCTATAATCTATCAAGAGCATAATCAGACACATATGCAACTTATAATGTCGATTTACAGGGCATGCATTGCTCCAGCTTGAATTCAGAGGCCAAGAAATCCTAGAGTATTCATTTTACTTAAAAGGGTTCCTCTATTCAATATATTTGAACAATTTTCAAAACCTCTGCATGCATTCGAATATCAGCTTCCAAAATATCACATGTGTCATTCAATGATTAATTGAAAAGTTCCACCGACATTTCATTTATTTGAGAAATGACTGTTGGTAAAGAAGCTTTCAATGTGTTTTATTCCAGAAAGCGCTAGATTACTTAACCG
Source organism: Prostheceraeus crozeri (assembly GCA_907163375.1). Classification (NCBI taxonomy): domain Eukaryota; kingdom Metazoa; phylum Platyhelminthes; order Polycladida; family Euryleptidae; genus Prostheceraeus; species Prostheceraeus crozeri. Next base: position 51,604 of record CAJQUW010004294.1, on the reverse strand, counting down.
CTAGAAGGAGAAATTATCCAATAATTAGAAATTTTATCTTTGAATTCTTGAGTAATTCTTACAACCAATGCACCGACCACATTCGATTATGACTCTGAACCAATTTTTGATTCGCATTCCAGTATTGAAAAATAGTTGTCAATGACTGCCACAAATAGACACAGTCTATTAATCCATGGAATACCGGTAGTATGCTAATTCACATGAAACAATGCTGACATCTCACTTAAAGTTCTCTTCATGAAAATCCTGCAATTAGCTGTTAACAACTTCCACAACCAACTTGGCAAATAGTTTGACTATGATATGATGCTTTAGATCGAATCTGATCTACAAGCCATAGATTTTTCCATGTGCCACCATTGTGCATAGGCAAGATATCAAACTTCCATTCTAGTGTACTATTATCTACTTCTATGGGCTTGACCCGTCAAGAACGAGTTTTGCCCTTCAAAATTGACAATTCTATTTCAAAGTGCAGCCGTCGAAGAGAGTTTGCGTCATTGTCGCTTCAAGTGCATTTTTTCTGTATGAATGTGCTAACTCCTCCTCTTTACCAAGTCAACTTCAGCATAATCGCTTCAAATGCAAAATGAGACGAAAATAATAAAGACGCAGCTTTTTCCTTATTCTTTTAACCTGTTGAGCCACAGGCATTCAAATTGATTATAAAGATTAATTGGCAATGCGTGCAGCCGTGCACATCAAAAACCTGCGCCATTCTTCTCTTCTCCAAGCGACTAGTCTTTTTGGAGACACTTCACGGCTGTCGAATGTGCAGGATTTTCATTTTGATAAATGTGGTAATGAAATCGGATGCTTAACTGATTAATTGTAGTTGGATTCATGCAGTAGGTCCAACAAAATGGGCACAGCACGCACGTCTTTGTCAGGTGTGCTCGGGCAGATAATGACTGAACTGAGAACGTGAATGACGGATGTTTATCCTCGGGGCTAAACAGATCATTGCGCTGGACTACCTGATTTACCAATTATCATTTCTATTTTTCAATCGATTGCTAATTTTCTGTTCTTTGTGTCTCTATAAAACTTGCAATACAGGTGGATGCTAGTTGCTACATTCAACGATAGCTAAACGTTTCGTCTTGAAATCAATGCTCCAATAATTATCAATGAAGTTCATGTCAATATATTTTATGAAGCATTCCGATCACGAGATCCATCGACAAATGTGTAATGACTCCTGGCCATGGAAGAATTCATGTAAAGACTTCTTAACCGTTACCATGAAAATAAGCAATTTAATGTTTTCCACGATACTTGTTCAAGCCCTTACTTGTCAATTGTTATTTGCCTCCCATGCGTTCCTTCCCTCGGTGCTGAATTTAAACAAATGAAAATTACAATGAATTTCATATCTCATGACTAAGAACGGTAAGAAGCCTATGAGAAATTTATCATGATTTCATCAAAGTGTTCTTGTAAGCAGGGTGACTGCATGATTACTGTATATTTATTATTTGCAATTTCCACATTTGACTTCCTTGTATTCTTCCCAGAAACCGGCTACTGATAACCTGGTAGTCAATTCATGATCTGGAATAGAGCAAGAATAAGTTCATTTAAAAAATCTTGCGGTTGACTATGCTCTTTAGGCAAGCGGATATTTCAGTCTAAACAGCAATCTTTCTATTTCATTCATAGATAAAGTCTTGTTGTATGGTGCTGCAATTTTGAGTAACATCAGGATTTCTTTTTTCTGATTTACTATGAAACTGAGATGGTCATCTGCTGAACTTACAAGTACAGCCATGATTCTTCTGTAGAATCTACTTGAATTTTAGTCGAGATAATTTTACTTGAAACGGCAATGCTGTGCTCGATTCGGAAGTTTTATATCTAGACTGCAGATCGCTATTGATCAGGATAATTTCCAGTCAGGTTTGCTTTCATTATATTGTTGATATGGTAAATTGCTCTTGAAACGGGAACGCTTCCCGCATTTCGGTAATTCTGGTGCTGGGATGCCAGCGATGAACTCGATGCGTAAATGGTGCGAACGGCCATGTCACTCTGCAGTTGAAATGTCTATACTTAACATGAAACGAATGATTAGCTTCTTGATCAGTCAAACCACAAGATAAATTGCCTTGTTTGCGTGTTTGGGTCTAGAGACGACTTTCCTCAATACTGATGGTCACGGCAAGAACTAATCTTGAGGGGTGAGAAAATTAATTTTCCATTGAACGTAATACAAATTTATGTCAAAGTTCTGATGGACCAGAACATTGACACCACATTGAACGTACAGTCAATAAATTTAAATTTAGATCTTGAAGAGCTCAGCGATGTGAATAACTTTTCCACTTGACGAATTTATCACTAAGAAAAATTGAGTTAAAGATATTAGTCCGAGAGCTACTGACGTCTTCTTTCTAAATTCGCGCTCGCGCTTCTTATTATTTTTAATTTGTAGATTGTCACCCAACATCAGTAAAACGACAATTCTTAGGTTATGCCTCCAGTCGTACTGCGAGTTACGGAGCTTATAACATCTCAAAATTCCATTTGTTTACGTAGATCCATGCACTTCTGAGTTTGGTACACGTAATTACGCAATGATCCAGCATTCATTTAATCACTCAAAATGAGATTTGTCATTTTTATGATTATGATGCACTTTTCAGGCAGATTTCTCTCACAGTTCGTTGAAATGAGACATTTCTGGGTGTAAGTAGTTTGCCGGAGTTTCTGTTAAAGATAAATGAAGGCGTCAAGGTTAGGACAAGGGAAATCGGCCTAGCAAATTATTCTTTTGCTGCGATTAAGCATATTGTTTATTGTCTTCAAGCAATCTTCATTCAGATCTCCGAATACCAGGTTCTAATTTGAAGCAGACTGTTCACTTTTATCCATTCAAAGAATCATGAAATCTTTACATCATGAAAAAGATGTCGGGAAGTTCGCTCTGTCAGCTCATTTTCATCAAAAATTTCTATCGTATCTATCTTGAAACTCAACATCAGAGGTCACGTTTAATTGTTTTCGTGAGAACAACTGGCCAAAACTAACATCACTCAGGAAAGTGATATATATGTCAATTTAATCTATGAAATAACAAGTTTTTCATGGTATAATGTTCATATCATAAAAATTGAATTATAACTCCAACGCGAACTTTGCAATTTAATATATGGTGAGCTATTTTGTCAATATATATCACTCGCACGTCGCATGTTGCTGATTACTGCGTTATAAGTACCAGACAACCAGACAACTATAACTATGACAACTAAGAGTCATGAAAAAGATAGCAACCAATAAAATTCAAGGTGATTTGTCAGCCACATGAAGGTTTGGTAGCAAATTACCTACCATACTGTCGGGTTTCACCCAGATGGCCGTTAACAGATGAACACGGTCTGGTAGCAAAAAAAACAAAGCCATCTTCATTTGGGCAGAGACTTAGTTTTTTTATGAGTTGGTTTCGCAGAGAAATTTGTTTCATTTGATAGCTGAAGGTTTACGGTGTATGCCATCGTAGTATAAGATATGCATGCCTCTACTAAAGTAATGCATGTAAATTACTTTTGGTCGGTCTCTTCCGCCTTATTTTTCATCAGCTAGACATTGAAATCGAATCTGATATGCTATTGTCTCGAGGCCGGTATCCTTCCACCTAACTTCCTCAAAATTTTTCTTTCCTAAAATTCAATGTTCAGTTTCAATCTGCTAATTTTCTTTCCGAGAACCAACCGATGGGCCAAAAATTTGATTATTTTAAAATTGGACGTCATATAAAATGTCTGAATCTGACATACTTTTGCGGAAGTGATCGGATGTGCAGGCAATTTGACGCCTATATTGAGCGTTGCAGATGAGTCCGACTACATGTTGGATATGGAACAAATTATCTGACCAAGAGGGGTGCGAACATAAGGTCTATGGAATTGTTAACACAAGTCAACACGAGCATATCACGACTTAATGATAATATCAATTCTAGGAGCTATGTAGGTCGATTAGTCATATTTTCACAACTGTCAGACATTGTTGACCCGCTCGAATTGATTGGGGAGAAGTAGATGGCTTATCTGGGACTAGAAATGGATATTCTGCATCGGCACATCTAGGTAATATTGGGCGAAGAAAAAATTTCGTCATCTACAATCGCTATATGACAAACTTGAACTTCATATGGATACTTCAAATATCCCCATATTTCTTCAAGAATTGCAACCTGCCGCGAAATAAACAAAGAAGATGCTTAATGACAACAATATTCCTGCATTGGATTTCGATCAGTCAAATTCTACAGATCTCAACGTAATTGAGAATTGTTTGCATTATATGAAAGACAAAGTTTCAAAACATCATCCGGAATCGCTACCAGAATTGTTCACTTTATAAAAACTATTTGGACTACAAGGAAAAAGTCATGAGTAGTGCAAGAAATTGGTTCGAAGCATGCGTGACAGAATAGCAGCAGTCTTTCGCAATGATTGATGTCCTTCAAAAAACAGGAGCCTGTTCGACTAGAAAATGTAAAATGCAGCCTTTTATTTAAGTATGTTTGTATGTTATGAAGAATGTATGATATTGAATATACCTCAAATACAACAGGCGAATTGTCATAGATTTTTCTTGGGTGCCCGTATTCAATGGCCACGGTTGTATATGCACTAAATCGAATCGATGAATGCCAAATGTAGTGCAGGTTTGTGTTGTAACTGTTCAGTTGCAAATAGAATTGCGGAATTGCAATTAGACCTAGGCCTATAATTACTCTACTGTATAGTAATTGGTATGTAATTAACTGCACTGCAGAATAATTGACACAAATCCAATATAGGTAGGTTAACTTGCAACCTCGAATTCGAGATCTCTGTATTTGGAGAGTTTTGAACTCGAGATTAAAAGGCGAGGTCGAGATGCATTGATGAAGATTTGCAGTTAGCATGTCTTCACATTCAAATTAATTTCCAACCTTTGTTATCCATGCGGTTGATCAAACATTCATCTGGCAATCAATTCATCAACGAAGAAGAGTACATTCAGATACTTGTCATTTTGACATAAGCGTATTTAAATATTTATCTTAAGAAGATTTTCTGCTTACATGGTGTTGTCTTTTTCGTTTTCAATGTCGTTGTAGGTTCCGTAGTTGAAACCGTCGTTGAACTCGACGTCGTGAATGTTGTGGTCACTTTGTTCTTCGCAGCTTTATGTGCAGCTGTAAATGGATCATTTCTCAATTAAAATGACATCTGGGTAAAATATTGAGTTATGGAAAATCATGAATGTTATTATCGAGATGTTAGATTGCTTGAAAATACAACTATATTTGGTCATTTTTCCGTTAAGACACATCTCATCTCTTTGGAAAGACTTGCGATTTAGTGGTAAAATTAGTTTATTCTTCACCCAATGTTTGGTAGAAATGTAGTTTTTATTTTTATCGGACCCGGTGAATACATTTTGTAATAACTATAAGACATTAAAAAATGACTAATTTGGAAAAATTAGTTCAAAGTTTTAGCCTCAATTAATGAATTACTCAAAATTTTTAGCTGAACATTTTGAACGGAGCTTGTGGCTTTATTTAGTAAAACTCGCGGTTTCGAATAATATGACAAACATCTCGCGATAAAAATAGCTCAGCACTTTTATACTACTCGCATTTCAATTTGCGCGTAGCGTTGGAGATGTGATGGGCCTAATTTTGTGCTGTCACCTGCTTTGGAAAAGTTTCGTTTTCTCTTTCATAGCAAAGTCCAGAATTCAAGAGATCTGAAAAAAAGTTATAATGAACAAAGGTTCGAATAATAGCGTAAATATGAAAATGAAAAAATGACGTGATGTGAAAATGAATAAGCAAAAATTATCTAAGGTGCTGGTACGAAAAAACCCTAATTTCTAAATGCGTGCATGAACTAAATCACATGTTTACAGATAGAAAGTTGAATGTCAACGCAGCAGGGAATTTTCAGGAGTCTCAATTCCGCCGATAAATAGTCCCACAGAATTAGACAACATACTCGTTCAGCTTTCCTAGAAAGGATGAGTCGCATGTCGCATACATTTAGAAATGGCACACACTCTCTCAAACAATAGCACACTCTTTCAAATAATGGCAATGATACAAAGCTGTCCCGACTTTTGGACACCATCCAGGGAGTGGCGTGCGTGTTGTAATATCATTTTGGACACACATCGCTGTCTAGCTACATTCAGCTCATGCAGTGAGGAATACTAATAAGAGGATGGAAATCATCAGATGAACTCATTTTTGTGCGCATAATTTCTTCCTTAATAATGATCGGAAGGACCAACATTATCGAGAAAATTGTGCTCAGTGACCTGAATTCTTCGAATTTGAAGGAATCGTGGCAATCGAAGCATTTTTGAGGAATTCACTGCAATCCACAAGCGAGGCACGACAATTTTTTTTACTATTTCTGTAAGGTACTAAGAATTCCTTTTTCCCACATTAGCTCAGTTCCAGCATGTGCATTCATTTTGAATTAGTCTTCACTTCTAGTAAACTGTAAGAGTTAAACAATCTATTTCTGTGAGAAAATCTGTGGTACACTGATTATAAATGGAGAAGGCATCTTCTATGCAGTCATGACAATGTCATCAGTTTTGAAATCTTTCGGCTTCGGCGATCAAGATTAGTTAAAATAATGTCTTCACTTCGATTGCATCAGTTGTTATACAAAGTACAGGTACTTTTGTGCAGCTACATTTACATGTACTTAACGACTAGATCAAAAACAATCGTTTCAAAGTATCCATTTTTGTCCTTAACCATATATACATCATAATAGCCTGCTACATCAATCAGTTTAAAAATGAAAATCGAAAAGTAGAACCTCATTTTACTCCCTTAATCCAGAGGAAAATCGCGGTCTGAACCAAGTGTCAATGATATCACCATTCAATATTATTGGCTACACTTTGCTGAATAATGATTGATAGATATATTTTTTGGAGTGCTGTCTGAGGAGACTGCAGTCGCAGCATTCTGGCAAATATTAGAAGGACACAGAAATCTTGATCTCAAATGCGTCTTTTTGGTGATGCATGTTACTTCGTGATAGCGTCCGCCTTCATCATCTGCCGCTGTGTAATAAGAATCATGCATTGCTTAAGGATATGAAGGTTGTAGACTTCTTGTAGACTTTTTGGCTAAAAAATTGAGGCAAAAGCAGGGAGGGCATTCAAGCGGGCAATTTAAACTACATTTTTTGTCTTTTCCAAGTAAACGATTTATCGATGTCTGAAAGGCCGATCACCGCGGTATAAACGTCCTTGATGCGAGCGCTCGTTTTCATGTTACATCGGTTAAATCATTGTTTCAGACACAATCGAGCACCGCAATGTAAGTGGCCCACGCGCTCGAGCAATCTGTTCTCCAGAGTGTCTTCAACAGGAGCTGGCTCACTTGCATGATGTGCCGCTCAGTGATGGTTTCTCTGAGAAGGAGACCAGGCGTGTATTTTATCCTGCCGCACCTACTCAGGAAATGAGAGAGGAGCGGAAGCTGCCAGACTGTGTCCTTCCATATGTCCTAGGCCTCTACGAGGTAATCTGCTGCAAGCTGAGGCAGCTTAGACTCAGTGCAGGTTGCAGGCCTATGCAAACTTTAAAAAGTGCCGTAGTTACAAAGGGACCAACTCCAGTCAAGAAATTAGGCGTTGTAAAATGCGTGGAGTGTAAAGATTCCACCTGTGGATGGAAATACATAGGTGAGACCGGGAGGACCGTAGACGAGAGACTGAAGGAGCATCGGAGGTCCTTCATGAATCTTGATGGATCATCAGAGATAGTGAGCCACGTTTTGAGTACCAGCCACGATATGAACTTTAATTCAGTCAAAATAATAGACAGTGCGCAGCATTGCAGAGAGAGGATAACAAAGGAAGCCTTATGGTCCTGTAAAGGGAGCAGCAATAAAAGGAAGTTCTCGGCTGGACAGTCGTTCTGCCTGACTTGTGATTTCTTTTTTTAATTTTCTATGTTTTAATGTTCTGTGAAGTATTTTGCTTTTGATGATTTGTACTTGCTATTAATTTTTTAGTAGCTGGTCTAAGCACTTCGTTACTGAATTACTGTTGCTTTTCCATTGATAGAATCACAGAATTAGATTGTTGAAGCCTGTCACTTTGCTAGAAGTGCAAACTGATTCAAAACGATGGCACAAACAGGAACTTAGTAAGTAGACAAAAAGAAATTTTTAATACCTTGCAGAGACAGGAAAAATATTCGTGCGTCGCTTACGGACTATTGTGAATTCTTTCAAAATGCTCCGATCATCACGATTCCTTCAGATTTTAAGAATTCAGATCGTTGCGTAAGAGTTTTCTCGATAATATTGGGCCCTCCGATTATTATTAAAGGGTTAGCAGGGGCACGAAAAAACGTTCACAAACTTCTCTGTAGAACTTGACATCGACTGTGTCTCTTTGCTGTGTGATCCGGTTGATAACAGTCACTGAAACACGAACAATTTGGCAAGCATTCAACAATTGGTTAATGTTGAACTGGCTGCTCATTGTTCGATTACTATGGTATTATGTCAGCAGATTCTGACATTTCATTAAAGTTACATGTTCCAGTGTTTCCTTTCTAGTCAAACAAAAGAAGAGACGACCTGTCGAATTCTGTGGATAGAATAATTGATTTTGATGCTTCGTTATTATTCGTGATTTGTGTTAATCTTGTCCGCCAGTATCTGTGCATTCATTCTGCGTGATACATGGCTGAAATGCATCGCAATTAACCGAAATATTTGGTTGTGTTTCCTAACATCAAAGTTATCCTCCTTTCCACTAAGTCATAATGTCTGACAATGGAGGATTTTTCTTTCGAATTGATGGAGTTGCCGTATTCAGTCTATATTTCGCATACATGATTAGCCTATTCCAGGGGTGGTACGCCGTGACAATCGGTGACAATCGGTGACAATCGAGCGTCGCCTAAAAAATGTGACAATATGGTGACATTCGACAGAATGGCGTGACAAAATGTGACACAGCGAAGTTACAGCAGATTTTGATCTGAAAGATTTGCCTCACCTTTTTCTTGCAGGATGTAGACTACCATGCCTCATTTCAACTTAAGGGAGCAGTAAATTTTCTATGGATTTCGTGATTGATTTTTTATCTGGATTTTTATCGAAACTTTTATCTGAATTTTATCGAGAATCTGTCCGGTGATTGAAGTGGATTTCAAGGATACAAAGAAGTCAGATCCCCAATTTTCTATGGATTTCGTGATTATTGATTTTTTATCTGGATTTTATCGAAACTTTTATCTGAATTTTATCGAGAATCTGTCCGGTGATTGAAGTGGATTTCAAGGATACAAAGAAGTCAGATCCCCAATAACTTGTGATTCCATTACATCTGTCCTTGCTTCCCTGTTATCCTTCCCTTCCCTCGACATTGCAATGTCTGATAATGTGCAGGAACGTACTACGTATACGACACGTGATGTGTGCTAAATGAAAACAAATGTACCTATTTCGATTTGACAATAAATTGTTCAGTTGTTATTTTGTTTGCTTTGACTAAAGCCATGTACATGTGTGCGTGTAAAGCACTGCCAATAACATACGTACCGACATGTTACATAGGCCTACCACCGATAGGCCTATTGACCTTAATACGGGTTTCAATCCTGCCGGGGCACCATTGCTGATTAGTGCAAGTATGGATTGCAAGGACAAGTGTATTTCTACATGAATCGGTCCTTCAAATAAAAGTATGTCTGTCCTGAAAATCCAAATTTTCAGTTCTTTAGTTGGGGAAAGTTAAATGGATAGACATATCGGACACCATGAACTCAATTGATATAGCTTTCTTGGAGTGGCATCACTGGCATTGTTGATGCTCGAAAACCCCAGCTGCCACCTTCATGTTGTGATAGCTCAGTTGGTAGGCCTAGAGCCTAGGCCATGACTGCCTAGTCAGTGGTTCAAATCCACCGATCACCAGCACTTTTCCTGAAGCTTAGATAGTAATACTTTCTACCAGCTTCGTTAAAAAGATTTACCTCTACAATCTACATGTACTTATTTGAAACTCCTCATTAAGCTGCTAATCATTTTCACGTGATTTATGAAACACAAGTTAAAGATAATCACTATTTGATAGGCAAAATGAATTGTCTTAGGGATGATGTAATTGCTCTAGGAAAATCTGTCATACATGTATTTGACGAGTCTCTATCAGAATTCTCATTCTTTCATGTTTTTCGGTGACGAACGATTAATATTTGTCCAAATGTAAGGATTTTTCGGATCAATTAGTCAGATTAAATACAACAAAAAACGTAAAAGCAGGTGTAATAAGGCTGGATGAAATTTTGATTCAGATTTCTTTTGCTTTTACCCAACAGATTTGACTAGCGCTGATGTTAAAGACTTTCTACACATGGATTATTATTCATATTGCCGATTTTTCCTTGGACCCAAATTATACTTTCAAGTTCATTCCTTTGAATTAGCAGTGTGTGAATTTATGTATTTAGGCCTAAATTCCAGAATATCAGGAAACAACTGCATCACTGCCTATGATAAATCATAGATGGAGCAACCCTTGTTTGGATAAGTATGAATCACTCATACGATAGTGCTATGCATGTGCATGTAGTACTCGCATGTCCTTGTTTTCAGCCGTACTCATGCTTATGCAGGATTTTGCTTTCGTCTTTCAGGATGAACTATGTCAGGAAGGCACCGTCAAGTGTTTAAGAATACCATGCTGCAAGGCAATGATGAAAATGATGATCCTATTTCTTACTGGTGCACTTCTTCATCTACAAACGACTTGTATAAGGCTCATTGTTTGATTTGTGATATCGAAATTGATGTAGGCCAACGTGGTCGAAGTGCTTTGAGTAGACATGGAGGAGCAGCAAGTCACATCAGTGCCTCGGCACGGCACCGTGATAGTGATAAGAAGCTGAAGCAATTGAAACGTACTCAAACTCTCCTTACAAGTTCCATCAAATCATCGAGTAGCAAATCAGCTGGATTGTCACTTAATGAAAAGATCGTGAATGCGGAAGCTATGTTTTGTACTTCATTAGCCGTTTGTAACATAACTGCAAATGTTTGTGATACCATGGTTCCGTCATTTTCGTCAATGTTTCCCGATTCCGAAATTGCAAAAGGAATGAAAATGAAGAGGAAGAAAGCCACACGTATATTGTCTGATGGTCTTGGACCACACTTCAAATCTCTTGTTGAAAACGAGATACGTAACACAGCTCTTGCCTACACTCTTGAAATTGACGAAACCACCACTGCTAAGCATTGGCGGCAATTGGACGTGCTGGCCCGCTATTACTCGGAGGAAAACGAAAGCGTGGTGGTATATCATCTTTCAAGTGTGACACTGGGACGTGCAAATCACAAATTGCTATACCAGAAGCTTGCCGATGTTGCCACGCCTCTGTACACAAAGAAATTGTTGCAAATTTCAACTGATGGCCCCAATGTCATGAAAGCCCTGACAAACGAGGCAAAGAAGAAGCTGAATCCTGATTTAGTTGATATAGACACTTGCAACATTCACAAAGTTCACAATGCATTCTGCTCTGCCTATGACAAGTTTGGCAATGATGTTGAATCTCTGGGACTGGAGCTTTACTATTTCTTTTCAGACTCATCAGTCAGACGGGAGGACTTTGAAAAAGTCCAAGAAAAGCTAGAAATAAGGAAGCATATCTTCTTGCGACATGTTCCTAGTCGGTCGCTGACGATTGAAGATGTTACAAAGCGACTGTTGGAACAGTATCCGGCGTTAAGAGAATATTTTCTTCGCTCACGTTTGATCAGTGATTCCGAGAAGAGAAAGAACAGCAGGATAAAGAAATTGGTGGAAATCCTGAACAACAAAGTCCTCCTACCGGAAATTCTGTTCATGAAATCAGCGATGCCAATCTTCACGAGAGTGACAAGGATGCTTCAGAGTGAAGCTCCTCTTATTCATGTGCTACATGATGAATTGTCAACTTTGATCCTTACACTTCTTCGACGCTTCTTGACTGAAAAGGAAATTGGTGAGGCCCGAGGTCTACAGCTTTGCGAAGTAGCTTATCAGTCATCTGCAAATCATTTGAAGCGTCCATACATTGGCCATGATTGCCTGAAGTCGCTGACTTCTTTGAAGGCAGAAGGCAAGATAAATGAAGAAGAATTCGATGATTTTCTTGATCGCGCAAAGACCTTCAACATCGATGTTGTCTCACTCCTGTTGAAAAAGTTGCCCCTCAATAATCCCATTTTGCCTGATTTGCAAGCGTTGCACCCCCTTGCCAGGAAGGCTGTGTGGTCGTCTGAAGCTGTGCGACGTTTGGCTGTTGCCATCAAACTATTCCCTCGGGACAAAATCGATGCTGTCGTTGATGAGTGGAAGGCTTTGAAAGCTGAAGATCTCGGTGACACTAGTTCGCAATGCATCCCGATGGAAGTTGATTCGGAGGAATCTGATGATGAGAAAGAGAATGAAGATGACGTTGATGCCGATGCTGGGCAACGGATCGAAGACTATTGGCGAAAAATCTTCAGGATCAAGGCTACAAATGGTACATGCAAATATCCAAGTGTAGCCAAGCTCGTTAAATTGTGTTTGACTCTTTCACACGGCAATGCTGATGTGGAGCGCTCATTCAGCGAAAACAAACTGTTGCTGACTCCAAAACGGACAAGAATGACTGACGCAACGTTGAACGGTTATCGTTCAACTAGTTCGTTTATGAAAAAGCATAAAGGCAATCCGGCAAAATTGCCGTTGACACAGTCCCTCAGAAAGGCAGTAACGAGTGCAAGAGTCAATTACCTCGAGAGGATTGAACAGTAGAAGAAATTGCTACAAAGCGTTCATGAGGAGCAGAAAGTCACAAAGCGTGATGAGGACATGGCTGATGTCCAGCGTCAATTGCTTGAAGCTGAAGGTTTGTTGAATGAAGGAACGAAGTTACTAACTGAAGGCTGCTCGAGTGTTGACATCAACAAAATCAATGCCGCGAATGCCCTGATAACGAGAAGTCAGGAAATGAAGAAATCTGCCAACGAGAAGAAGTTGAAGCTAATGGAAGCTGGCAGAAAAAGAAAACGGGTGCCTTAGTTTTTTGCACATATGTTCTACTTTGTTTTTGTCCTGCAATACGTCCACTAAAAGCTTTAATTGACTGCAATACGCCATACCATACTGTAATTATTGTTTTCGTTGAATCGATTTTACAGAGTTATTCTTCAATATTTTGTTTCGTATTTGTAAAAATGAAAACTTACTGTTACGCAATACGTCCATTACAAGCTTTAATTGACTTCAATACACCATACCATGCACACCTTGTCATATTGCGCCATACCATACTACAATAAGCCTAATTGTTTTCTTTAAATCGATTTTACTGAGTGTAATTTTTCAATATTTTGCTTTGCATTTGTAATAAAGAACACTTCCGGTGCAGTTCGTTTTCTCAGCAAGTCATTGGCTTTCATGTACGAAATTTAGAATGGAATAAAATCATTAGTTCATTCATACGTGATTGAAACGTAATTGAAACTGTTAGTACCGTACTTCGTTGCGAGAACATCATTTTTGGGAGGAAATTGTGCTTGGATAACCCCTGCATCCCATATTTAGTGCGATAATATTGAAAACTAAACTTTCCTAATATGCTTCGAGTATGAAAAGACTATTATTATTGTTATTATTACTAATATTATTATTGTTATTATTGCAATGTGACACGGCAAATGCTGATGTGACAGGATGAGACATGTCACCAACCCTGGCGTGCCACCTCTGCTATTCTAATTGCTTAGTTTTTCAATACATGCACATTGTACAGTAAATGTGCAACTACATGCATGATTGCTGGTCTCCATACTCACATTTTATGCACTCTTCTTCAGTTGAGTAGTTATCCTTCGCGCGAATAAACTTGCTCTAAGTGTCTATATTCTTAGCACGGTGCGTATATGTTGCCTACGTTGCTTCAAACAAGGATCTTCTGTACTCTTCTCATCTTTCATTCTTTATTATATATTGCACTTATTAGTATACTCTGGAAGCATAGTTTTTTACATGCGTAGGCCATATCTTTAGTTGCAACACGAACGAAGAGGTACTTTCCACATTATTCTTTTGTCTTGCTTTACCTGCGTATTAATACGATTTACATGTAAGAGTTTCTTTTAAAGACTAAATTTCTCGATTTATTGAGCCCTGTTTTGACTTTAGAAGAGTGATTAAATGTTTTGTGCTATGAACAAACGAAACGGTGTGATAGCTCGTTGAAGCAATGAACAGAAAGAGCGATTCTGTAGGGGTAATGATCAAGGAATTCGACAAATGAAGATGAAAGATCGTTCAATTGCCGTGGGTGAAAGCTGCGTACAAGCCATACGATTCGCGCTTTCACACTTCCTCAATGGCACAAAATATTAAACTAACCAAGTAGAAACAATATAGCGTCAGGAGCTATTTTCAACGCTCACCTATTTTGATACCCTGTGCCCCTGAAGAAGTGTCCGTCATAAAGTCTAATTCGATCCATCAATTTGTTGCATAAAAGTGATAGGCATGTACATGTACGTTGATTAATCGTTTCCATGCAGTATAGTGCTCTGTATACACAGTGCTCTACATACTTCCATGCAGTATAGTAAGTAGATCTAAACCAGTAATCTTTTGAGATATTGCTTACCAGTGACTGTCGAGATGAAACTCAACAATCATCACATTTTTGTGACAGTATATGAAGTCTGTTTTTTTGAAGTTTTTCAAGTAAATCATACAATATTTGCTCATTGTATTTCTACTTTAAGTCAGAATATTGAGATATCGACAGAATTTGATAGATAGGTAATTTTATACAAGTTATGAGAAACAGCTAAGCAAAATTGATTAGCTGTTAATAATGTGACATCAATTGTCAAATATGAATAACTCATTAGAAATCAATTTCCACCAGTTTTTCAGATCACAAGCTGTATAGCTTTTGGTCTAAATAATAATTTTTGCTAGAAATCAAATGATTTATTTATTTTGATTTGATATGATTAAATATATAGTTGTCCATCAAGATAGCAGTGGTCCACTAAATTTCAGTGAACAAAGACATGTGGAAATGAATGTTGTGGCAATTTGTTGCCACAACGTTTATAATTACAGTGATCAAGATGATTTGTTAAAAAGATGGTCCCTCATCTGTAGACATTACTTTCAAAAGAGTTTCGTGGTTGATGCCAATGATGTCCATAATATAATACACATTGCAATTCGCTTGCAATTTATCCGGCCACTGTGTACAGCAAGGATGGTCAACCTCTTTTGGGTAGCGGGCCACATTGTCAATTATGAAGAAGTCGAGCCGGGCCGAATCCAACTTCAATAGGACTACTAATTACAATCCTTCCTTTCAGTACTTAATAGAATGCCAATCATTCATTTTCACCTCTTGACATAATTCATCAGTAAATGTTTATCTTCGCCTCAATTCTAAAAATGTATGAAAATATGTACATTGTTCTATTTGTGAACGTTTTCTGCATTATTAGATGTTAATATATAATCAAAAATTACAATTTTTCGTAAATATTTGAGGAGTTTATGAAGAAGCGCACAGAAAATCTTAAAATTAATGACTTTTCTGTGATTGATGAGGTGCAGACAACACAGCAAGGTTATTTGCTAAGCTCGATCTTGTGATGCACAGAGTATTTTCCTAATTTTTGATTGCAATTCTTGTACGATGACAGTCTTTCACAAACTTCAATCGAGATCAGTTGCTCGCATCAATCCCAGATAAGTCTTTCATTTTAAGATTTTCTGTGAGTATTTTTATAAATTCCTCATCTCCATATAGTTTTCTGAATATCTAAATAAGGTCAGATTACTTACAAAATTTACAAGAAAAAATTGCAATTTTTTATTTTTTATTAACATCTAAAAATACAGAAAACTTTTACAAATAGCACAATGTGCATACTTTTATACATTTCTAGAATTGAGGCGAAGATATACATTTTCTGATGAATTATGTCTCAGGACAATGCCCCAGACATAACCAAAAGCGAAGTACGGAGAAGCATTAACGAAATGTCATCCCATGCATGGTGGATGGGCGGCTATGCAAGCTCCATAATGAGGCACTACAGATTCGCCAGGTGATTGGACCACAGCAGAAATAGTCCCGTTGTTCAAAAAGGCGACAGAACGGAACAATTACAGACCAATAAGTTTGCTGTCACATTCATACAAGATAATAGCCAATTACAACATTTATCGTATTTATGTTTGAAAACGAGACTGGTACTTTTCCATTGTTAAAAGGTGAACAAATTGGCTGTAGAGGGTAAGTAGGACAGCTAGCAAATAAGCAGAATCTTTCGATGGAAGATTATCTTTTTTCGTTGATGATTACAATAATTGTGGATGAGTCTAATAATTGACCGAGCAATCCCATACCAAATACGGACATTTGATACGTCGAGCTCTTCGAAAAATGCTGATAATTAACTGGCATTCATGATTCATATGGCAAAAAGAAGAGAACAATAGAGGACACTTTCAATAAACGATTAAAAAAACTACCCATGACTCATTATGCGATAGCGTCGGCTTCAAAAGCGAAGAAAATGATGTCTCATGGAACAACGTTATTTCAAAGGACGAAAGTGACTAAGCCATGATAGAATCGATATCCATGCTACACCAAACAATTTGAATTATGCAACAATTTTTAGTGGTGAAGAAAAAACAATGTCAACATTCTTTTTTCAAATGCAACAAAAATGGATCTTGTTTGCTCTGAAGTATATCATACAAATTACACAGTTGCATGATATACTTTTATTTGTTAACAATAATTATTGTAAATTTGAGTCAGAACATAGGACAATGAGAATTTATATCAAAGCATTTAAGCAATGAGATAATCGATTTTTATCCTGTATATCTGCAGCAATTGTAGGCCTATAACGCAATTGTTAACTTACCCATCTTCTTGAGTAGTATTTTCCCTACAAGAAAAAATGCAAGTAGAAAAATCTATGAAATGCGTGCATGTATAGCACACAATGACCAAACGACAGTTCTGTCACATACATGGAGGGGTGGCGTGTCACATATGCAGGAAAATTTAAAGTAAGTACATGCATTTTATTTGCTATCCATTATAGCTGAACTTTGAAGAACTTTTAGTTCAGCATTGTCAATGAGCGATAGTAACCCAAAGTGAGTAGAATTAAACGAGGACACGCTATATTGCTAGAAAACAATGTACTGCATATGATATACTGTTCTGCAACCAAGAAAATATTAAAGAGCTGCATCCATTGGAACAGATGATCATTGATAGATATGTTGACAAGTATATTTTGTGATCAATATACTTCAGATGCAATTGATACACAATTATATCAGCAGACAAAAGCAAAGTAGTTTAATTGATTTTTATGCAATGAAAATCGCATAAACATAATAAAATAGAAAGTGTGTTGATTAAACATAGTACATATACTAGGGATGCACCGAATAGTGATTTTGATATTCAGCCGAATACCGAATATTCAGCCAACAATAGAATGTTTGGCCGAATAGGTAAAGTTTTCAAGCTGTTAAGCTGCACGAAGCAGCTATTCAAGTAACATGGCATATTTATTTAATAAAATGTCAGATAATTAAGTTACTTACTTCCTAAATACTTTTTTTCTAAGATCAGAATGTGGTAAACGTTACACTGTTCCAAAGAAATCTGGGAATAGGACCACAATAATTATTCCTGAAATAAATGTACAATAATTATAGATCATCTGTCTTCAAAATACGTGGTGAGATCAAAAATGAATTCGACTCGACCACTAGGCGTAATGCTACGGACTTATTTCCTCACCCACTGAAACTTATGAGTAGATAGGTTCGAAATATAGTAAAGTTATCTTTCATCAACATTCACATCTGCAGTAAATTGCCATGTATATCACTTTTAATACATCGAATTTTCATCTATTTTAGTAGTAAGGAAGTGACAAACACCAGATAGCGCAAGATGGCCGCCATCGCTGACTCCCCCCCTCCCCCCTGGAACGACAGAGGTTGTAGTCTGTCGTGGTGTGCCGGCCAGGTGGGTCCACGTTCACAAACTGTTCGCTGACTCCCCCCCCCCTCTGCAACGACAGAGTGTGAGACTCAGGTGAGTTGGTCCGACCGCCTGGTTGACGTGGGCGACCGTCCAGGTTGATGTGGGCGACCGTCTAGGTTGACGTGGGCGACCGTCTAGGTTGACGTGGGCGACCGTCTAGGTTGTCGTGGATGGTGAAATGGCTGCCAGATTCGGATTCAGCGTAAAATTCTGCATCTGTGGTGTGATTTCCAGCTCAATCGGCGAGAAAAAATTTTTCTTCAAAATTTTAACAGAGTTAAAATTTGGGACGTTTTGGTGTGTAGCGCCCAAACGAACCATCGGATGAGAAAACGGAGGCCAGATTCGGATTCAGCGTGAAATTCTGCATCGGTATGGTGAATTTGAACGCCATCGGAGAGAAAAAATTTTCGCTGACGTCCCCCCCTCTGGACAGCTCGCTTCGATTTTGGCTTCCAGTGGACGGATTTAGTCGTGCAATAGCTCGTTTGAAAGCTAAGAGTGAGACAAATTCACTGAAAGAATCGGCTTGTTCCTATCTGTCTTCGTTTAGATGTGAGACGCCATTTAAGATTTTGGGACATTGGCGAAAAACGACAGAGTTAGAATTTGGGACGTTTTGGGCTGTAGCTTCAAAACGAAGCATCGGATGGGAAAACGGATTTCAGATTTGGAATCAGCGTGAAATTCTCTATCTGTATGGTGAGTTTCAAGTCAATCGGCGAGAAAAAATTTTCAACATTTTTCGAAAAAACGACAGAGTTAGAATTTGGGACGTTTTGGTGTGTAGCGCCCAAACGAACCATCGGATGGGAAAACGGAGGCCGGATTCGGATTCAGCGTGAAATTCTGCATCGGTATGGTGAATTTGAACGCCATCGGAGAGAAAAATTTTCGCTGACGTCCCCCCCCTCTGGACAGCTCGCTTCGATTTTGGCTTCCAGTGGACGGATTTAGTCGTGCCATAGCTCGTTTGAAAGCTAAGAGTGAGACAAGTCAGTGAAAGAATCGGCTTGTTCCTATCTGTCTTCGTTTAGATGTGAGACGCCATTTAAGATTTTGGGACATTGGCGAAAAACGACAGAGTTAGAATTTGGGACGTTTCGGGCTCTAGCTTCAAAACGAAGCATCGGATTGGAAAACGGATTTCAGATTTGGAATCAGCGTGAAATTCTCTATCTGTATGGTGAGTTTCAAGTCAATCGGCGACAAAAAATTTTCAACATTTTTCGAAAAAACGACAGAGTTAGAATTTGGGACGTTTTGGTGTGTGGCGCCCAAACGAACCATCGGATGGGAAAACGGAGGCCAGATTCGGATTCAGCGTGAAATTCTGCATCGGTATGGTGAGTTTCAAGTCAATCGGAGAGAAAAATTTTCGCTGACGTCCCCCCCCCTCTGGACAGCTCGCTTCGATTTTGGCTTCCAGTGGACGGATTTAGTCGTGCCATAGCTCGTTTGAAAGCTAAGAGTGAGACAAATTCAGTGAAAGAATCGGCTTGTTCCTATCTGTCTTCGTTTAGATTTGAGACGCCATTTAAGATTTTGGGACATTGGCGAAAAACGACAGAGTTAGAATTTGGGACGTTTTGGGCTGTAGCTTCAAAACGAAGCATCGGATTGGAAAACGGATTTCAGATTTGGAATCAGCGTGAAATTCTCTATCTGTATGATGAGTTTCATGTCAATCGGAGAGTTTCAAGTTAATCGGAGAGAAAAATTTTCAACATTTTTCGGAAAAACGAGTTAGAATTTTTTGCGATGGCTGCCTACTGTAGAGCCAAAACGAAGCATCGGATGGGAAAACGGAGGCCAGATTCGGATTCAGCGTCAAATTCTACATGGAAATGGTGTATTTCCAGCTCAATCGGAGCACTAGAACCGGAGATAGACGGGTTTTTAGTGTTTGGATGATGGGTATTACGTCATCAGCTGATCGCCACACACTATATAAGCTGGGAACCGACAGAGACTTGTCATTCAGACGAGAGATTGCCAACGGTAAGTCGTCTCTCTGAGCTCCGATGATAGCTTCGGACATTCCAAATCCCGAGTTTCTGTAAGAGACCGACTTAGAAAATTTCATTGCTGATATCAGCTAAGGCGTCAGACTTAGAGGTTAGCCAGGAGATGGCCTTCGTCTCCAGGCCATAAAAGACTCCAAAACTTTAAAGGCTTGTAACTTTGCTTCTACAAGTCCGTTTGACTTGATTCAAAAAAGGTTCGATCGCTATTGACCTGCACTAAGTGATAGACTACTTATAAAATTTCATAAATAGTGCTAAAAAATTGAAAAATTTAAATTCACTAGTTTTGGAGGTTTTCTGGGGTTTTCGACCCTGCTGAATTCAACTAAGACATTTATAAAGTTGTGGGAGGCGAGCTTTGGCTTGGAATTTGCAACCTTTGTAAACAATCCACTGGTTTTCATGTAAAAATCGGGGTCCGGATACCAACACAGTGATATGACGCACGCTCTGTCCGCGGGAGGTTGGATTTGTGGGCCGAGGCCTTGGAGTTGGGATAAGATCCCCTCTGAGTAATGCCTGTAACGGATTCAAAGGTTCGACACTTTCCACCAATCTCACAATTTAGCTGTATGATTATAAGAATGACTGCCAATGTCGCCTGTTAGTAATTCTATTTCATCCTTCCTTTACAGATACATAAGTTACAAAATGGGAGGCAACTCAAAATTTTTGATCAAGAAGTGTCTATGTGGTGAAATAAAGAGGGGTGCTGAGTTCAAGCGCCATTTGAATAAATATAAGGATGCTCCCAATGAGCATAAAGAATTAGCTGTAATATCTGGCTGTATTCATTGCTTAAAATTTACCAAAGGCAAGCAGAATGAGGAATTTTACACTACTCACTTAGCATGTCCAACCACAAAGGTTGCCAATTACACGACATCGGACGTTGGCAAAATGATAGTCAGATACTTCAACGAAACATCCGACGATGTAGAAACGGATCTAGATAAAGTGATACAGTCAATCATAGGGTCCGATCACAGTGCAGCAGGCAATGATAAAAACGTTGATATTGAATCTCAGGAAGGAGTCGCCACAAACAAAGCTGTCGAGAAGCCAATACTCAACGATGTAGAAACGGATCTAGATAAAGCGATACAGTCAATCATAGGGTCCGATCACAGTGCAGCAGGCAATGATGAAAACGATGATAGTGAATCTGAGGAAGTAGTTGTCACAAACAAAGCTATCAAGAAGCCAATACTTCACTCCTCCCCCAAAACAACAAAGGGGATTAAAAAACAGACTGAGTAGTGGTGTAAAGACAGTGAGATCGCAAAAGTCAGTCAGGAATTTGCTGTAAGGAAGATAAAAGACGAACTCACCCGATATAAGAATGAGTGCGCTGCGCTCAGGGATGAAAATTTCAGCCTCAAAGCCCAAGTGTCGGAAATACGTAGTTTAAAGACACAGGTAAAAAACCTAGAGCCCTACCAACAGAGAGCAATCACCAGCGAGAAGCGGGTAGATGAGCAGGTGAAACTCATTAAAAGTTTGAGGACCAAGGAAGAGACGCTCCAACTTCAACTTGAGCAGACAAAATTGAGTC
Source organism: Prostheceraeus crozeri (assembly GCA_907163375.1). Taxonomy (NCBI): domain Eukaryota; kingdom Metazoa; phylum Platyhelminthes; order Polycladida; family Euryleptidae; genus Prostheceraeus; species Prostheceraeus crozeri. The sequence goes on along the minus strand of CAJQUW010004294.1, from coordinate 29,893 downwards.
TGGTTGAGGCTAGAAACGTCACTATGAAGGAGAAGCGAACAACACTTCACCTTCCCATTACTTCTAGCAGAATTGTTGATGATATTCTGATTCAGAAAGAGGAGTTAGATTGTTCCTTTGAGTGCTACGAAGGGGCAATGCCAGACATACGCTGTCTCCATGTCTCCATAACACATGATGGAGAAATTAAGGAATTACGCCACCGGAAGCGAAAACTGCCGGCCAAGTACTTGCCTCAGCCACCACCATCGAAGGGGTCACGAACCGGCTAAATTTCTCTTATGGTAAGTTAATATCATCTCTATCACTTGAATATAATTTCATCTATTTTTCCTTCTATTTTCAGATACGACGAGAACGAACCTACGGCTCTCTTAAGGGCCACCATGGGGCAAGACATGATAGAACCTCCACGCGGTTTGCCCTGGGCAGTCTTCGGACTGGCGAATACTATCATTAAGTTGAATCTGCTATCAGTCAACTTGAACGTTGCAAATGAAGTTCGGTGTAATACTTCCTTTCGACGGGCGTTCCTGTAAAGGGCGGCGGTGAAACCCGTAGCTATGTATACCGCAAGGGACATTCGGCAATGGTCAATCATGTTAAACCTCTCTGCGTCATGTTTGCAAGTGATTGCCTCTGTCTCAACGTAGTATGCATTCGCGCCAGGGCGACATTTAGCCAACTGTCGAAGGTTGCCTAAAACTTTCCATTGCATACGTTATGATAACCATGAGTTCTATCTGTCTCTATCAATGAGATGAATTGATGAATGGAATGAAATGGGAGGACACTCACGCGCCACACGCAACATAACACACTTCTCTCTTCCGCAGTCTAACAAGCTCTTTACACATGGATCGCAGTCGATTGCTATCCCTGTATCATGTAAGCTATCTTAATTTTATTTAACACTATTTCATCTACCATCATCGCCCATATGAAATGTTATAAGATTTACAAGTTAGACTAAGCGTGCTACTATTTCCAAATGAATAAAGTATACATGATTAAATCATCCACTGAAAACCCATTCAAGTAAGTCAGTATGAAAGCAAAGATAATACGAAATAAAAATTTATTATGGCATGTATTTCAAAAGGTCTTCATCGTCAATATCGTCCCAGAGTCTGACTTCACATAGATAACAAAAACAGTTCAGTTGCTTTAATCGTTCTTCCACTGAGAGCCTCACTTTGTCAATATACTCCCACTCTGCCATAGTTCGTGGCTGGGAGTTAGGGGTGTACCACTCCCATAATTGGTGGAGGAATTTCGTGCTGGTGATCTCCATCACATCGTCAGTATCGTACTGGAGATACTTCCACCTCACGCCTGTTAAGTCGGGACACTCCTTCTCACATACACTCTCCTCTTCCTCATCCGCTGGTAATGATAACTTTCTGATATTGTCCAGTCGGTACACCTTCTCTACCTTCCCCTTCGTTGGAGCGTTTGGTGCAACGAGCGCCTTTGGTGTTGAGCATGGAGAAGAGAATTTTGTATTTGGTGTTGTCGGAGGGCTTGTCATGTTGACTGTGAATAATGACTTTGAAATGTTTTCTAATTCTTAAGTATCAACAAGCAACCAATCAGAATGAACAGCCAATGAATGATGAATATGAAAGTATATATGCAAAGTGACATTCGTATCATTTCACTCTGTCTTTGAGACGTATAAGTGAAGTATTCTCTAGCGAATTCTATATTTGAGGCGTTCAAGTGAATTCCAAATTTGAGTGAAGTCTCTATCTTGTTGAAGTATCAACCTTAAACTTGATTTCGTTGAAATGGTAAGTTGAAGATTTCCTCTCTCATCTCCCTCAAACGTGTGGCTAATAGCATCTTCCTCAATTTCAGGCATCAACTTCATCACCAACGCCCTCCCTTCTCGAGGAAAGTTTAGAGTTATTGAGTCAAGGTAGGTTGTAACAATACACTGAGGCTTGAACAGAGATGATAGAATGATTTCTCTTTCAGGCGATGTGAGTTCCACCTCAGAACTGTCGCGACATGGCAACGAGTGGGAATGTGCTGACTGTGGGCACATCTTCACGAGGAAATGGGATCTCACCCGACACATCAAGCGAGGTGTTTGTCGACCTAAGTCAGCATCAATCTCCGAAGGTGGGGATGATTCTGTTAACGATGTCTCCTTTTCTTGCGATTTATGCATTCAGTCTTTTGAGTCACATTTTGAACTATCTTCACATAGACTTCGACATACACACAGTGACGATAGTTATACTAACAGCACCTCCTCTATCCAACTCACTGAAGTGTCCATAAATAATTTAGTGAGGAACTACCAGATGGACTCCTCAGAAACCATTGCTAACTTTGAGGAATGGTTTCATCAAAATTCATCATTGATAGAAGCGCTCTTCAACAATTTAGACAATTTTAGAATGAAGGCGCTCATCTATCTTAAAATAAAATATGTAAAAATCGACCACCATACTGGACAAATAATAGAGAGGTTGGAGTTTCACATACCCTCCTCTCCTGCAACCGAAGTTGTAGACTATGAGTCTTGGATAAATTTTCACATCCAAGGATTAAAATTAAATATTGATAAATTTAACGAGCGCGATAGCGGTCTCATTTTTGACGGCATTGAGTCCGCCTTATTTAAAATCAGTTTATTAGGAAATCATAGTGGTCGAGGCTCCTTTAAACTTCCAAAAAATTTAAAAAACAAAACAGCAGTCATCAATGTCGATTGCGAATCGCAATGTTTTAAATATGCTGTCCTCTCCATTCTCCACTATAATGACATCAATGCGAATCGAAATCGCACATATAGCTATAGGCAGTGGAAGAATGAATTAAACTTCGATGACTGTAATAGTGACGATATGAAAATTAAAGATATAGAAAAATTTGAAAAATTGAACAATATTAAAATAGTTCTCCATGTTTGGGAAAAGGGATTGAAGGGTGTGCGCTACAACTCGCGTTCGAGTTGTTATGAACGTACAGTAAACCTGTTATTAGTAAAACAGGATGATAGTGAGGAATGGCACTACTGCGGTATTCCCAAAATCTCTCGCTTATACCACCACTTAGAAAACTCTAGTAGAGAGTTATATTACTGCGACAGATGTATTCGCCACTTTAGGAGGAAAACTAAATTTGAAACTCATTATGAGTGGTGTAAGCGAGGTAAACTGCAAATGGAACGCATGCCCAAAGATAAGGAGTTTTCATATAGAGAGAATGGCGATGAACTAAGTCCTCTTCGTGTCATCTATGCTGACATCGAATGTTATATCGATGATAACATCCATCGACCAGCAGCCATTTCCTGCTATGAAGTATGGCATGATCACTTTAGGAGTAGGCAAAATAAAATGTACGTCTGGCAAGGTGAGGATTGTATTTACCAATTCCTACAATTCCTCGAACAGGCTGTAAAATTTCAACAAAAGTATGATGGTGAACTCTATCGCAGATCATTGCATATGACAGCAGATGATCAAGCAAAATTTGATAGTTGCAACGTTTGCCCCAAATGTAGGAAAACATTTGATGATGATAAGATTAAGAAAGTGCGCGACCATGATCACATCACTGGTAAATTTAGAAACGCACTATGTTCAAAATGCAATTTTTCGCTGAGGATGAAGCGGCGTACATTACCCGTCATTTTCCATAATTTCAAGGGCTACGACAGCCATATGATAATGAAAGGAGGTTTAGGTCAAATGAAAGAGTGGAAGCTTGATGTAATAGCACAAACGAGAGAGAAGTTTATGGCCATGACAGCAAAAGTGCCTGTCGATAAAACTAAAGAAAATAAGACGGTCTATTTTGATATAAAATTTTTAGATTCCTACCAATTTATGACTGCATCACTGGCCTCTCTCGTACAAAATCTAAAGTCTCTTCCACTAACACAAAATCTTAAGAAACAATATCCAAATCTAACCGATGAAGTCATCACACGGAAAGGAGTCTTTCCATATGCATATTTTGATGCAATTAGTAAACTCGGCGAGACTTCTCTTCCGCCCATAGATAAATTTAAAAATGATTTGACCGGCGCAGAATGTAAGACCGAAGATTATGATCATGCACAAGATGCATGGATAAAATTTGACTGCCATACATTTGGTGAATATATGATTGCCTACCTTAAGTTAGATGTATTTTTGCTGGCTGATGTATTTCAGGAGTTTCGACGAGTGGCATTAGAAGAAGATAAGTTAGATCCCGTCCACTTTGTCAGTCTGCCAGCCATGTCATTTAAGTCTGCTTTTAAAATGACTGGTGAGACCATTCATCTCTTACAAGATCCAGAGATGTATAATTTATTTGAGCGAGGAATTCGCGGTGGTCTCACATTTGTAAATAAACATAGGTTAAAATCTGAAACAGTGGGTAATGATCATACCCATCTTAAGTATTATGATCAAAATAATTTATATGGTAGTTCACTATCCAAACCACTCCCTCACTCTGAGTTTAGCTGGTTAGATGATAGTGAAATTCAGCATCTCTCCAACCCTTCTAACATACTAGCAATCCCAGATGAAGGTGATTGGGGATATTATTTTGAGATAGATCTACTCTATCCAAATAATATTAAACATAAAACCGTAGATTTTCCACTCGCACCCGAATCAGGTGAAGTGAGTAAAGATATGTTTTCCGACTTTATGAAACAATTTCATAAAGATTTAGAATCATGCGGTCAACCCGACTATAAGCCTTGTCGCAAACTTTTACTCACCCAGTATGATAAGGAAAACTATCTAGTCCACTTTAGCATCTTAAAATTTTATTTAGAAATGGGTATGATTTTAAAAAGAGTTCACCGCATTATTAAATTTAGACAGAAAGCCTTCCTCAAACCATATATTGATAGCAACAGCCAGAAACGTGCACTAGCCCAAAATAATTTTGAAAAAGATTTTTATAAATATAAGAACAACAGTCTATTTGGTAAGACGATGGAGGATGTTAGAAAGCGCGTAAACTACAAACTAGTTAATGATGATCAAAAGTATCACAAATTGACCTCATCACCTCTATTCATCGATAGAGACATTATCGATGAGGACCTTATAGGTGTTAAAATGATAAAATCTGAAGTTGAGTTGTGCAAACCCATCTATATTGGTCAAGCTGTACTAGATTACTCTAAGCTTGAAATGTATCAACTCTTCTATAAAATACTAAAACCGTGTCCTCTCGTAAAAGAGGTTCGTTTGTTGGGTGGTGACACAGATAGTTTCTTCTTAGGTATTACCACTCAAAAAGATTTAAATTTTAATGAAGTAGGAAAATGTTTAGAAAGATATTTTGATACATCAAATTATCCTACTGATCATCCACTATACTCCATCAAAAATAAGGCCAAACTTGGTTGTTTTAAGGATGAGACAGCAGGGAAGGAGATAGCTGAAATGATTCTCCTCCGTCCAAAAATGTATTCTATGAAATTAAAGGATAGTGATGATAGCATTAAGCGCGCTAAAGGCATATCAAGATCATTGGTCTCTAACATGAAACATAAGAATTTCAGGAAAGCCTATAGAAATAAAAATATAACGTTTGTCAATATGACAATCTTAAAATCTAAGTCGCATCAGATCAAAACTCATACTTTTAGGAAACGGGCGCTTTCAGCATGGGAGGATAAGAGGTGCTGGTTAGAACACAACATATCTCTTCCACATGGACATCCTGATACAGGCATACCACCACCCAAAAGAATTAAACCCACACTACCACATTCAGGAGACGTCTTAGCATAATCATCCTTAACTTAGTATTTTGATGTTGATTTCTGTAGATAAACATTGTTGTTTTATGTATCGCATGAGATTGTTTTTTCCTTGTGAATATGTGTCCACATCTGTACATTCCCCATGTGATGACTTTTCCACTGAAAGACATTTTTCCTATCCCTGTATATTTCCACCCTTCACGAAGTAAAAAGACTTTTTGTATATAGCAATGTTTATTGAAGTGTGCTCATGTATATATTTTCAGTGGATGTTGTATAAAGTCTATTGCTTCACATTCATGCACATATTTCAATAAATGTTGTATAAAGACTTCACTTTGTTTTCCGAAACACTAAAGTTACGAGGGATTTAGTATCTTTCACATGGATGCACTCTTGTAAACCATTGGTAATTTTGATAGCAATGGAGGGTATAGTTTGTTTGACGACGGGATGATAGAAAATAGATTCGAACATCTTCTCGACTATTCCATGTGAAGCGTCTTTATCATGAATGAAATCACGTAAAATGTATTCTTTTTTCTCACCAACAGAAATAGGTAGAATCAAATCACTTTGAATGTAAAGGTGCCGTTCATGTTTATCAAGTGTCATTGGTGTTTCTATACCAATCGTATGCGCAGCAGCAAACACTGTTTGTAGCATTGAAAAACCAAAGAGTTTTTTCAAATTTTTACTCAATTGACATTGAATGTCATCACCAAGTCTCAGAACAACGCGTTGATTTTCAATTGAAAACGAAATGTGGTGTGTCTTTACATCATATTTACTTTTCATCACATGCTTCAACTTCTGTTGTATATAAGGATTTACTACATGAATGAAGCTTTCAACTGTATGATATAGACGCGGCATTATATTGATAGCAACTTTAGATTCTTCATAAGACTGGTAAATTTTCCTGATGCGATCGCCATAGATGTCCACCCACCATTCATCATTAACTGAATCAGCTTTAGTGTGATATTCATGAGAAGCATACACCACACCGCTTCCAATAATAGGTGTATAATGTCTTACAAAATGACGCAAGGTTGGAGAGAAATAAACTGTAAGTTTGTCATTATATTTCTGAATAACCAACTTATTTTTGATCGCCATAATTTTCTCTCCATACTTCTTACCCACAGTCTCATTCCATCGTTTTACTAACTCAATAAGTGATAAAGGTTGAACACCACGCTTTTTCAAAATGATGCGTTCTTCGCATTCTACAACATCTTCATCAAATATTTTAAATCTATAATGAAATTTGTTGATTCGATTTGAATAAACTTTTTTAACATTTGCAGTAGCAATTGATGTTAGATGTAGTCCATGACCAAAACCAAGAGGTGGATAGAATTCATTATCCAACCTCAGCGTAAGACCTTTAGTAAAAGAATGAAAGCGGAGGAACTGTCTCCCACTCCAATGATAGATAGTAAACTCATAAGCTTTCTGATTTTTATTCTTCATGATGGAAGTATTACCACTGTTGAATGCCTTAATAATTTTCTCATTCCCAAATGGTTCATAAGAATCTGATTTTATCTGAATCCATTCATAGTTCCACTTTCCATCTGATGTTAAATTGTATGGGAACTGAAATGTATTATTCATCGTTATTCCATCATGGGTGCGAGGAGTCAATATCATTTCTTCCAAATCAGTCACATTCTGAATATTGCTATCATAGCAAATACTAGAAACGCCAACCTCCCATTCACCTTCTAAATGCAGTGGCCGATTTAATTCTACTCGATAGTCTGATGGTTTATTTTTGGGAAATTTATTCATAGAAGCATTACTGGGCAAGTAGATTAGAAACGAGTCCTTATTTTCACTTTCCATATTATTCACATTGGAAAAATATATTAGCATACTTTTGCATTAACTCTTCATTCGGAAATGGAGTGTGATACTTGTCACAGCATCTTTATGAAAAGGAATCAACGCACCAGCATCGTCATAAATGCCAATATCAATTTGTGGGATGTAGTTTGATTTCAGCTTTGTATAATGCACTTTCTTGAAAGTATGCTCAGATAAAATACTGCAGCTTTTTGGCTGGTATGGTATCATTGCTAGCAATGGAGCTTCAACATCTCCCACACGTACATCTTCACCAATATTGGAATATATCTGAAAATAGTTAATACGACGCGATAGCGACATGTCTGCGCTAGCTTTGGTTACAGTACCACTTTTAAAGATATTTTGATCAAAACCCAAAATCTCCATTAGAGTTTTATCCATAATTAGTTCAATAACTTTTCCACTTATAGTGAGAGACAAAGTACCTTCTTTTTCAGAAAATGAAATATGTTGGTCATTAATCACTTCATTTAAATAATCTACAACCAATTTAACCGAAGTAATAATGCGAGGCATCAACACTCTTGTTTCATGTAAGATACCACCTAAAGGCTCTACACACTTTCTGTATAAAGATACGGACCATTCTGTATCAAATTGATTTGACCTTTCACATGGTAAATGTTTCATATCAGATTTTCCATGAACAGCTGCAGAACGATGTCGTAAGAACTGATGAAAATCTTTTGAACAAACTAATACTAGATCATCATCATTTAATTTGCTTATTGCAATATGATTAGATGATTTAATATAAGTCAATGTTGCCACTTGTTTACCATCAACTCGAAGGAGATAATTAAATTTCTTCAATAATGTTTCAGGAGTCATGTTTGTCTTTCTTGGCTTAATCACAATCTTCTTCACCAACGTCTTCTCATTTCTTGGAATAAGATCTACATAATAAGCTTCCTCTCGATATATTAACTGTTTATGACCACTTATGTGGTAATTAACGTTAAAATTATCATAGCTTGTTAAGGCGCTAGCGAGGTAGCCTAAATTATTTCTTAAACTTGGACTTAAACCAACAGTCCAATCTTTCTCAACTACATGATGTACATAGGTATAATCATCATTGTGCGGAGTAAATTGGACAATATGTTTACTCGCTTTATTCAAGAAATCATATATAAACTTTTTACATGGTAAGAGATCTTTCTTTGGCCACTGTGGAATGTATACTCGGCACCCCTTTTCACATTGGTAAGCAGCTGTACGCCTCATATTAATAGTCATCACCTCATGATCAAAAGTATAGACACAGTTGCTATAAACAAGTTGAGTGACACCCACTTCCCAATTTCCATTTAGCTGTTGTGCATGATCAATGGGAGTAGAAAAGAGTGCGGCTCGATTACTAGTAAATCTCTTTGTAGCCGCATTGCTAAGCAAAATATGATAAAATGACATTTTTATATTGCTGATCTGCAACTTTGCATAACATCATGAAGACTTGGATTTTGGACTCTCTACAATATATCAGAGTTGATCGTGATGGAAACGTACATTTCAAAAATTCTCATGGTCATACGTCAACAGGAATTACATTAACATGGCGACAATTTGTCAACCTCAATGATATCATGAGGGATTTGGAATATTTTGAAACATTAAGATTCATCTCCTTGGGTGATCAAGTTTGGCTTCAACATTACAGAAATGAAATTCAAATCTACCATTCTCATTCCGCAAACTGTTTCTCATTTCGCAAATACAATTGGGAGAAGTATACATGTAGAAGATATATACATCGCTCCATCATGACATTTATTCGTCGTGAGTTCATCGCCCTACTATGCAAATCTTAATCAGACATGACTACCACACATCATGAGTTGGAAATTAGATTCCCTACAACGTATTGAAACGGATCATGATCGAAACGTCTATTTCAAAGATTCAACTGGAAATGTGAGAAGAGAGTTTTCTTTATCTTATCGTCATTTTCAATCTCTACATCATATCATGAAGGACTTGAAATACTTCTATATGAAAAGACATTCACGTATTGGAAATCGCATCTGGCTGCGCGTCAACAATCGGCGAATTCAACTCTATCATTCCCAACTTTCTACCTACTTCACATTTCATCAAGGCAGTTGGGAAAAGTATATAAGGACGATACATCGCTCTATTTACTCATTTCTTCATCATGAAACGTCATCACTACACCATCGTCAACATTCTCCGACGCATCAGACTCTACACGAAAATCGATCTCGCAACATTACACCAACAGCTTCCAAACAGCAAGTATTACCCGGGCCGTCCTCAAATGTTAGTGGTGAAGATGAACAATTCACGGAATCTTCAACTCTTCCCAAATGGGACTGTACAGATTCTCGGCGCCCTTTCTCATTCATCGGCGCAGTCAATGCGCTTAGAGCTACAAAGACTACTACGTCGGATATGGAAGAGGGAGAGGTGTGTGATGTCGAATCTGACTGTGGACAATATGGTGATCTCTACTCAATTGAGTGACAGTCTATCATTTTTGAAGATTCGTACCAGCAGTTACAAATTGTGTTATGAACCCGAACTTTTTCCTGCAGCTCTCATTAGTTGTTGGTTACCTGTGCATGTGGCAATCTTTCATAATAGTAAAGTGATCATTACTGGACTAAAATCTCATGTACAAGCAAATATGATCCTAGACTATCTCATTGAGTATGTACGTACCCAGCGGATTGTAAAATAAAAAACAATTTTTCCAACATGATGTTTCTATTTCAAATCATGATAGAACTTACAAATCATTTTTTCATTAGAGGATGGATTACATGAAAAGTTTTGAATAATAGATGCAAATCGAGATACATGTAAACGTTTTAAGATGAAGTACAGTACAAAAGCACCACACGTTGATGAAAGTGGATGTTGTAGTATGCGTTCATTTCGCTGATATTGACGCGTATGTTTTCTCAACCACTGCTGTGTTGGTATATTTGGAGGTTGAGCAAGAGAGTCAAATAGTTCACCACGTCGGTCTTCTCCAATAAAGATCGCTTTCCAATGCTCACCGCCTAAATTCTGCGAATGAGTGTTTAGCACAATAAAGATGGGATAGTGATTTACTGCAGGTGGTAAGGTATCGAGTGAATAGACATTATCGAAAGCTTTCAACGTCGCTTCGTCTGCATTACGCTGCACTTTAGTCTTAATATCGTCAGCAGTCAACCAACTCATTAACGATTATACTGAAGAATCACGTCGGGATACTTTGTAATTTCAATATTTGAATCGAAGACTGCATAAATTAATACATTGATCGTCTCAGGTAGTGTTCTTTTGAACGTCAAATCCAAACGAATATTATGAGGCACGTTCGCTTGACGATAGGGTGCACTAATATCGCTGTCAGCAGTCAAATCAAATGCATAAATAGTATATCCACTCTTAAACTCTTTCATAGTGAGTCCGTTGGTGTCATCCGTATTGTAAAAGCCAAAGACATCCATAAAATCAACATAACTGCGCATAAATTGATCCGAAGCAAAATCTGGTTTGTAGGGTGGACCAGGATGACTCACACCATTTACACGTAAAGCAATTTCACTTAACTGATTTTGTTTAAAATTGAAAGGATTCTTCTTTATATTACCATTAAATGCATCATTTTCAATCATTGCCACCATGAGGAGCTTCGGTGCTTCCGATGGAAAGAGGCCATCTTTCATGAAACTCTTTTGATCTTTCGGAATTGTAAAGGTGAGAAGCTTTGTATGCTGAACGGGGTAAATGGCATTTTGGCGGTTAAGGCCTTCAGCATGCCCTCTAATGACACTTGGATTCGGTACTACTCGACGAATGTAAAGTGCAATATCTTCCACATGAATTCTAAAATTGTCAACTTTAGCAAATGCATTCAGCGCAAATTCATGCTTATTCAATGTCAGCTTGAGTCGCATGCTGGTATTACACAGTAAAAACTTTGACTGTCTAAAGAAGTCTAAATTCATGGGACCATATAGCTGACATACTTTACTATCTTTAATCATAGCAGATTGCTTTACAAAGCCACTGTTTGTTTCAACATCAAATTTTCCTGCTTCATCTCTGTAATATCCCATGGCTTCCATATGACTTTTTTGTGCTGCTGGATGAAACTGTGATACATGATTGAAATATGATTTATAGGGATAATCGCTTTGACCACCTTCCACCTGCTGCTCTCCAATCGTTAGAGAAACATCGCGAAGTAATGTAGTCAATGGTAAATTGTTCAGTCCAACTTTATGTGTATCGTCAATAGCAGTTCCATCTGCTTGCTGAATTCTAAACCTCAAATCAAGCATCGCATAACTCAAATCTATGTAGTCATCACTACCACCAGGAATAACAAATTCAATGGGGCCAACATTCTCAGCTGTTCGAGGATGATAATCTACAATACTTGAACTAAGAATATCTGTCTGTATGGCTTGTTGATCGAACAAACAAAAACCGGAAGTTCTACACTCCATGATTAGAAGTTATAGCAGCGTCGTCGTTTAGCGCCTGATGAATGATTAGAGCCTCTACGACGTTTGCGTGAATGCCTTTTGACTGAAGATCGCACCTTACCAGCTCCGCGATGTTTCCTCCTTCCTTTATTCATTCGTTTAGGTGATTTCTTTCCTTGAGTAACACCAGCAAAGGTCTGCTTCAATGTTTTTAAACCGCGTTCCTTCCCACGATTCAACAAACTGCTCTTAAAACTTCTACCTCTGGAAAGATCACTAGCAACATCACCAGCAAAGCCAACGGCATTACTTAAAACATTTCGTTTTAAAGATCTTCCGACATTGGATATGAGAGGTGCTACAACAGATTTCAGTGCACCAAGTATGCTACCTCCACGTTGGCGGCGAGCGCCGATGTAAATTTGTCCTCCGCCACTTACATAGGAGGGTCGTGAATAAAATGAGGCAGTTGGATTCATAGCTCAAACCCTAAACATTGTTAGTTACAACTTTGCATGAATCACTGTCGATCACTTAGATGAAAGATGTCGGCACGACGCATCCAAGAGTTCATACTTGAAGGATAACCAGTCCATTTAACAAGACACCATTCTTCACCTTGCCGTTTTTTACATCGAATGATTTTCTCTACCAAATATGTTTCACTTTCAGTGACTACCTCAATCTCATCGCGGTAAAAGCTACCCTCAATTTCTTCATTATCGTAATCTTTCAACTTGTAGGTGGTCGGAGAGTCTTTTTGATTAATCCTTGATACTGTAAATACCTCCTCTGTCCAATTCGGAAGGTACCCTTTAGCAAAAACACTTTTCACTTTTGAGATACGAACTTTATCGCCAATTTTCACATCACTTTTCACATGAGTGCGTTTACGTTGGAATGATTCGCGCACTTTATCTACATTGTCAGCATTTACATCTACTGGTCTGAGTCCAATAGAACGATGGATAGAGTGATTGTAGGCATGGAGTGTATCTTGTAGAACCTTTGTCCAATTTTGTGTCAAGTTGGCAGTAAAATGTCGCCACAAGCGATTTTTTAATGTGCGATTAAAACGTTAAACGAGTGCAGCTTTATAAGCACTCTTTACACTAAACAACTCAATGTCATGCCTCTCAAATAATCTTCGCACATGCTGATTTTCAAACTCTTTTCCTTGATCACTCTGAATTCTTTTTGGAATGCGACCTTCTCGAAAAATTGTTTGGAATGCTTTTGCTACTCCTTTCCCTTCTTTAGTTTTTAAAGGTTGAGCCCACGCATAACGCGAGAAAATATCAATGACGGTTAAAATAAAATTATTGCCCGAGTTATGTTTTGAAATGGAGGCGCCATCGCACAAATCTGCTTGCCACTGTTCATCGATGTCATGAACAATATAATGGCGGGTGCGGTACTTCTTTTTCGCTTGTTTGTGGAGTGTATAGGTAGCCTGACCCTTTAACCATCGTTTCACTTGTGATTGTGGAAGACCACTCGCTTTTGATATTTTCTTGATAGATGCAAATCCTGCCGGATGTTTTACATCATAATAGATTGACTTCAAACGTTCAGTCGATGACGACTGACTCTTTTTCCTCCTTCTCATCTTTTTGTTTTCTTGCCTTTCTACATTTACGACAACTACAGCATTTAGCTTTAGCGGTTTTGCGATCGTGTTCACATTGCTTAGGGGTTTCATTATGAGAGCTGGCGCAGCAAGTGCAAGTGACAACGACATTCACCTCTGGCGGCTCATTACATGGCAAGCAACACATCTGCTTCATATTAATAGTCTGAGAACATGTATTTCCTGGGAGGAGCTGTTTTACGTTTTCCTTTTACTAGTTTTAGTGGTGATGTAGATCTACGTCGAGTTCTTCCTCTTGTTTGCTTAGTGAGTGTGGGAGGGGATGTAGCAGGTGACGACTTAAACCAATTTGTTGGCATTTTCATCGTCTGAAGCATTGGAGCAGTAGCCACTGTTGAATCAAGTTCTTTCAATGTCTCATTATTCAAAGCAAATTTTGGTACATTATGCTTTTTCAATAGTTTAAGAAAGTATGACCAACCAGGTGGAACATAGCCCTGACGGCGCTTTCTACGTGTCGCATACTGAATCAAGTCTTCATAACGTGAAGCATCAATCACTTTATTTTCATCTGTAATGATTTCTCCTCTATCATTTACATTGAGATGGGGTTCAATACTATTGAAAAGAGATATGGCATGTGCGCGAGATGCTAAAGGTGTAGCAGTCGATACAGAGTCACGCATCTTATTCTTCAAGTTTTTCAATTGCTCAACAGTTTCCGATTGTAATAATACAGCACGATGTGGATCTTTGATGTGAACATTTTGCTGATAATCTATTTCTTTCCTATACATTTGATTTGCAAGAGGTTGCTTTACTTGCTGCATGGCAGTCAATTGTACATATTCATCCTGAGGAATAACAATCATGCGAGAATAGGAACTCATAGTTTGTAGATAATCATGGGTGTTTTCAGAATATCACTTCGAAATCTAAATTCTTCCGGACACTCTTGCGTGAAGTCAATGAATAAGCAACCGTATGGTTTTTCAGTAGCTGCTTGAAAAATTTCAATTAAGGCTTTTGATCCTCTGGGTGCAACTTGTCGCGCTAAAATTTCAAATTGACTTTTATCTCGCGGATTCTTGAAAATAGCATAATAGTGTGTATTCAGGTTTCGTGCACGAGCTTCTTTTCCATCAGGAAACAAATTTTGTGTGATATAGATGATAAAGCACCTTTTATGATGTGCTGCGCGAGTGAACATATCTGTAACATCTTTTGAATTCTTGCTTTCTTTTAATAAATCATCCAATACAACAACATCATTAGACTGAAGTTTATCCACTGGAATAATTCCTTCATGTCGAATAAAGTTGCGACTTTGCAATTCCTGAAACAGCGACGGTTGATAAATACCATAACACCAAATCACTCGATTGATAGGTTCCTTAAACAACTCCCTTCTTTTATCCAATAAATTCAGCGTGAAAACAGTTTTACCTGCATGAGATGGACCTGATCCAGTCAGAACTTTATCACATTGAAGTCTGAAATCCATTTTATTACTTTGAGACTCAACATTTGCATAATTAACGCTTAGAGCCAAAGATATTTCCCAATAGGTTGCCCACGGCAGGAGCTATCATTGGAAGTATTGCTGAAAGGAAACCGCCCTTTTGTGTTAGAGTTTTCCTCTTTCTTTGAAGGGTGACTTTAGGATTGGAGATGAAACGCAATTTCGTAGCATATCGCTTAAGTAACTTTCGTTGTTTTGGCGCTAATTTCTTCGTCCTCAACTTCCTCACATGAGAAATAATTTCACAAATGAATTTATCGTTAGCATGTCGTATAGCATTGTATCGCTGATTTGCTTTCATTCGTCGGAGAGCTTGAATGGCTGAAGAAAACTTTGAAGACTTTTGACTTTTACGTTTCGGTATTTTCCGTGTTAGTCTTTGCTAAAACCTATCTTTACCACATTTGCATAGGTACTAACTATTGCGACATAAGTGACACTCGAAATGAGCAATATCACAGTGGTTACATTGGCAAAGTTGAATGCAATTACGTATGAAACAGCGTTGACAAAAAGCATGCTTACATCTCTTGAAGATGCGCTTTTCATTTCCATCCTTTCGCTTACATACATCGCAACACATAGTTTCACCGTTACTGATGTCTATAGCAAGTCTTTTTGAAGATATGAATTTGCTAGCCTTTTCTAAATAATAGACGCATGTACAGAAGGAATATACTTCGAGAGTGAGCAGACATAGCTCGAAAACCAGTTGTGCTACAATCAAGTACCACTGCATTTTCAATTTTTCTTTATGGAAATTTGAATGTGAATATCTTAAATCGCTTCAATCACTAGACTGCTACCATGATGGTTAAATGCGTTAAGACGTTCAGCAATTTTTATCATATGTCTTTTAAAAAATTCTTGGGGGTGCTCTACCACTTCCATTGAATAAGAAGCAAAATGGAAAGAGCGACTTTCCACCTCTTCCTTTCCAAAATGACTTAACTTAATTTTCGCAACTAATTGCGCCATGATAATGCTATCAGAGAATGTATTCATTAACTCTAGAAATAGAGTGCTAGCATCATCGACCACTGCTTCGATGTCGGTCTCATCTTTATGAAAATTTATCACATAATCTTGAACAGCTCCTTTTAAACTTTGCCTATGAAAATGTAATGTTCCGCAGTCGTTTGAGAAAGACATGATCGCCCTTTATCTAACCCATCCATTGCATGAAAACAACAACTCTTCTCATAGTAACATTTATTGAATAACGGTAACAAGCATGCATTATAAATCAATGGTTTGAAAGAGATAAAATAGATACAGCTGGTAACTATCATACAGCGAGCAATGATAACCATACAGGACTTTGGCAGTGTTGAGGTAAGGAGGAAAGAAGCATTGGTTATGAACGTAGCTACTACAACGAACAGACAAAATAGGAACACACAAATCCTTAAAACGTTTCGTGACTTCATGATAATGTTGATTCACTCTACTATCCCAAGGCGGGAGCAAAATATCATCAATGATTAGATTGGGAAATACTTTCCTCTCCTTAACAGGATTATTACAAAAGATGGGTATAACATTGAAAGCAGCTAACCATCGTTTAAAGTCAATAAGAAGAGCACTCTCACAAGAAAAGCCATAGTCTTGCAAATATTTCAGATTAAGTCCATGAATGTGTTTTCTCGCCCATCGATCAACATTGGGATCGCAGTTGGCATGTTGATGATAGACACTAACAATCTGATATGTCCAATTGTTCATAGCAATAGCACTGAGCTCCTGTACAGGTTCACCCTCACAATCCATAAAAATGATGATAGAAGCCTAAAACGGAAATTTACACATCTAAGGAAACGTTCTATAACATATTACAAAATGAAGAATTACATCGATGCTTTTCACGACAAAATACACAAATGATATGATGGCAACGAAGAAGTAAAATGTATCTAATAAGACCACGTCTACGACACTCAAAGCACATAAGCGAATTGTCATAGGGTAGAGTTAGGAAAGGACTAGTAATTCTCCTTCTTTGATTTGCGTTTTGATGCAGCATTCTTCTCCGACTTGCGCTTCGTACCACTTCTGTTAAGGATTTGATCAATTATGTCGTCCACGTTGGGTGGTTTTGGAATATATAGGATGGATTCCATATGCATGGAGAGAGAGGCTATTTTATTATCCTTGTGTCGACCATAATATAGCCCATTCACTTTGAAAAGGATATCCCAAGTACCTTCTCCGAGCTCATCACATCTGATGGGTATTGATTGATCTCCCTCCTTATAGTAAGTACACCAATGTGATAGCGGTAGGCAAATGTGATTACCATCCCAAATCTTTCTATAGGGAGTATCCTTGTCATCTCTCGCCCTCCACTCTTGAGCAAGAGGAGTAGGAATGTCCATATTTAATGTCACGTACTCCTCAATAATATCAAGTTGGTGGCGAATGTACGGACTCACGGGGATCAGTATGAAGTCCCCATACTGATTGTGCATTATCTTGACATCCGTGGAAGGGAGCATTCCCGTTTGGAGTACTACGCTATGATCATCATAACGCAAGGCTTGTTTAAATTTACGCTGTAGCGGTGTAGGATTATGTACCTTGGATGTTTCTTCCACTGGCCTCAGTTGTAGATGATCTGACCGTAGCGAACCTTGTAACGTTTGACCGCCATTTTGTCCTACTAGTGCAGCAGATGGAGTAGATGCCTGAAAATGAAAAAAGATTGTATTAAGTTGACGTTCAAGGGAGGAGAGGGAGGGAAGTAGCGACTTACCATTTTAGTTGGATAATAGAACAGGGAACTAGAGAGAGAGAGAAAATGTGCGTCCGTCACTCGTATGATTCAACGATGGAATGATTCTCACTGTGGAAGGATCGCTATTTATAAAGAAATGCTTGATTCTCATTGGATGATGATCCTCATTGGACAATAACATCAAGCTGATTCCAAATCTGAAATCCGTTTTCCCATCCGATGCTTCGTTTTGAAGCTACAGCCCAAAACGTCCCAAATTCTAACTCTGTCGTTTTTCGCCAATGTCCCAAAATCTTAAATGGCGTCTCACATCTAAACGAAGACAGATAGGAACAAGCCGATTCTTTCAGTGAACTTGTCTCACTCTTAGCTTTCAAACGAGCTATTGCACGACAAAATCCGTCCACTGGAAGCCAAAATCGAAGCGAGCTGTCCAGAGGAGGGGGACGTCAGCGAAAATTTTTCTCTCCGATTGAGCTGGAAATACACCATTTCCATGTAGAATTTGACGCTGAATCCGAATCTGGCCTCCGTTTTCCCATCCGATGCTTCGTTTTGGCTCTACAGTAGGCAGCCATCGCAAAAATTCTAACTCTGTCGTTTCTTCGAAAAATGTTGAAAATTTTTTCTCGCCAATTGCCTTGAAACTCACCATACAGATAGAGAATTTCACGCTGATTCCAAATCTGAAATCCGTTTTCCCATCCGATGCTTCGTTTTGAAGCTACAGCCCAAAACGTCCCAAATTCTAACTCTGTCGTTTTTCGCCAATGTCCCAAAATCTTAAATGGCGTCTCACATCTAAACGAAGACAGATAGGAACAAGCCGATTCTTTCAGTGAATTTGTCTCACTCTTAGCTTTCAAACGAGCTATGGCACGACAAAATCCGGCCACTGGAAGCCAAAATCGAAGCGAGCTGTCCAGAGGGGGGGGGGTCAGCGAAAATTTTTTCTCTCCGATGGCGTTCAAATTCACCATACCGATGCAGAATTTCACGCTGAATCCGAATCTGGCCTCCGTTTTCTCATCCGATGGTTCGTTTGGGCGCTACACACCAAAACGTCCCAAATTTTAACTCTGTTAACATTTTGAAAAATAATTTTTTCTCGCCGATTGAGCTGGAAATCACACCACAGATGCAGAATTTTACGCTGAATCCGAATCTGGCAGCCATTTCACCATCCACGACAACATAGACGGTCGCCCACGTCAACCTAGACGGTCGCCCACGTCAACCTAGACGGTCGCCCACATCAACCTGGACGGTCGCCCACGTCAACCAGGCGGTCGGACCAACTCACCTGAGTCTCACACTCTGTCGTTGCAGAGGGGGGGGGAGTCAGCGAACAGTTTTTGAACGTGGACCCACCTGGCCGGCACACCACGACAGACTACAACCTCTGTCGTTCCAGGGGGGAGGGGGGAGTCAGCGATGGCGGCCATCTTGCGCTATCTGGTGTTTGTCACTTCCTTACTACTTATTTTTTAATATTTTTATCAACCTCTGTTATTCCAAAGTGATGAATGCTAGATAGAGAAAGCATATGTCCAAAAATATTGGCCCAGTCATTCTCCACACACTTGGCCCACCTGTTGGGCAGCTACCGAAATGGCTCACGGAAGAGATCTAGACTTTTAGAATTGAAAAATTCCATAACAGCGGTTTCGACATTGACGCTATTTTCAAAGCATTCGCCTCTTAGATGATGTTTCAAATGTCGAAACAAGTAAAAGTCACTCGGTGCCATGTCCGGGCTATAGGGAGGATGAGGGAGAACTTCGTAGCCATTGTCTCTGATTGTGGCATCAGTGACCGTTGCGGTATGAATAGGAGCGTTGTGGAGCAAGTGGAGGTTCTGGTTTCGAAGCTTGCGAACACCTTACCGTGCAGCTCGAAGCTGTTTGCAGTAGTATTCTCTATTCAGACGACTTTGTTTATCAGCAAAGTCCATGTGGACAACTCCGAGACTGTTCCAAAAGATGATGAGCATCAAACATCCCTGGTGGCTTGTTCCGCAACGCAACTTGCGACTTCCCGTTTAACTAGGGAATTTAAACTCTTTTGAAGATCGATAGGTAGGTAAAGCGACCATTGGGTCTCGTCTTCTGTGATGAATTTGCTTAAAAAAGCATCACCCACACTCCGACAAAGCTCCAGCAGTTGGTTGCAGCATTGAAGACGACGTTCACGCATTTCAGCTGCTAAAAAGTACGGAACGACACAGCTTTCTAATGCCCATTTCAGAAAGCATGTTCATGGCACTGCCAAAAGACGCGTCTAACTGCTCTGCCAACTCTTTCTTGCTGATTCGGCGATTATCAAGGACGATTTTGTGCAATTTCTCTCGATAATCATCATCATGTTAAATTGGCCTCCCGGTCCACTTGCGATCCATAATATCCACTCGTCCACTCTGAAATTCTCTTTTCCAATTATTAACTGTTGCTCGACATGGTGCATCACCGCCAGCGACAGCTAATTTAAAATTGCTTGCCGCTCAAAACTCCAAAGCAATAAGAATCGAATGACACCTTCGATATTCCTCAGATGATAGTATATCTTGAATAGAAAATGACTCATGAAAATGAATGACTTTTGTATCCGTTCGTGGAATGCCACTGACTTGTGAATACTCTTCATTGTTGTCTGTGTGTGTTACATATCTGGCATGGATATTTAAGAGTCAATCATGGTTCATCAAGTACTGCAATATGATTTTTCATTATTCGTTAATACTTTGAATTCTCAAAATACGATTGAACTTAATAAAAATATCAAAAAATAGATGAAAATTCGATATATTAAATGTGATGTAATTTACTGCAGACGTGAATGTTCATGAAACTTAACTCTGCTATATTTCGAACCTACATGCTCATAAGTTTCACTAGGGGAAGAAACATGTCCATAGGATTACGCCTTCTGGTCGAGTTTAAATCATTTTTGATCCCATCACGTATGTGCATATAATTACAGGAAAACCTCTGAGGCTCGGAGTCCATGAAGCCTTGAAATCAATCACTTGGTTCTCATCATTACAATGGTCATTTGACATGATAAAAGGAATGCTTATTTGATCTACGATTGGGGGTACATGACAGTTAATTGCTATGCGCTTATCTTCTGGAAGCAAAGGACGCAAAAAAGGATGAGTAAGTGAGCGAGTGAGCCATCAAGCGTCTTTTCGGAGCGACTGTTCTCCGAATTCGGCGGCATCTACGACCGTAAATGAACAGTGCGTGTGTGAAGTTAGCGTGTGGTTCACCCTGAGAAAACACTTTTATATTTAGACTGAAACTTCTCAATAACGTGTGCAAATTTGTGGAATCTGAGTCCAGATTCGTGATCAGGAGGTTGAAGTTAATAAAGTTAAAGTTGTTTCGAATAGAATCACCTGTAATAAAAAATGTCTCAGTTGGGTAGCGCCGCTAACTTCACAGGCTCATGAATACGGTGCGATGTTACCGTTTTTAACTTTATATGTATATTGTTATGAAAAATGAAGCATATATTTCTGATCAGCGCAACAAATTGGATCAGGTAGTGACAAACTAAAATTGATTTACTGTGCCAATCAACTAAGCTAGGAAGCTAGTTCCGCTAACTTCACAGCGGAACCACTTTTATTTGTTTTTATTTGTAAACTTGGATCTCGAAAACCCAACTACGAAATTGCAGAATCTGAGCCCAGATTCGTGATCATAAGGCTGATACTGATAAAGAGGAAGTTGTTTCGAATAGAATATCGCTGTAATAGATGTTTTACAGATGTTTCCGCTGAGTAGTTCCGCCAACTTCACACACGTGAGAACTGCTGCTATTCTTGCATCATAATACGAAAGCAGATCGCATTGAACACTTTGTTTTACCTTTGTTGTTTTTCATTTTCTCTGATTGCATTTACATTTGTCAGGTAAATACTTGTCGTTTACCGCCATAAAGATAGCATGATTGACATGCTTGAGTTTGAGCTTGAGTCCCATGACATTACAATACAACATTATTCATTTTTAGACATTGATATATTGGCCGAATACCGAATACCTGAAAAATGCCATTATTCTCCAATATTATATATATGCCAATATTCGTTGCACCCCTAACATACACCATTTTCTAATCCTGTGGTTAAAGATAAATAATTCGATGATAAATTGAGTGTGCCGAAAAACCCTAATATAAGTATCCGTTATCTTAAATACTTCAACTAATCCCAAAGTCGCAAACTAAGACAGAATCCACTCAAAATTGTCAATCTAAATGGACATTTCAGTTTATATCGAAGTATTTTGGCAGTACAAAACATCAAGGAGGCTGCAGATTATTGAAACAGAGATGGAAACCGGGCGCCGGCTGAGGCCACCTGTAATTAACGACGGCACAGGCCGGCTTTCATTATTTTACGTAATGAGCAAATTAATCATCAAGCAAGAGATTTTTTGATTGTACTGTTTATCACTCAGTCAAGCCAAATGAACTTATTAGCTATTACATCCTCTATAAATTATTAGTTAGCTTATTAGTCATTCTATGCATGTTCAATTAATGAAACTAATATTTCGTGAGCTTCGAGTGGGTAGGTAAACAGATAGGAAAATTATGATGTTTAGTCAACCATCGGTAGGGCTAATGCCAAGAATTCTGCAGTACAACTTGTGGGAGTCGGTATCAACTCATCTGGATGGAATATTACATAACGATAACTTTGTTCGATTTGAGAACACCCAATTCGTTCGATGGGAATGTTTTATATGGGAATCCGACAAGACTATTGGATGACTTTCGCGACCATCTCAACGGATTGCTGCGCTCAATCAAATTCATCATCGAAATGGAGCGTGATTCAAACATGTCCTTCTTAGATATTATGATAAAGAGAACGTGTGATACCGATTTTTCCTTGTCCGTTTTTCGAAAGAAAACCCATACAGACCTATATCTCAATGGTCATTCTTGCGATCCAAAGTCTGTTTTTGGAGGAATTGTGCATGGATTAGGGAAAAGGACGAAAATGGTTTGTTCTGATGAAAACCTAAATGATGGACTTTCTCATTTAAAAGACGTTTTTGTCAATAATGTCTATGGCCGCAACACTATTGATACATTACGACATATTCCACAGCTCATAGAATTAATAAAGAAAAGTCTCAAAAGAAAGAAATACCAATGAACATGATCACATATATACCCGGAGTTTCAACTAAAATCATGAATCAGTTGAAGAAGATCAATGTCAATGTTAGTTTCAAACCTCCTAAGAAGCTGAAGGAATTTGACGTACACAAGAAACCTTGTCCAGCCAAGAAGCTAGGCATACCGTGTATAAAGTAGATTACGAAGAATGTGGTTGGAAATATGTAGGAGAAACGAAGAGACCGATCGAAATGAGAAGGAATTAGCATCATATACGGGAAATAGCAAAGCATGCAACTGAGACCTCCCACAAGATAAACATGGATATGAAAGAACTTGATTATGACGAAGGATATCAAGAAAGAGAATTAAAGAAGCATTGTGGAGTAGGAAACGCAACAGCTAGAATCGTGTATTTCTGGACATTGGACATCTGTATGATGAGATTCTTTGATGTGCGGCTTTTTCTCACATTCTTTGATTCTCTGTTACACTGCCCTAAATTTCTATTCTTTTATGATTCCCGTTAACATATGATGCCATGTGCACTTCTTGGCAAACTGCTATAGATATTTTGAAATTTGTATGTAATAAATGTTATTGCTTTGAAAATGGCCAGCGGTGCTGGAACGAAAAGCGCTTTAGCGAATAATATGGGTTTCGATCCATCGAACGAATTGGGTGTCCTCAATTCGAATAATGACGACATCACCTGACCACCTCTTATACCAATAATGATCATAAGTTGTTGTATACCGGATCCGGGTGCTTATATCATACTACCTTGCTTCAATACATTTTAGACGAAGATAAATGTCACAGAATATTATCAGCACCTAAATTTGGAGAAATGCATCACAACATTCTCTCGATTTTCTTTTTGTTTAAGACATGGACTTATGGTAGATAATCCCTGTCTGAGACTATAATAAAGGACTTTTCAGCAAAATGACAATATTCGGGAATTCGAGATTGCTTTGCAATTAGCGTTATGGAAAATTAGGCTAACCGTAACTTATCATATTGATTTCCGGGAAACTCATAATCAGGCCTAGCTTCGCATACTCCTATCAGTGAAACGCATTCGTACGAAAAGTCTCTCATAAACATCATTACTACCTTCTCATCTGCTTAACGCGCTTGGTATTTTATTAAACACATATGTGAAAATATCAATCCGTACAAAAGATTTTTGCTTAGGCTAGCTGAGCCTACATAATTTTGATTGAATCTTGTGGGCCTATCCTGATTAATAATTCTGAAAGGTTGAAAATTAGCGTCATCAGCATTTTAGCGACTTGCTACTGGTGTGAAACCGGCCTGCTTTTAGCGTCCTGCCGGCCGGTTTCCATCTCTGCATTGAAAAGTCATGTTCTCTTTGACGTATAGCAATTACGCAATTGTATAGGGATACCTCATCAAACGATTACGGGACCGCATCAAGGATGGAGGAGGTTAGTGAACATGATCGTCTGAAATTCAGTGGAAAATGAAATTTCGCAAATGCTTCAGAACATTATTTTAGTTGTGAGATATGTAAATATATTCAAAAAATTGCAGAATGCATCACCAAAACGTACTTTTTATTCATGCTAGGACTTACTTGTAAATGTATGGGCCCTACCTGTACACTGAAAATGGCTGGCCACGAAATTCGCCACGATTCTTCCTACGAAAACATCCACTTTTCGTGACAGCTCGTGCCATTAGCATTTCACCGTTGGCAGATGCCACGAAATGCCCCAAAAAATTTAACCAAACAGAAGCAAACATTATTCTGATGGCATTAAAAATCTCGCTGCTTGCGGTATTCACCCTTGTCGCCATGTTTCGCGGCAAATTCGTGGCGACCTTGGTGGTCAGCAGGTATTTACAGTGTGAGCCTACATTTACAAGAAATTGAAATGACAATCATCAATTTCACTACCGTTTGCGTAGTCGGAACTTATGATACAATTAAGCACAATGGAAGGTCATGAATTATTGGCAGGCGCAGCAGGGATCGCAATTCACCCAAGAAGAAAAACCGGAAAAACCGGAAAATTGCGATCCCTGAGGCGCACGCAATATAATACCGATCATGAAGGAATTGACTTCCTTGTCCTTCGACTTTTACTGTGCCACTGTATCAGAAAAAGAGCAGTTAGAAAAAATTATCTGCAAAGACGGTTGGTTATTTCACCCTACAGTCGGTTTTAGCATCTCACCGTTAAGTATGTTAGGTGCATGTTCACCCTCCATCTGCTCGCTCACTTCAAGAGACAGTTTAAGAGAACGGTCAGCAGTGGCAGACAGTGGAGACATAAATTCATCTCTAAAATTTCTGTTGGCCGACTTAAATTTGCAATTTGCGAACCTGATCAGCACCATTAATTGAGATCCTATTGTATTGAAAACTCGTCCGCAGTTCAATAATTTGAATTCGATTTCAAAGGAAATTCAAATCAAGGGTATCTGGTGATAACTTGCATGTACATGACAAGAGTAAAAAACATTTCTTAACAACTTAACTAATGCTTAAATTTTAAACTTAAGTTGTTCATCCTAGAGAATAAGTTTCACAGCAAACTTTTGCATGATTGATAATGAACGCGCGAAAAGGGTATTTTCTTTTCAACATTTATGCTGAATGGAGAAGAGGAAGATCAGTTCCAGAAATTCATGAAGCACTACTTAAAGTTTGGCTGATGACTGTCTCGGTTACTCCACCGTTGCCTGCACGATTTCGGCAGAAAAAAGTGAATGTGGTGTCTGCTTCTGGGGACGTACGAGCGTTTGTCAGATTATCGAAAAGGAACCTCACTTGACTACACGAGACATTGAGGAAGAAACATCCATAGAGAAACGTCCATCCCGAACATCTGAGTAATGGATAAAAGACCGTTCCAGGACACCATAAAATCAAAAAAAATAGTACTTTTAAAAACGACATAAATTTATGAATTTAGTCCCTTTTTCAGGTTTTTAAGACCTAAATTCATGAATTTAGTCCATTCAAAAAGTACCATTTTTTCAAAAAATGGTATTTTTAAAAACAACATAAATTCATGAATTTGAACCCTTTTTCAGGTTATGAAGACCTAAATTCATGAATCGGCTAAAGCCAGAGGAGCTTCGCTCCGATTTGGGCGTTTTTAAAAATACCCAATTTTCAAATTTTTCAAAATCTCAAAATTTGAGAATTACAATCGGGCGAAGCCCTAGAACCTTCGGTTCGATTTTCACCCCCGCCAAAATCATGACCGTTCCAGGACACCGAAAATCATAAAAGTTAAGAATCTCAAATTTGTGATTATGACATTTTTCATTGCTTAAATCATGACCGTTCTAGGACACCGAAAACCCGGACACCGAAAAAATCATAAAAGTTGAGAATTTCAAATTCATGAATTTTATCCATCTTTCAGGTTTTTAAAATATATCATGTGACTAAAAATATTTCTTTAAAAATGGATGAAACAAAAGTGGAAGGAACTTCAGAAATGGAAGGAACTTCAGAAATGGAAGGAACCTCAAGAATATATCCTTCGTTATCATATGAACGTAGTTCTACTTTAATGGACATTGAAAAGATTAACATTGAAAAAATGAATAAAGAAAAACACAAAGATAGAGTAAGGTATATGAAAGATAAGGAATCTCAATTATTATTAAGATTAGAGCATTATAAAAAATTAAGAAAGAGATGGAGTAAAGTTAAGAATGTAACACAAGGAATTGGCATATTCTTAACAATAAGTTTAGGTGCTTTAACAATTGTTATATCTTCAGGTGTTTTAGTAATTCCAGTAGTTGCTACAGCTTTAACAGGTACGGGTGTTTTTGCAACTTCACTTGCTACAATGTTAGAAAAATCTTTAATAACTAAGAAACGAAAATCATTAAAAACTAAGCATTTACATATTAAAGAAGTATATGATAAACTACATTACTACTTTCAAAGAGTATGTGATGATAATGTTATTACGTTAGATGAGATTGAAAAATTTGATCAAATAGCTAATGAAGTAAATCAAATATCATTTCAATCACAGACAGAAAAAGTTGATGATAAAAATAAAAAGGATGGCAAAATTTCTAGTGATGGTAAAACTTTTAGTGATGATAAAATTTTTTTAGAAGAGCTAAAAACTTTATTAGACAAAACTTTATTAAACAAAACTTAATACGAGAAAATTTTAAACGAGAAAATTTTAAACGTGAAAACTTTAAACGTGAAAACTTTAAACGAAAAGATTACAAACAACAAAGCAATAAAAAAATAATTTGTTCAGTAAAATGTTTTTGCTGTATACCAATGTTACCACAAAATTCAAATATTATATTTTAAAAAAATAGACAAAATTAAAGCTGATAATAAAAAATAAAATATTAAAACATTATATTTGTATATTTTTATTACTCGGTAAACAATTGTTCGATAACTCTTTCATGAATTTTTTTATCAATATTAATTGTGATAAATCCATAATCTTTTGACCAAGCATTATTACACGATTGTTTAAATTCATCTTTATCTCTTATACATAAATCTCTTAACAAATCACTTAAGTTTCTTGCATTTATTTCAAATAGTATAAATATATTTGCATTCTTTCTAATAACACTTCCATCTAATGAATACATACTTTGTGTCAAATAAAATACACTACAGTTATTATGTCTACCTCTTGTGAAATAATTTCTTTGAACTGACTGATTTCTGTCATTAACACAATCATCAAAAATTACACAATGTTTCATTGTTTTATCTAGTTTACTAGGATCTTGCATATTACCACTATCATCTATTAATTGTATTTTTATATACTTATTTTTATTAGATTCAACTAATTGTTTATTTTTTGCTGCTTCTTCACACCACAAATTTATTTCTTCTTCATATTCAGATTTTTCGTATTCTTCGAATAGAGAAGCAATTGCTGTTTTTGTAAGATTATTTTCAAATCCATATTTTAAAAATTGATAGACGGGTTGTTCTGCCGTTGTTGTATAAATTATAAGATTGTTATAATCCAAAAAATTTGGAGTCGTTAAAATTTTAAATAATAGATATGTTTTTCCACATCCTGATCTTCCACAAATAACTGACAAAACTTTATTAGATAAATTTGGATGATGATTAAATTTAAGTTTTTTTTTATTTAAAGTCATTTCATTCATTTTTAAAGTAATAAATTCATCCATTATTGAATTAGTGTTTTTAAAAACAAAAAAATAAAAATTTTAATTTAAGTTTATTTTTTTGTTTCTAATAATAAGATTAATAAGGTTAATAATGAAAAATGATAAAAAAATTAAACTTCTCTAGCTTCGCGTGGGAGTTTATACCTCCCGTACCAAAAGATCTATCATAATCTCTTCACCTCCAAAATTTATTTCTTGTCCTTTTTCATCAGTGATTCTAATGTTAATGTTGTTAATAGTTTTTCTTGTAATAGGAAAATATATTAATGTTTGTGGAAATACATTTAATCTATAACCAATGGGTACAGTAAAAGCTGGAAAACTGAATATTAAATTTGATAATTTACCATTTATATATCCTCCTTCAATAATGTCACAATGTACAACAATTGAATTTATTTCAGTTATTTTTGGAATCTTCTCACCTAAATGATAACCTTGACTATAGGTTTGTTTATTAAATCTAATAGCTTTGACAATGATCTATCATGATTAAAATCAACTTGATGATTTTCGTCTAAAGTAAGAGAAAATTTATTAACTGCCGGTTCAACTGCAAAATGTAATTGTTTCTTATCTTTAAATGATATACCTAAATGTCTCTTAATTTCATTTGATATTGTTTCAACTTCGTAAGAACCAGGAAGAAAAGTTAATATTTTCCATGTTTTGCCTTTATCAGTAGAATATCTAAATTGATCATTCACATCTTTGATAACGTTTTGAATAGTGTTAAATGTAGAGAAACTAGTCAATGCAATTTGATAATTTTTATTTTGTTCTAAATGTAGAATGGGTTCTAAATTACAAGTGTGTGATGAAGTAGTTGTTATAATTTTTAACGTCGTACTAAATTTTGATGAACCCAAAATCTCTGTCAAATTTTCTAAATGATTATTAATTTTGTCTAAATCTGCTGAACACATTTTTAAACTAAAAAAATTAAATAAATATTTTTTTATGAAATATTTTTTTTTATAAAAAATTAAAAACAACAACATATTTCAGCTACGGGCGAAGCCCTGGAGGACATCAGAGATGTCCGGTTCGGGCGAAGCCCTAGAACATTCGGTTCGTTATACTTTTATAATCCTCTTCATTTAGAATCTTCTTTTCTAACAGTCTTTTCAATATAGCATGAATTTCATTAAAACTAGAATTATGTCCTTCTTTTATTGCCGATATTAAAATATTTAATCTATTTAGTAATTCTTGTGGATCATCTGGTAAAAATACAGTTGTTTCTGTTTTCTGTTTTTCAGATAAACCTTTCCCTACTTTAACTCCCGTTGATAATAAATTTTCTAATTGTTTATAACGTCTTAGAGATTTTACTACACCTACTCTATCTAATATAGTTTTATATTTTATTAGATCTTCTACAGCATAATTTTTTAAATCTGCTCCTCTTAAAAGATCAACAAAATTTCTATCTAAACTAATAGGTTTTTTATCTGGAGTAAAAATTAATCCTCGTAAAGGTTGTGGAAATATTTCTTTACCACCAAGATAAAATCTCGCAAATAATTTTTTATCTAAAAAGAAAGTAGAATGTTCGAATAACATAGATTTTGGTAATTTTTTATCTATGTTTGCCTCTAATAAACCATAGTCATCTAATAGTGTTTTAAGTACAGGATCCGCTATATCAACACGTTTTTCATTA